>OY757917.1:76097467-76434967 GCA_963585895.1 Sepioteuthis lessoniana | reverse complement strand
CACATTCAAACAATACAATCACTCATAGCATAGTTACACATTAACGGTTAGTTTAGATTTTAGCTATTCATAATATATTATTTGCTTTGTATTCCATGTGTTGTATTGTCTTTCATGGATTCATCAACGAGATAATCAAACATGATTTACGAAATTCAATTAACGAAACGAAACATACTTCTTTATAAAAATATATCTCTCATTTTATTCTCGAAAGGGGCGCACAGTTTGTTGTAAATCTGAGAAATAGATGGAAAGACATATACTCAGGGAGGGGTCTTCTTCTTGCTCTATATCTTCTTCCTGGAGCCAGGGGGTGCCAACGCTTGCACCCCCTTGCAAGCCGTATCGTTAGAGACGACACTAACGCCTCTGATCGTTTGCATATCCCTGTCTCGACTCTCGATTCTGACAGGACTGACTGTCTAAATCTGATTGCATGATTCTCATATCACGTGGTCTCCTTCCGGTTACACACCTGCTCGACTGGCCAATCTCAACGCACTGCCATCCCCCTGTTTATTTATCACGATGTGACAGCTTGTCAAAGCACACTGGGTCACCAGGAACGAACCCAAAATTCATGTCGATACTCAATACCAGTGTAACCCGAATATAAGAAAGATACGAAGTCTCTTATATCCGGGTTTCTTTTATATACGGGTTTGGTCTATTTTATATACATTAACACAGGCTCTAATTTGGGACCAGAGAAAATTTCTCTTATATCCGGTTTTCTCTTATATCCGTGTCTCTTATATCCTGGTTGCAATGTATAACACATGCAAGACAAAATAAATAATTTCTGAGAAAACACCGTTTTTAGGAAAATTGTTTTCTATAGTAGATGGTATCAGCAAGTCTGTGATATGTTGAGACTGACATTTTAAAAATGTAACCAGAAAAAATTGCCAAATACTCAAAAAGGATAGAATTACAGACATGCATACTTATATAGAAGGTATGAAATGATTTCAGCAACTCGAGTTCAAATTCTGAACAATGCAGTTTACATTTTTCACAATGGTAATGCCTTTGGGAAAGGTATAAATCAATCTGTTATACCTCCAACTATGGGTATATAGTAGACCAGACTGGGTTCTCTAGACTTGATTACACAACCAGTCTAGGAGAAAGTAAAATTCTGAATTCACACCAGTTAAAAATTGACCTTGTGTCACATAGTGCCCATTGCGGACTGGTTGAGTAAATACATACATAGATACATACGGACATACATCTATGCATACATACGTGTAGATAGATACATAGATAGGTAGATAGATAAAAATAGATTGATAGACAAATCAAAGAAATAGATTAACCGACAGAACTAAGAAATAGATCAAGAGGTAAACAAACAGAATAAAGAAACTGATAAACTGACAGATTGACCGACCAAATAAATAGATAGACAGACAGAATAACGAAAGAGACATCAAGACTGACAGAACAGAACAGAACAGATAGATATATAGATAGATAGATGTACATACAGATATATGCAACAATAGTTTGATTTATGTTGATGCAAAATAATTGCAATACAATGATTTTGTTGCAATTTATTCAGTATTAAATTTAAGACAATATATGTACATTACATTAAATAATTATATATATCTAGAGAGAGAGAGAGAGAGAGAGAGAGAGAGAGTTTCAGCTATGTGGTTTGTGGTTGCTGGTTCGATCTGCAGTGGTGGAGATCACGGTATGCACTGCTGATGAGACCCAATAAAGTCGAAACAGTTGTCAAGTGTTCCGACTATCGCATGGAATTGCTTGCCGGATTTTCTAGTCATAGTAATTCAGTTAACATAAATATAATTCCTCTATTCAAAATTTCAAACCTATTTCCTGCCCAGGACCAACTTGGGAAGACGTGGCCCCGGGGGTGACTGTGTCCACTGTAGAGATAAAACGTACCTTCAAGACCCATCTGGTTAAGTGGTCTCGCATCTCCCAAGACAAGTTAATTTGGAAACGCTTCTGTACGATTTGGACCGGTGGCCCAGTGGTTGCGTTTCGATTCTAAGATCTGTAGTTGCTGGTTCGATCTCCAGTGGTGGAGATCACTGTATGCACAGTTAATGAGACTGAATAAAATCGAAACAGCTCTCCAGTGTTTCGTATGTAACATGGAAGTGCTTGCCGGATTTTCTAATCATGGTAATTCAATTAACATCTTATTAAAATATATAATATTACATATTTTTAATTATTTACTGTAATGTATATGTATAAAATGAAACGAAGTTTCTTCCAGGCAGCGGTTGTATCGATACTGCTATATGGATGCACTACATGGACGCTGACTAAACGGCTGGAGAAGAAGCTAGACGGCAACTACACAAGAATGTTGAGAGCAATATTGAACAAGTCCTGGCGACAACACCCCACGAAACACCAACTATACGGCCACTTGCCGCCCATCACGAAAACTATACAAGTTAGTCGAGCCAGACACGCAGGATACTGCTGGAGAAGCAAGGACGAGCTCGTAAGTGATTTACTCCTATGGACCCCCACATATGGCCAAGCAAAAGCAGGACGACCAGCTCGAACTTACATACAGCAGCTATGTGAAGACACAGGATGTAACCCTGAAGACCTGCCGGAGGCGATGAATGATAGAGAGAAGTGGCGAGAGAGGGTCAGGGATATCCGTGCTGGCGGCACATGATGATGATGATATGTATATATATATATATATGTGTGTACAGGTTTCAAAATAAGGAGTGCATCAACATGCACATACTATACACATGTCAAAATAGGCATTGTCGCTCAGAGTATTGCAATTTTATTTTCTGTCAGTTTACTTAAAAGTTCTAAAAAATCTAGCATTAAATATTTATAGGATAATCATTTAAAAACGAAGTTTTTAAAATAAATATTGGTAATCAATACATTTTCTTATCTCTTTGGATTCTATCAAAAGTTTATCGGAAGATTTTTCCAATTATAAATCAGAAATTGTATGGTTATAATCAATTCAAACAATACATTACTGGGTGTATTGAGTGTACGAATTTATAAATATATGTGACTTCCCTCACTAGATTTTTACAAATGGATTGGATCATCTTTAGGGATTTCGTTTGCAAATGAAAGCAGCTTGTGATTTGCTGGGTTAAAAATATGACAAGCTCTCATCAAAACATTCTATAAATAAGATTTTTGTTGGGAACGTTTTAGCAGCTAATAAAGTTGAGTAATTCTCATCTTATTTTTTATCCAGATGTTGTCTATTTAGTATTTGCGATAAAAGGATTTACTTTTTCCCGTTGCAAAAGTAAAAGTATTCGAATTTTCAGTTTTAGGACATTTTGTAGGTAATCAGTCGATGAAGATGAAATCAAAAAAGAAAAATTAAAGGACGTAATTATTATCAATCTATCTCAGCCAATCTATATCTCTCACTCTCTTTCTTTCTTTCTATCTACACAACTCTTCATTTCTTTATATATATATATATATATATATATATATATATATATATATATATATATATATATATAAAGGGTTTGGGTAATGACAAAGAAAAAATTACTTACCCAAACAAATGTTTTCTGCTGTCTCTTCAAAATAGTTTCCTAGTCTCTCAAAGGGCACCTCTCCCAAAGTAAAGCAGCAAATATCTGTACTTTATCGTTTTCTTTCCATATGTACACCAATCATACATATGCTCATATATATCAACACATATCGATGCATATGTATGCATACATGGTTGTATATATATATATATATATATATATATATATATATATATATATATACAAAGTTAAAGATAGATGTATACTTATTGATTGAACGAATAATGTTCCATTATATATATATATATATATATATATATATATATATATATATATATATATATATACATGCATATATAATTTGTGCATGGGTAGATATCAACAGAACTATCGCTGTACAATTTTGAATATATTTGGACACACTTACACACACACACACACACACACATATATATATATATATATATATATATATATATACATACGTATATATATATATATATAGCAAATCATGTACCATTAAAAATATATTTGTACACATAGATTTTTATAAACATATATATGTATACATATATATATAATATATATATGTTCTCTCTAACATATATATATATATATATATATATATATGTATGCACACACATACACACTCACGCACATACACACACACACACACACACACTCACACACACACACACACACACACACATATATATATATATATATATATATGTTTACTCAATGAATATTATAATAAGAGGAAAGCATTTTTCAGAGCAGAATTTAACCCAGAACAGAACCCAATATCTTTTAACCTCATGTCCCTGGCTCAATCACAAACCAACAGAACCACCCACCCACCCAAAACATCTTTCATTGCTTGTATATATATATAGGCTTTTTTTTTGCCTGACTGACTGACATTTGGAAAAGCATCATGGTCAGACGGATTTAACAGTATCGGATTAGGTGAAAGAAGTCCCACTGAGAACCAGATTGTTGATCCTTGATTTCCCAAGTTCCTCCACTCAATCCGTCTTTCCTTCCTCTGTCTAAGTCTCTGTCTCTCTCTCTTTTCTTTTTTCTCTCCTCAGTGTTAGATGCCAGATCCAAGAAATAACTTCAATTACCTTTCTTCTTACCCTGTACTTTATTTTTGCACTCCAATCACCATTTTCTTTGTTGCTTTGTTTTCGGTGCACTCTCTAGCAAACCACAGATTAAGTTTTGCATTATTTTACCTTTCTGTATCAGTGATGGTTTCAGATTTAAATTTCATTTTTTAGGTTCACTTTACGGCCTAATGTTTTTGAAATTCTTAGATTTTTTTTGTCTTGAAGGATTATTTCAGATATCTTTCATTTCTCAGATATCAAAATGTTCTAGAAAAAATTCCGAACGTGTGTATGCCTATTTCTTCATACAGGAAAAAAAGTTAATGCTATAATAACACTCACACACACACACACATACGCATACACACACACACACACACACACACATACATGTGTATATATATATATATGCATATATATATATGTATGTGTGTACATGTGTCTCAGTTTGCGTATGTGTGTGTATCTCAGTCTATGAATGTATTTATATATATGTATGCATATAATAATGAAAATGATTTTTGTATATGTACATAACAATATGCACATGTTCAAGCGTATATATATATATATATATATATATATATATATATATATATATATATGCATGTTTACAGTAAGAAAATTAAAAAAAACTGGGTATGTATATATCCGGGAATGTATGCATGCATACACACACGCATATATATATATATATATATATATATATATATATATGCACGCGCGTGCGTGTGTGTGTGTGTGTGTGTGTGAGAGAGAGAGAGAGAGAGAGAGAGAGAGAGAGAGAGAAATGAAGAGGGTAAACAAAAACTATCTAAGTGAATTAAATTATCATGTTTCACTAGAGAAATAGTACCGTCAGAATGTAAATGATTTTAGCAAAAAAAATTTTTACGTTAAAAAGAGAAGTGTAATAGATTACATAGTGCTCAAATTGAAGGTTAATTTTAATGGCATGTTAACTCGTCTTGGGTTATTTTATGCCTTGACGTGAGGGAATTGTGTTCCAATCAAATATGTATAATTTTCAAAAATATTTATTTAAGTTATAAACAAGAATTATGTTAATGAAGAAGTGCTCCATTATAACCAGATCTCAGGAACTAGAGCCTCACAATCAGATGCTGTTTAGTGTCTAATCAAGGACCAAACGAGTGGGTGAATGCAGTAATATTCTTTGTAATAGAATCGCTAGCATTTTGATGATTTCTGAAACTATTTCTTCCTTATATATATATATATATATATATATATATATATATATATATATATATATATATAGATTCATATAGTCGATATATGTGCAAATGATTTAATGAATTACATTTCTACAAATCTAATAAATTTTCTTTCTTCAACTAGAGGCAAGTTTGTTGAAAAATGAAAGTGTTGGAATTTGTAAATTCGGCAGTTAATGTCTGCTTGAATAAGATTAGCTTATTTTGAAGTTGTACCATAATAGCCCCGCTCCTGGCAGCTATTTAAGAGGGCAGCCTCGGGGCTGAGGCCTCTTTTCTTTGTCTTTTGGCTCTTTAGGTTGTTTGGCTCAAGGCTGGTTGCTTGGACTAAAGGCCTATAAGCCGCTTAGGCTCTAAGCCTTTTTTCTCCTTTCTGGGGTTTGAACTTGTTTGAATAATGAGTCTACTGTAGGCTCATGGTGGTTTGGTTTGCTTTTCCCAATTTGTAGAAGATTGAGTCTAAGAATCTAGAGGATAAATTCGGTAATTATTCTCCGTAGACTTCAACTAAAAGTATATATTCGAGAAGAAGCAGAAAGAATCTTATCTTGGCTCGAACAGGAAGAAGCGGTGGTTTCAATACGAGGCATATGCAAAAAAATAGTGGGCCTCTTTCAACAAGTCAACCCAAGACTGGGGTCTGAAGATTCTTGGGGTTATTCTACATATGAGGGAAGCGTTGCTGAAAGAATAAACCCGGAAAATTGGCTTAAAGTAAAGAACTTTGAGATAAAATACCAAGGAATGGTATTTTATCATAATTTGCCAAGAGTATAAAACCTAAAGAGGTTGACGGTGCTGTTTTTTGTAAGTCTGTCGTACCTTCATTCACTCCCTCCTTTTATTTATGTACGAATATTGTCGTTGTTTGTTTTCTTTTTTGTTTCCTTTGAAATAAATTGCATTTTTTTTAGGAAAACCTTTGTTTTGTTCTTAAGAAATACAGACTAGCCTCTTTTTCAAATAACATAAGTCTCAGCACTCCCTTCCCTTTCGCTTTCTTTTTTCATGCCTCATTTCCTTCCCTCTTCCTAACTAAATATGGCTTACTACTTGATAATTTCTTAGTTAGAGAGAGGTAATTCAGCTATTATAAAACATTCGACTCTTAGTAATTTCGGTAGAATTGTATTAAGAAAGCGAAGTTTACTTTTGTTAATTTTTCGTGTGTTGGCCATTGTAATTTTAAAAACCTAAAAAAGGTAACGTCTTTTCTTGTAAGAAAAAATAATAGTAGGCGTAAATATGCTCCAATATTTACATTACAAGAAATAAAAGTTCATGTATTCAACGTAGCAGTTTTGTATGGTTTAAATCTAGCTAATATATTTTGTGTATGTAAAAGCTCTTTGAGTAAGTGTGTTACTATGTAGGGTGAACTAACCTTTATGACGTACGGTCAATTTGAATGCAAAGACAATAAAAAAAATCAGCAGGTGAAGATTTTCTATATTAATACAAATTTTTCCGGCAGAAAAAATGTCAACAAACCTAAGTTAAACCAGATGATGTTTTCAATCCGGAAAAATAATTAAGCGATATTGAAATGAAATACTTTTTCGAAAGAACAGAATGTTAGATTTTCACTCAAGAGAAATAAAGATGAAAGTTGAGTAGAAATGGAAAGGATTCTTTATTCTACTGAAGATTAATCTATTTCATTGCTTAATTAATGAGATAAAAGGAGACTCGAAACTAGATTTAAAAAACTGACTGATCAATCTATGATTGTAATGGGCTAAAAAGAAAAGGTATTTTTAATAATTTAGGAGGGAGAATACATCTATAATAATTTTGAGTTCTGATCCTTCAAAATTTGCCTGGCGTTTCAAAAATTATCGTCTCACGATTCCTAGTTTTGAAAGAAACGAAATGAGTGAATGTCTTAGAAAACCACGACAACCAATCTCAATAGGAATCACATGGCATATCCAACCCTTTTCCACGCAGTCGGCACGCAGTGTGTCGTATCAGTTTTTCTTCTACTCCAGTGCCCCCCCTCCACTACATGCTACAATGTCTGGCCGCTTTTCTCTTTAAATAATGTGAACTGGAAATTATAGAAATGTCTTGAGATCCGCTAGAACTTTCCAGTCACTAGTTCCATTCATTAGCTTCATATTGGGATTTTTTTTTGTTTACTCACAGGGCATTCACCTTCCTTGTAAAACTGAATCATAGGTTCCTTGGCTTTATCAGATTACTGGTTTTCTACCTCACATTGTGTTCCTAACAACTCTATGACCACCTCTAGCACCTTGTTATGTCTCCATGTGTACATCGGAAGTGATTGTGGATATGCAGATAGTACATGGCGCAAGGTACCACGATCACTTTTACACGAAAAGCACAGATTTGAATTGATATATCCCCATAATTTTAGGTTGGTCATATTTAGTAAGAGATCATATGTAGAGCAAAGGAATGATATCGCCAGTGGTTCCATTGCAATTAAGGATTTCCACGATAATTTAATTGGTTTATAGGATTTTACACTCCTATAAATTATTTTGGGCGGTATGCCACTTGTTCCCACAAAGATGGCGGACGCTCAATGTTCAGTCTCGGGAAACCATTGGCCAGGAGGACCACATGATATACTTACAACTACGTCGGCGCGCGTAAATTCAAGTCCTGCTTTTTTGAGCCACCTACAAGACGGTATTTTCTATAAATACGTCGTCTTAAAACACCCTCTTTCTCTTTGACTAAATTTCTTCGTAGCGGCAACACCTTCTCTTTGACTAAAATTCTCCGCAGCAGCAACACCATACCTCGCAGACATTCATATACAAGGACTATGAGACGCTTTCCCGTCTCTGAAAAACTACCTGTTTCAAACCATAGAAAAAGGACATTTTAAATTTGCAATTCTTTTTGTAGCTTAGTTGTGTTACATACACGCACACTCACACACACGAGCTCACACACCAACACACCATTATTTTGTTAGAAGATTTAGTAATATTTTTATGTATTAATGTAAGTTTTGTTATTATAGTGTATAAATTTGTTTTGTTCGTTCGCCTTGTTTTAAATGTTCATTTTGTCCGTGCCGATATTTGTCGATATTTGTCGCTGCCTCCCACCAGACACGACTTGACACAAGGTCAAAAGCCCGAAGGCCAATTAAAGTGGGGATAAAGGGGAGGGGAAGGTCGGGAAGGAGCCGAGACTCGAACCCTGCTTGTCTGTGCTGCTCATCGGCTCACTTAGTGCAATGTGAGCCTGATGAGGCAAGCAGTTTCACGAACCCAAATGTGGGTCCGGGCACGTATGCCAGTTTGCGGCTTAAACTAGACGCTTGGTCTAGTGCCGTACAAGGGGGACAAAGGAGACAAAAATGCAGCTCGCCCACCCGAAGGTAGCCTAGTCGAAACTAGGTGCCTAATTAAAGGCCCCAAGTCTGCCATTGTTCCTTTTCCAGGGCCACGCTCCGGACCGAAGTCCAGAACAGGCCCCGGGGCATTCGCCGTTCATTTTGTCCGTGCCGTTCCACAACCATTATTTGTTTCATATCTTTTACTCATTTGTTGCATATCTTCACTCATTTATTTCACTGGCCTTATTCCTTCATTTGCTTTATCCATGTGCTATATAATATGCTTTATTCATTCATTTGTTTTATCCATGTGCTTATTCAAACCTATCTTCAACATTAAACGTGTGGGAAATATTAAATATTAAACCTTATCTTAAATATATCAAACTAAACATTAAAATAGTCGGAGACCATAAATATAAAAATACAGATAAATTCTTTCACAGATTCTCCTACAGGTTCGATATCATTCCATTTTTTCCAAGCACATTGTTTGGCCTGAGTAACAGCAGTGGCTGTTCTTTCCTCCTCCTAAAACATCCTGACTTCTTCACTCACTATGTCTCTTTTCCCTTTTGGACCCACTTTGGAGAATACCTGGTTGCTCGCGCTACCCAGACCAGTTCGATTGGTTTGAGTGACACCTATGATGTCTTTGATAGGCAGGTTACATTCTGCCTCCTGATTTTATTTCTGGATATGCCTTTCGAATGACCTCATCGGCTGAGTCCTTCATCATCATATGAAGGTGTACTTTCTCAATTACGAATTTTTCTACAAATGAAGATATTGGGAGCTGTAGGTTTTCAGAATTGGTATTTCAACCTACTTTTGAAAAACAAGGAGGAACTCCAAGCCACCTAAACAGGTATTTGTTGCTATACTGTTGAATCCACTCAACGCGAGATAGCGCAATCTCATACATCTGTAAGAGCCACAAAAGACGGGGTAGCAGACCATGTTGGTAACACCAAGCCTTCATCTTTCTGGGTAGACAAGTTTTGTAAATTGATTTAAGACCCTCAAGGCTACTTTCTGAACCTCTGTACCCCTATGACGATCAGTCAGTGGGATTGAATAAAGACGTCCAAGACTCTTTACCAGCTTCTCCCTGACTGTAGGGATCGTATCATCTCCAATTTTGAAATGGATCTCACTGATAGATCCTCCAACTAACGATAGGCTTGACTTTTCTTTGGCTTAGCCTTCATTCCCGCCCATGTGAGAAGGTCATAATACCTTTGTAGTAAGTCATCAGTAGTGATTTTGTATATTAATGTAGCAATGAAAATAAATGATAATAATGTTTTGAAATGTTCAATGTGTGACCACACACACACACTACATACAACACGCAGGTAGACATATACACAGTGATTTAATAAGTATACATTAATTTTGTCAGAAAGAAACCCCTTGAGCATTGATCTAAGTGGAGGTTCATTTGGTGTAATTATTATTGTTGGGAAAAGGAAGTCCTCATGATGTAGTGGTTAACATGCTTGAGTGTGATAGCTAAGTAAGTAAGTTCGAACTCCAGTCAAGCTTTTATGTTTAATTTTGGACTAATACTCTTGGGAAAGTTATGAATTTCCTTATCTACTCCAGCTAGAGGTTAAATAATATCACAACTGTTCTTCAGAAAGGGTGGATTTGGCATTAAATAACCCACAAAGGTTGATATGCCCTTAAGAAAGAAACCAAGAAAATGGGCTTGTAAAGCTAAGTTTAAATCCTGTTTGCATTTCATTTGAGAAAGGTGTGAATCTATATGTTCTCTTCCACCTATGGGTAAATAGAAGGGTGGGCTGTATGCTTTAATCGTGAGAAGGTAACTAGTTTCAAAGAAAAATCTCTGAATTCAAAGAGGGTATTTCCAAAGTCTAATGGCTAATATGTTGGCCAGCAACATCATAGTAAGAGAGTTGGAAATTCAGACACACCATTACATTGAAATTTTAACTAATATTTCTGAGAAAGGCATGAACTATGTCATCTCCTGAACTATGGATTAAATAGTATCACCACTATCCTTTTACAAGGATGGCTTTGGCATTAAATAGCCCATGAAGGTTGATTTGCTATTAAAAATAAAGACCAAAACAGATAATTAAAATATTTGTTGAGTCCTATACAGAGAATCTATGACGCTTTCATACACGATTCTTCTGTTGAGGCTCATCGAAAAATGTGCCTGATCCTACACAAGCCTTTACCAACATAAGCAAATTAACTGTCTAATTCATTTGCTAACCCTCTGCTTAATTAACTGACATCATTGAATCGATGAATGAACATTACTTATTCAATCATTGATTCATTTATTTGATTAACTAGCTCAGTAACTTAACACACACATACACACGCATATATGCGTCCATACGAATGGCTAAATGTAACTATGCATGTATATAACAATGAAACTTGAGTATTTAGGTGTATGCATCGATAAGTGCGTGAATGTCTATTTTTCCAATCATCATCAATATTGTCCATGTTCCATGACGACTATTAAATCATCTGGTAAAATGAGACTGTAGACCAGATGTAAAACTTTGACAAATAAAAAATTACAGCTCTTCAATCATCCCATTTTTATGAATGTAGAAAAGAGTAAATATTGTAGAAAAGAATAAAGATCTTAGAAAAATATTGATATTGTAGAAAAGATAAATATTTTAGAAAAGAATACGTTAGGATTATATTTTCCCCTCAGGTGCACATTTTAAGATCAGGAAATATCTCTTTTTTAAAAAATTAATTACTTATTTCTGCTTAGAGTATTATGAAAATTTTGAAAAAAAATAGGGAAAAGTTCTCAAGAAACAAGAACAAGTCAAAAGAGAAATGAACAAATAATGTTGATCTTTTTGCTATTTTTACATATTTAGTTAACAGACGAAAATACCAGCCAAGCAAAATTTAATAAGAAAAGAAGTCAAATATATTTATTACTGATGGGCAACAATTGAAGAACTGAAACTCAAAAGTAATTCATGTTTGTTTGTTGGTTTGTTTGTATTTTA
This sequence comes from Sepioteuthis lessoniana, assembly GCA_963585895.1. Classification (NCBI taxonomy): domain Eukaryota; kingdom Metazoa; phylum Mollusca; class Cephalopoda; order Myopsida; family Loliginidae; genus Sepioteuthis; species Sepioteuthis lessoniana. Next base: position 76,422,727 of record OY757917.1, on the reverse strand, counting down.
TGGTGTATCAACCTTTGTAGGTTATTTAATGCAAAATCTATTTTTATACAAATAAACAGATCTATTTCAAACAATTCAATTTAGCATAAGAACACAGTTTTATTGTAAAAAACATTTTATTTCTAGCTATTCAGTTTAGTCAAACAGTTCTAATTGAAACAATTCCGTTTACTATAAGTATAGTTTTTGTTTACACACAGTTAAAAGTCAAAACAGTTGCATTTCAAACAATTCAGTTTAGCCTAAGTACATAGTTTAAATGTGAAAACAGATATATTTCGAGCAATTCAGTTTAGCATAAGTACACAATTTAGTTCTATTTGACCCATAGAGAGGACACTATCAAGTGCTACCACTTGGGGCTAGAGTGGACCTAGGAGCGATGGCAATCATAGGTTACCCGGCATTCCCCCAAGTTCCAGCATTACTGGAACCTCACAATCAGATTGTTTAGTGTCATACACAGGACACTCATTGGTGGGGGTTACCCCTCTACAGAGATGCAGTTGTTATATTCTATAGCCCCAGCCAACTGGGTAAAGGAATTCATGGTGTTATTTTGATTTCTTTTCAATTTTCTACTTCCTTATCGGTGCCAACATTTAAACCCAGATGAAATTTTTGATTTCTAAGACTGATTTTTGAAGTATGGAGTCATTCTTCACTAGGAAAGTTTCTTTGGTATGGATACTTTGTTTCATGGAATATCAACCTTTTGGCATTATTGGATGCCAAAGCAATCCTTGTAGAAGAACAGCAGTGGTACTATTTAACCTATAGCTAAGTGCGATAAGGGTTCATGCCTTGAAAGTCTGTAAGTAAATGAAAGCACGACTGGAGTTTGAACTCACTACAATGTTTTGCAGTCTGACATGTTAGCCACTACACCATGGAGACTTCTCTGTGGAAAGTTGGAACTCTGTAATCTTATATATATATATATATATATATATATATATATATATATATATATATATATATATATATATATATAAGTAGTATTGAAAAATTATTGAGACATAAGCTGTGTTTACTAAGATAGAAATGAACAATTAATGAAGCATTTTTTTTCTTCAAAATACTCTACTTGGCATTCAGAATACTTATTCCATAGAGTTTTCCATTGGTTAAAGCACCTCCAATATTTTTCGTTTGATATAGTGTTAAGCTGTACCATTATGTGTCTTTTTATGTTCTCCACATCCTGAAATTTTACCGGGAAACAAGAAAAATAAATTTCTCTTCATAATGCAGAATTTCTCCTGAAAAAAACCCAAATAAACTGTGGCAAATGATGAAATTATTTTCCATTTATTTCTAAAGAAAAAAACAAAGAAAGGATACCAATAATGGTGACCAGGACTGTACGTATATATGTATATATCTAAGTTTGAATAGCATAGACACAGTTATTGGAGCTTGGTGACTCCCAGTTTCTCATTTATGCAATCATTAGACCAAGAGGCTCCCAAGTGGTGGGTACGTCTGTTAATATTTTTGTATTAGGAAAGATGGGAGGTTAATCCTGTTTGAGAGGGTGTCTGGGAAGAGTAGTCTAGCTTATGTTGTTGTATCATATCAATTTTGTGATTGTTATTTTATTTAGTCTAATACATTTGATTAATCATTTTCTAGTGTTTTTATTTATTATTATTATTATTATTATTATTATTAGTAGTAGTAGTAGTAGTAGTAGTATTAATTGTTGTTGTTGTTGTTTACATTTTATTTCTTGTAAGTTTTTCACACAAGTGTAACATAGTGATCTTTCACTGGGGGCTAAGTTACAGCAAGTCTCCTCCGGTCTCCAGGACTCTTCAGAGTATTCTAGCAGATCTTAACAATACAGTGGTCTGGATGCTCTTGATTCTTCCTTTGATTTCCCATTCCTCAAGTCTTTTTCCAAGTATTTGGAGACTATTCCAAGAGCACCAGCTACAATTGATATCACCATCACCATTATGCTATACAGTTTTTCTCAGTTCTTTGGCAAGGTTCAGATACTTTTCTGTCTTTTCACTTTCTTTCATATTTACTCAGTGGTCCACCATAATGCAAAATCCACTACATGACAAGTTATTTTTTTCTTGTTAATAACAGATCTGGTCTTCTTGCTGGATTAGGTGATCTGTTTGTATCTCAAAGTCCCCAAACAGTTTATAACCACATTCTGTTGGAAAGATTCTAGTTTATGCATATACCATTTGATTGTATGGTCATATTTGAATCACTTGTTCAATTCCCAGTGGACTACCTTTCCCACCTAGCCATGGCAAATTTGGAACTTCTTTTGTACTAGTTTGCTGCATTATTATGAGATTAACTGTTTCATCTTTGTCACCATGTCCCAGCTATGGGTTGAATAGTACCACTACTATTCTTCTAGGAGAATGGCTTTGGCATTAAATAACTGTTGTTGTCTTCAGATAAGACCAGTGGAAGAACAACTCAAACAACAGGTGATAGGTGAACATTATTGTATTAGCCGAAAAAGGAAGTCATACAAAGGAAGTACTAGCCGTTCTCGGCTTGCAGTCTGTCTGTCAAATGTCTCGAAAGAAACGAGAAGTTGTCTTCTCTGAGCGAACTAAGCTTGGCAGATATGTTTAGGTTGGACGAGGCCATCTTTGGGGTATGGTAGGATATGTCCCCATAACAATAACCTACAAAGGTTGATATACCATTAAAACAAAGAAACCAAACCAATCTGTCATCACATTATCTTCACATGCTATTATCTTTTTTATAATTAGTTTTTGTTTTAATGTAAAGTTGGCGACCGTAGTTCAGTGTGACCAGAAGGCTGCTTTTCAATAGCTACTACACCGAGTCATAGGAAAGGGCACTACTCCTTTCCCTGGATTGCTCCACTTTACCCTTGATAAGTACCTTATATTGCTGATTGTTAAGCAAGGAGGTATCAAGTACCCTTTTTAAAGTCTTTGGTATGATGTGACCTGGGATTGAACCCCAGTCTCCCAGACCATTGGTGAACACTCTACCCAATATGGTCAATATGGTGTTGTTTTCTATTGCAATTTGAAAATATCCAGTTTCTCTCTTGAAGTTTCTTTTCCTAGCCATGTCCAGGTGTTCTCATGGTCAATATTACCAGTTTGTTACTTGAAATTTATGGAGGTGCCTGTTGTGTAATGGTTATCATCGTAGGAAATGGACACAGCAACAAGAGTTCAAATCCTGGATGAGATTGATTGTATTTCACATAGCACTAATACCCTTGGGAAAGGTATGAATCCAATTATTCTCCCTCCAGCTATGGGTAAATAGTAGGACAGACTAGGTTCGTCAGCCTTGATGAGGCAACTAGTCTTGGAGAAGAAAAACTCTGAATTCAAACCTGTTAAACTCCGCCTAAAAATTGACCTTGTGTCATATCCTACCCAAGCGGAGGGGTTGGTAAATATGGTTACCTGAAATTTTGTTGTTTTTCTTCCCATTTCTATTTTGGCCCAGTTGGTTAGGGCTCTAGAATATCCTGACTGCATCTCTGCAGAGGGGTAAGACTTCCCCAATGAGTGTCATGGATATGACACTAAATAATCTGATGGTGAGGCTCCAGTAATGCTAGAGAATTGGGGAATGCAGAATACCCCTTCATAGCCATCACTCCCAGGTCCACTCTAGCTCAGAGTGGTAGCACTTGATCTTATGGGTCAGATAAAATTAAACTGAATTGCTTAGAATAGAACTGCTTATATGTATAAAAATGGATTTGGCATTAAATAACCTACAATGGTTGATATACCATAAAACCAATCCTAACCAAACCAAACCTAACCAAACCATTTCTGTTTCCAAGGTTTTGTTGTTTTTTGTTTGTTCTCATCGTACCATTGCAATTTCTGTTCATCTTTCTTTGCTCTTTTTAATGAATTTTTGATTCCTTGTACTGATGCATCAATGCAGACTTCGGTGCTAGCCAGTCCACTTCTTCCTTCAATTTTGACAATTAGAGTCTGTCTATATCATCTCTTAAGTACATCAGTTTCCTTGTCCTTTGGTATTTTTATCTCTATCTAGTGGGAAAATGGTTCAGAGTACTTTACTGGTGTTTATTCTTTTGAAGAGCTTGATTTGGAGAAGTTTTCTTGTTCTTCTGAGATACATTTTTCTAATGCGTTCTTTTCATCTTAGTTTGTTTGCTTGTGTCCACTTCCACAATTCCCAAGTCCTTATAATTTTTCTTGTCTCCAAGCATTCTGAGCTTTCCTTATTTGGCAATTGTAATCCTTCAGTTGTTTTTCTTTTCCCACTTTTCTTTAACAGAATGTTACATTTTTCAGTGCCAAATTCTAAGAATTCAAAATAAATGCATGCAAGAACTTCACTAAGTGAAGATCCCATAAGTAAACCATACATTTATCTTGAATTCTTAGAATCTGGCCCCCTTAAATATATTATCCCCAATACTGCATGTTACTTCAGATACATAGACAACATCCTACTTATCTATCCACCAGATCTTGTTTCCATAGCATTACTGACAGACTGAACAATGTAGAACCTTCTATAAAGTTCACATGTGGTACTATAGCTTCACGACACCTAGTTGGCCGCTGGTCTCGTGATTACCACATGTGTCGACTGGTCTTTCTCTGTTTCTTTCCACGCCCACGTTGCTTTCAGATCCGAGGAAAGAGAAGATGGATGAGGTCCAGTCGATGAAGTTTGGAATTCATGTTGGAGAGAAGAAAAAGTTGCCAAGCAAATTTTTAAAAAATGACGAAAATAAGGCGTTTGTTATAAACAGTAACAAACGTTTATTTACACAGTTGTTTAGATAATTTTTAGTCAAACACTGCAAACTGGGGGTGAAAGTAGTTGACTGGTGGAATTTTAACTGCAATTAGGCAGTGTCAAAATGGCGAATGCAATGGCAATGGATTTGGTTCTTTAAGCGGCGAAATCCTGGTCTCGGCACCAAATGTGGTACTATAGCTTCATGACACCTAGTTGGCCACTGGTCTCATGATTACCACATGTGTCGAATGGACCTCATCCATCTTCTCTTTCCTCGGATCTGAAAGCAACATGGGCGTGGAAAGAAACAGAGAAAGACCAGTCGACACATGTGGTAATCACAAGACCAGCGGCCAACTAGGTGTCGTGAAGCTATAGTACCACACACATATGAACTTGAATCAAACAGCACCTTACGTTTTCCGGACATCTTACTTATCAGGAATATTAACAAACTAGAATTCAAGCTTTAACGTAAATCCACCTGTAAAAATGACCACATACATTTTTATTTACACCACAACAACAACACCAAAAGATGTATAATCATAGGTTTTTATCTCAGAGCTCTACGCATTTATTCCTCAAAATATCTAAATGAATTCAACCACATAGAAAACTCTTTCATTAACCTTCTATACCCCAAATCTTTTATACACTTTGCTAAATCTAAAGCCCTCAAAATCCACAATAAGAATCAACCTCAGACTAATGCCAACTCATTATCTTATAAAACTAGTTCCCTCCCCTATACTCATAACTTTGCCTTCTTCCAACAGTATGATAAACAAATTAAATAAACTTTATATTAAAACTACCTTTTTACCTTTTTTTTTTTTTTTAGAACGACCCACGGTTTAATACACTTTAGCCCTTAATGCAACATATTTTCAGATGCCGGTGTTTATTATATCCCTTGTAAGAATTGTAAATTAAAATATATTGGTGAAACATCTTGGAACCTTCACGTTTGCTTGAAAAAAACATAAAAGAGCCAATAGAATTGGTAACTTAAACAATGCACTATTTCAACACATTTCTCAATCTAATCAGAACTTGGATTTCAGTTTTGCAAATATGCTCATTTACATACATAAAAGACTAAGACGAATTTTCAAGGCAGGTTCTATTTCACTCTGTAATTCCATCAATTTTTGTCCAGGCTTTTATAATATTTCTCCTTACTTGAGCAAATCCATTTTAAATTGCTACAATATATTCCATCTTTAGTTAATATATTCCATGTATATCCTTATTTTATACGTTCTCTTTTAGTTTTGTTTTTCTTTTTCTTTTTCTTCCCCCTTTGATTCAAAATCTTTCTCGATAAACAAACAGAACATAAATTCTATACAATATTTCTAATAAGTCAAATGACATAATTTAAAAAACAAACAAACACTGATTAAAAAATCAAAAGGCCAACTTTTTCTTGTTATACAAATTTTCCCTAGGTTTTTGTATTTTAAACTTTTAAACATCCACCATTGATTTAACATCACAAATATCATCCCTCACAGTCCTGACGATGGTTCATTAGAACTGAAACGCTATAGTGTCAACTTTGCTTCTCAATAAACCTCTCCTTCTACTTGGATTACCTTGTCATCAAATTTTCATATATATATTGTCAGATTACACTCCATTATTTACTCACACACACACACACACACACACACACACACACACACACACACACACACATATATATATTCTTTGAACCTACAACATTCATTCTTTTTTGGACCTACAACAACTATTACAACAACAATCTTTATATATATATATATATATATATATACGAAGTCATTCATAAAGTTCTAAGCCTAACCCAGATTTTAGATTTGTTGCAAACCTCTATCCTTTGTATGAGGCTCACCTGCACATATTGCGTAGCCATATACACGAATATGGCCATGTGCGAAATAGACATGTAATGTTCATAACGATAGAATATATAAAGAACAGGAATCTCAAAAACACGTAACTACTTCTTGTTCAGGTACGAAACCTTTTTATAAACTTTGAGTTAAAGGTTTCAACGTAAGGAGGAGAGACACAATCTTCTATGCTGTCTTATTCATTTGGCCCCCAACTCGAGCGGCCCCCATCGGGCGCACGTTCGCCTCATGCCTGCGAGCTCCAAAATCGATCCTTCTCGTTCGGCGTCCAAAACCCGACTCTTATTTTCTTCAAATTCTCACACAAACTTCCGCGTGCTTCCGGTGCGTGACGTCACCCGCACCTTGTCACCCAGTATCGTCTCGGACTGTTATGACATCTGAGTGACACCTCCATCCGCTCGCGCGCACCCGCGTTAACACCTGCTTCAATCTTACACCCAACCAACCCATGTGTTGAGCCGAAAGGTTCTCAGCCTAACTAAACTCAAAGGCATGAACCGAAATCCCTCGGCTATTTCATAACACACAGAAATTAAGACAGAAATCTAAATAAGTTTTTCTAGTTTTTTAACAAGTGTTAGTGTGTTGACACAATAAAAAAATGTTCAGTCTCTTCTTTCTGGGTGAGGCTTAGAACTTTTTGTCTGATCCTTGTATCTATGTGTAAATGTAAAATATGAAAAAACAAAATATTTAGAATATATATATATATATATATATATATATATATATATATATAATGTATCTAAATGGTTAAATATGTATAAATGTATCAGCAAGCTGGAGCAATGGATGGAGACCCTTATGTAAACCAGTAGGATGCGGAGGTTTTGATGGCTATTCACTGCAGCAGGTATTCAGATTCCTTTGAGTAAGAGCTCTGCATTATTAAATAGGCATCAAGAACACCCAGGAGGCTCCAGAAAGGGCCCAATGGTGACTGTAGATAAGGAACTGGAATCCATGGGTGAACATGAGGATTTCTTACAATGAACAATAATCAGCTAGGAATCATGTTGCTGCATGCCATAACTAATTGTACAGAATATAAACTTTCAAACAAAAATTATCTATTTGTCTAGGAAAAAAATAATCATTCCCATTTAATGAAGCATTACTAATTAAGTTTATTAGTAGTTCATTAAGCTATTGATTTAAACTTATTATATAGTATGAATACTTAATTAGGACTGGCAATACTGAGAAAAACAGGGAGGAAGTCCCCATGGTAAAGTGGTTCCTGTGCTAGAGTGTGACATTGTAGTAAATGAATTTATACTCCTGTCAAGCTATTACATTTGATTTCAGACTAATGTCCTTGGGAAAGGCATGAACTTTCTTATGTTCCCAACTATGGCTTAAATAGTACCATGACTGACATTCTAAAGGATTGCTTTAGCAATAAGTAATCCAAAAAGTTTGATATACCATTTAACAAAAAATAACAGAGTAAAACAAAAATGCTTAAATTGATAAATCTCTTAAGTGACACTCACTTAAATTATCCTACAGTTTTGAATAACTTGAATTCTATAAAAACAAGACTTACCTGCTCTATATCGTTAAGAAGGAATTATTTTTCCGTCATTCTAACTGTCTTTGGTCTTGACAAATTTATTTATTGTAGATGGGTATTTTCTCTAGTTATAAAATATAATATAAATTTGTAGACAATTCATGTTCTTGAAGCAGAGGAATTGTCAGATTTTAAAAAAAGGCAAGATTTTGTTAGTCAATCTAAAGGTGGAATTCTACTTTCACTTGTGCACTGTATTGTTTCAGAATCCACTTATAGTCGAAGAAAAACCACTGTATTCCAGTTAAGCAAACTTGGACCATCAGAAATGTATGTTCATTTTCTGACAAATGGAAATGGAAGAATATACCTCTTGCAAAGGGGTAGATGTGATACAATGTCTCTAAATCAATCTAAAAATGATAGCATAGTATTGTTATCATGGAGATTATCATGGAAATGTGACTTCTACAGCCAGTTCTTTTCAACACAGAAAGCAATATGGGCTATTGAGATGGTGTAGAATTGTTAGTGTTTCAGATCATTTGCTTTTGCTCAATTTTGAAGCAGAGGTCTGAAGATTGCTAAGCCAACAATATTTCAAAATCACCCTCAATGTAATATCCAATCTGTTGATTATTTTGGTTATCGTGAGGGGAAAAAATCCGGATCCCTGGTTGCTGAAAGCTTCTGCAATGCATAAGAAATGTCATCTAAAAAAGTCTCATATAATGGCAGATTAACCATTAATTTGACTACTTTTTCTTCCATGTTTACACTTAGCAGTAATAAGACATAACAGGTTTAAATTGTCAGAATTCTTCAGATAAGGAATTATTATTATTAATTTTTAGAGTAGTTTAATATGTTACTTTTCATGGAGAAGTAGTAAATATAGTAGTTTTTTGTTGTCTAAATTTTGTTATTTTATTATACCTAGTAATATCAAATTATCTTCAGGTGGAATTTATGAGATGAAACAGTGCTATTATTATTAATTCATGACTAGTCTTTCTATGAACTTAATGAAATGGTTGTTGACATAGGAAATGGAATATGTGACCAGAGTTCAAATCTTGGATGTGGTTATTTCTTTCACTGCAAGAACACTGATGAGGAAGAAGAACAGAGATTACACTTTAATTCCTATTTGAAATTAGACCTATTTATTTTCTGATGTTTTTTTGTATGTATATGATAAGTGTGGTAATATTAATCTTCCTATGAAGGAGAGCTAAAAACTTCTCAGCCAAACCAAGAAGAGAATGAAATTTTCATTGCATTTTTTAGATGAGGGTTGGATTATCTTGTTGATTTTATGACATGTCAATTCTGGTTGGGTTATTTTATGCCAAAATCAGTTTAACAATTATGATCCCCAATTGAATATGGTATAAAAATGTATTTCACGAGCATTTTAAAGTTGTAAACATTTCATAATTTTCTGCAATGTCAGTGTTATAAGACCAAATGGATTAAAACATTTTACAATCATATTTAAGAACCAATGTATTATTAAAGTTTGGTTAGATTGTAGATAGGTAAACACTTCCTACTTATTTGCAAAACCAATGTTTTGAGAGCTAATGTTTAAAGAGCCAATGTTTTAAGAGTCAATGTTTTAAGATCCAATGTTTTAAGGTTTGGTTTGGTTTCTTTGTTTAATGGCATATCAACCTTTGTAGGTTATTTAATGCCAAAGCCATTCTCCAAGAAGAACAGTAGTGGTACTATTGAACCCATAGCTGGGAGGATTAGGGGGTTCATACCTTTCCCTAGGGTATTTGCCCGAAAGTGAACATAATAGCGCGACTGGAGTACGGACTCGCATACTACGATCCCGCAGTCCATCGCTTTAACCATTACACCACGAGGACCCACCCCCAATGTTTTAAGACCCAATGTTAGAGAGTTGGCTGAAAATTTCATTGGCTGACCAAGATACTTTCATGAAATGTGACCAAATGATATTCATTTTTCAACTTAGTCCCACTTGCAGTCCAGACATTTCATCCATTGGTGTTTCAGTGCTTTAATCCCACTGGTCAAAAAAGTCATCAACAGCAGATATAACATCATCTCATGAACTTTTCAACTAATTCTTGTATAGTGTAGTTCTAAAGCATTTTAAACATTATCGCGACTAGATCTAAATAACTCACTGATGGGACCTGAAAAGATACTACCACTGAGTTAGAGTGAATCTAGGAATAATAATAATGTACTGGAGCCTCATCACTGGATACAGTTTAGGATGATAAACAGGACACAGAATAGGTTTAAATAAACTTTGAACAATGTCCCAAGTATGTTGAATCTTGGGATGAGTATATAAAATAGCCAATATATTTCATTGCTTAAAGTCATCCTTTTTTATGTCAGAACCAGATTTTTCAGCAACTCCTTATCTATCTATCTATCTATCTTTATAATATATACTATATATATATATATATATTATTGTATCAAATTAACTTAGTGGGCTTTTGCAATGCAAAATGATAATTATGTAAGTCTAATTAATTTAAAAGTAAAACTTCATTGTCAGAGACTTTTTTCAATACAATAAGATAAAATGATTTGAGCAGTGCTTCAAGCAAATTACAAAATACTTATATATATATATATATATATATATATATATATATATATATATATATATGGGGGAGTGCATACTTAAAATAATACATATTCTATCGTTTTTATACCTCATAGTTCTTATTTTTAACCAAGTGATCAAATTTTCTTCTTCCAGTTTTGTTTTTTTTTTCGCGTAAACGATTGTAAATTGCAAATATGTTGTTGGAAAAAAGATCTTTTGATATTTCTTATATAATCTCTGACTCAAAATTTGTAAATTATCTTTGGGTTTTTTTATTTTTACAATTGTTATGTTGACTGTTGTAAAACAATTAATATAGAGAAAAATAATTAACTTATTCAACAACTTATAATATTCATAATTATTTCCAAAATTATTATGAGGGTCTTTCAGTAAATAAGGGAAATTTTTTTTACAAAGAGCCAAATAATTTTTTTTTCAGAAATTCTTTCCATAAATGTAAACTCTGTATTGTTTGGAATTGGTGTTTAGCAAATTCTTTTTAATCACTCAAAAATATTTGCTTTGAGCAAAATGGTGATATATCAAACAGTGCTTTTGGCTTAGAAAGAGGTTTTTCAGCAAATTTTTGGTGGCTGAGAAGTGCAAAGCAAATGAAATTTATAGAAGAATGTGTCATGTGTACAGAGATGTTTTAGTAAAAACAATGTTTACAAATGGGCTATACAGAATTTGCTCGTACAAGCCTGAGTCAAAATGACAGTCCATGTAGTGGAAACACTATTTCTCTGGTAAAGAAAATGTTACAAATGCTGTGGATTGTAAAGAAGGACACATGGAAAGTTGTCTGGGACATGAAAGGACTCATTACAATTGATTATTGATAACTACTCAGAAAAAATTCACCTAATTTATATAATGATCCTCATAATACATGTTTATAACCACCCCCATGTATATATATATATATATATATATATATATATATATATATATATATAGCTTTGAGCTACTCAAACTGTGTTATCACCCTGGTTGGCAACTGATGAGGACAGGGTATCGGATGTACTTTCACACGTTGTAGGATGAAAAAAAAAAAAAAAAATATATATATATATATAAATATATAGGCAGTGTAATAATAATGTTAATAATTGTTTTATGTTCCTGCAATTATCTGGTAATACTGTGTTTAAAAGATTCTATATGTTAGGTGAAAGAGTTAAATATAGAAAGGAAGAATATAAACTGGAACTTGATTTTTATGATAAAATATCCCATAAGTTTATAAGATATACTCTTTCACAGTTTTGATTACTGTGCTACACCACCAATATATGGTCAGTCTTGGTATTATGTATTCTGACTGTAGACATGAAATCCTTTACAAACAATTGTGATATATATACATTTCTATATGTATATATATTTTTTTTTCATCTTACAACATGTGAAAGTACATGCGATACCCTATCCACATCTGCCACCAACCAGTTTCGGTAGCTCAAGGCTATATATATATATATATATATATATATATATAAAGAAAGAAGACAGTTTGGAAAATCACATTGACATGTTTTGCAAGGGTCATCCTTATGAGGCTAGAAACATGTCAGTTTAATTTTCCAAACTGTCTTCTTTACAAATCACACACACACACACAAATATATATATGTATATGTATAAACTTTAAATGATTATAATATCTAGGGTTTCAAAAGAAAAAAACACAAATATGGGGCTATTTATTTATTTACTCTCTTTTTAATTTTCAACCTTTTAATCGGGTACAAATTTTATTCTGAGTTGAGGTCTTCTTACTTTTGTAATCAACATTCAAAGTTTTGGCTATTATCAAATCTTGAACTGTTAGTGCGTGAGACAAGCATGCAACCATTTAATCCTCCAGGAAGTTTTTCTTTATCTTTCAATTCTAAAATGTGTTGTTCACTTGGAGAATAGCAAAATGATTTGAATAAATCAACTTTTCTATATATTATTACAAAAACTTTCCAATGATAACTGCTGGGATATATACCTCCATATGCATGTATGTTATTTCTCATAAATATATATGTAAATATATTCATTCATATATATATATATATATATAAAATTAACTTGAATCGTGAGTCGGAAATCTTCTACTAAAGTTTCACCTTATCGGATCATCAGGAAGTCTAACGCCAACTAATTGGGGTTAGACTTCCTGATGATCCGATAAGGTGAAACTTTAGTAGAAAATTTCCGACTTGTGATTTAAGTTAATTTTATAATTGGCGCCACTCGTGTTGAGCACTCTTGTAATTGTAGCATTGCAGGATTCGCGGAAGGTTTTAGTTTTCTTTTGGCCAACTGACTGCGTATCCCTTGATTTTTTTTTCAAGGGGTCTGATGAGGTTGGCCTTTTCTTTCTTTTTGACCTATAATATTTTTTCTTTTTCCCCCGGGTGGTGATTCGAGATACTTTTATCTCTTGTTCCTGGCAGGGTTTTTTTTCTTTTTTTCTGGTACTATGAATGCTGGTAGATATTAGATTAGTAAATATATATATATATATATATATACTATATATAGTGATGCTACAGGACTTGTATTGAAGAGACATGATTTTTGTTTTTTAAGTTTCTGCAAAAGTGTTTTTTAATGGATCAAATTAAAAATGATTATTTTATTTTATTTGTTTTAAATAATTTGTATGTTTTGAATGAACATTTTCTGAATATATCTGTTTTTATGCATTATCTATTTACTTATCTAATTTTATAATTGTAAATAATATCTTATTGTTTACCTTTCAACTTCTCAATATATATATATATATAGTATATATATATATATATATATATATATATATATATATATATATATTGAGGAGTCCCTAATGGAAAAGTGGCTAACATGCTGGACTGTGTCATAGTAGTATGCAAGTTCAAACTCCAGTCAAGGATATCTTAATATTTGAAAATGTATATATATATATCCCTATTGGCCAGGCTTAAAATATGTCAAATATATCCTCTGGAAAGCTTGTCCCAGGTATGACACTTGACTGCACTTGGAAGTGAGGCTCCTGTTGTCATTGCTCCCAGGTTCAGTTTGATCAAGCTTTGTAGTACTTGATAGCGTCCCATGTATAGGTCTAATAAATCTGTTTGAAAATTATTTGTATTTGATATGAATACTTGAAACCATATAATTTGGGGCAAATTATTTGTGTCAAGAATAGTTTCTTGAAATTATTATTGTTTATATATGAGCATTATTATTAGTTGCTGGTTATCCAATATAACTGCTTGCAAAAACAAAAGACTGACTTTGGCAATGAGTAACCCAACAAGGTTAACATGCCATTAAACAAACAAACAAATGAACTATACATTCATTAATACCCATATAATGCATATGTAAGTGTGGGTATATACATATATGTATATATAAAAGAGAGAGAGAGGGAGAGAGAGAGAGAGAGAGAGAGAGAGAGAGGGGGGATTTAATGAATAACCTGTCTTGCATGGTTTTCCAGAAAATATCCTTGTAAAATGGATCTTATACGCAACAAATATATAATACTAAATTTTTTGCCCTTCAGTTCTCCTTATTATTGAAGAAAATGAAGAATGAAAATAATAACAATGAGAAATAAGATTTTAAAAAAAGATGTTGAAAGTCTTTTTTTTTAGGAAAGCATTTATTCATTAGCTCATAATGTAAGCCATCCATAGAAGCATTAAAATTCCTCCTGATTGAAAATCAAGGACACAGTCGGATAGAAACAATGAAACTAGAGGTGTCGGGTGTAGGTTATTTTGACATGCATCCCACGACCCACCCACAGATATTGTAACAATTTTCAGTTTACTTTCTTTAATAGTAAAGGTTGAATAGATAAATTTACAATAAGTTTATTATGAGTTTGTCAAGTACAAAAGTTGAAAATGAGAGATGGAGACAGAAAAAAAGAAGAAAGGATGGTTGTTTGGTTTTTATGGCATATCAACCATTGTAGGTTATTTAATGCCAAATCAATTTTTATATAGAAATTAACACTTCTATTTCAAACTATTCAGTTTAGCATAAGAACACAGTTTGTCAAAAACATTTCTATTTCAAGCTATTCAGTTTAGTCAAACAGTTCTAATTTAACCAATTCAGTTTACTATAGGTATAGATTTTGTTTACACACAGTGAAATGTCAAAACAGTTCTATATAAAAAAATTCAGTTGAGCATAAGTACAGTTTCAATGTCAGAAACAGTTCCATTTCAAACAATTCACTTTAGTAAAAGTACACAGTTTAGTTCTATTTAATCCATAGATAGAACCCTATCAGTTGCTACCTGGGAGCGACGGCAATGGAGGAATACTCTTCATTCCCCATAGCTCAACCAATACTGGAACCTTATTATCAGATTGTTTAGTGTTGTATCCAGGACACTCGTTGGGGGTGGGTTTACTTCTCTGCAGTGGTGCAGTCGGTGTATTCTACAGCCCCAGCCGACTAGGCAAAAGAAGAAAGGAGAATTATGAATGGAGATGGGATCAAAATGAAGGATGGAAATGAAAGAGAATGATAAAGATGGAAGAACAATGAATGAAAAATTGAAAAGAATAAAGGAATAAGAATGGATTGGTTTGGTTTCTTTGTTTTATGGCATATCAACCTTTGTGAGTTATTTAATGCTAAAACCATTCTTGCTGAATAGTAGTGGTATTATTTAACCCAGTTCAACATGTTAGCCACAATGCCTTGGTAAAGAATGAAGGATTGACTGGGAAGGAGAAAAGAAAGGGAACAATTTATGGCGCTAGACTGAAGGAACAAAAAGATGGTAGAATGAATGATGAAGGTGGAAAAAGAATGAAACTTGACAACATATGAAGGGTAGACAGGAATGAGAATGATGGATGGATGAGGGGAACAATTGTTGAACAATGGAGAAGTAAGAATGAAAATCGAAGAAGAATGATGACAGGAAATGTGAAGAGAAAGAAGAGTGTCAATGAAAGAATGATGGATATTGAGCTTAGTGAAGAATGATGGATGGAAAATAAAAAAGAATGAAGGATGAATTTGAAAGAATAATGATGGATACAGAATTGAAAGGGAAAATTAGAAAGAAATAGAAGAAACAAAAGAATGAAGCATGGAAAGATAGAAGAATGCTGGATGGAAGACTGATATTACTACCTTTAGATCTTCCAAAATTTTGTTTCATGATACCAAAACTAATCACCACATACAAACACACTCATACACATAATATATATATATATATATATATATATATATGTAGAAAAACTGATAACAATGATCCAAGTGGAAGGAATGATTTATAAACGGGTCAACACTATAGCGTTTCGGTTCTACTGAACCATCATCAGGACCATGAGGGGTGATATTAATAATTTTAAGTTAATGATGGATGATTACAAATGTGAAATACAAAAACCTACGTGAAAATATGTATAGTAAGAAAAAGTTTGCCGTTTAACTGGCAAATCAGCGTTTGATGTTTAAATTACGTCATTTGACTTATTAGGAATATTGTATAGAATTATGTACGTTGTTTAACGAGAAAGATTACAAGACAGAAGGAAGAAAAGAAAGAAAGAACAAAAGAAGAATAAAAAGCATGGAAATTATGAGATATACAGAAAATATCAACTAAGGAAAGAATATATTGTAGCTGTTTAAAATGTGTTTGCTTAAGTAAGGAGAAATATTATAAAAGCCAGGACGAGTATTTAGGGAACTGAGGAATATATATATATATGAAAGTTGGCTGAAAAGCTTATAAGCTGACCTAATGAGGCTTAATTTTCAACATAGTATGCCTTATCATATTTACCAACCCCCTCCGCTCAGGCAGGATACGACACAAGGTCAATTTTTAAGTGGAGTTTAACAGGTTTGAATTCAGAGTTTTCCTTCTCCTAGACTAGTTGCCTCACCAAGGCTGAAGAACCTAGTCTGCCCTACTATTTATCCATAGCTGGAGGGAGAATAATTGGATTCATACCTTTCCCAAGGGTATTAGTGCTATGTGAAATGCAATCAGTCAGGTCCAGGATTTGAACTCGTGTCGTCGTGTCCTTATCCTGTGACGATAACCATTACACCACAGGCACCTCCATATAGTATGCCTTATAGTCCACACACTTCTTCCTTAGATGTCACAGTACTTGAATCTTATACATCAAAAAAGTTATCAACAGCAGATCTTTTCAGTCTACCATTGTATGTGCGTGTGTACATATTGTGGGTAGGCTCTATGTTAGAATAGATTAGACACAAAATCAATGGTGCTTGATGACTGTCACTTTCTTCCCTCTGAGATCATTAAACTATCCATATCTAATGATCTTTACAAGAAACTGTGTTGGCTCTTCTAAGATCTACATAGGCACTATCACTCTGATTTAGCACAATTTATTTATAAGTTTATCAAACTGTATAATAAATATATGTGCATGTTTCTGTGTGTATGAAGGTGTGTATGTGTGTATATATTTGTGTGTGTGTGTGTGTGTGTGTGTGAGAAAGAGTGTTTGTGCATGCATGTATGTGCATGCATGTATGTGTGTGTATGTATGTGTGTGAGTGTGTGCTTGAGTGCTTCAGGGTGTGTGTGTGTGTGTGTGTGTAAAATAGAAGTCCATAAGTTTAAGCTTTGATTTTAAGCTTTATATTTTATCATATTTGCTTTACCGGTTTCAAAACAGATGGTTTGGCTTTCAAGAGCCCTTCAGGTAGACTGTTTATTAAAAGCAAGTCCTTCCAGTTTTTATTCTCTTTGCAAGTTCTAACAGTGTATTTTCTTTGATATGATTGGTCAACAGCCTCATGACTGATTGCTTTCTGGACAGGTCATCTGATTCTTGTGTGAAGCAGTACCACTCCTCTTGATTGTCTGATGGAAAGTCCCTCAGGTCTGATTTACTGCACTGATTATTTTGCCAAGTTTTTGGCTATAGAGATCAGTTGATCTAACCGTGTATTATCATGTTTTTGCACTTGTTGGTAGCTGGGCCGACTTCTTCAAAGAAACAAAATTAGTTTGAATCATGTAATTTTATATTTGCTTTCATTGATGGGAGTAATTTTATATTTGCTTTCATTGATGGGAGTTTGCTTTCATTGATGGGAGTTTGTTGTGGTTTGTTTAGAAATGGTTTACTATTTTGAATTAAATTTTTCCTCCTTTATTAGTAATACTGCATAATTCTCTACTTAGTAAATTGGTATTATTTTCAAAAATTCATTATGGCATTGAATAAGGTATTTACAGTCTCATTTTCAGGAATTCTTATGTTTCTTTAATGAAGAGAAACTCTTTTATTTAATGTGTGTTTACTTTCTAGATAATTTTTCTTACATAGTATTTTTTAAAAATAAGTTTAATGTTTTTTTTTAAAAATAAGTTTAATGTTTCTCACAGTTTCAAAAGGGAACATCATATTAAAAAAAAAGTATGAATTTGTTTGCAGAATTATGTTATAAACATTACTTCGTTTTATATTTTGAGACTGCTTGTACAATAGAATCCCTAAATCTAGATTAAATTGAAATTTACTTTAAGGGTTTAGGTTGACATTTACTCTTAATTAAATTTGTATCATTAGGTATTTTTCTATTGTGTTATTTCTTTTAGTTGATCTAAATTTCAATGTAGTGAAAAAAGTTCTGTATATTCTGAGTGAAGATATACAGTCTTTGTTATGTTCTTTGTTTTGTTTGTTTGTTTTTTTTAATTCAGTTATTGATATTTTTTCAAACTACTCAGTCTCTTTGTTTATTCATTGTATTCAGTAATCTCTTTAGATGTAATCCTTCTTAGGGAATTTTTCTGTCAGTATTAAAAGTGCAGATCTTCTGTGTGAATGAATAGGGAATAGATTTTATGCAATGTTTGGATGGATGACTTTTAAAATGAAGATATTGATGAGTGACAGTTGGAGATAAATATCTATGATGATGTTACCTTTGTCATTTTCAATTAGGATGTCTAGAAACATTTTTTTCAATTCTGTTCCATACAAAATTTGATATTCATTCAATTTTTCTCCTGGCTTTCTTCTCAAATACACTCTCCTCTTAGAATGAAAAAGTTCAAATTTTAACTCATTTATCAACACTACATTTTGCCTCACTTTTAATGTCTAGTTATAATGCTTTTTATCCATGACAGTCTTTTCTGCTGATTCACCATTTGTATCAGTTTTTTTTTTATAGCTATGCATTCCCTGAGCCAGGTTGATCTAAGTTGATTTTTCACAGTTGAGAGCAACACTGGGTGCTGTTAAGAGGAATTAAGTTCAGTTCTCAGTGCCTGGGCAATTTTTCTTCTATATCTTTAGAACTGAATACTGTTTATCTTGAGCTGCAGTTGTCACTTTTGATGCTCCATCCCTTTTTCTGTTAATATTTTCACCAATTTCTAACAACCTCGAAAAGGAATATAGCAACCCATGTCTAGAAATTTTCAAATTCTCACCAAATTGTCTTTGAGAGTAGTTTTCTTTGAATAAAATTTCACTGCTTAGCTGTTCTGATTTTCTCCTTTTGTGCAAATTACTTCAAAATTGAAAAAAAAAATAAAAATAAACAAACTTTGAAAATACTGTTGTAATGGCACTATATTTTTTTCTTCCAGCAGGCATTAGAGATGTCCTCATGATGTAATGGTTAAAGTGATGGACTACGGAATCGTAGTTAAGCAAGTTCAAACTCCAGTTGTGCAATTACCTTCACTTTCAGACAAATATACAAGCTATGGGTTAAATAGTATCACTGCTGTTCTTCTAGAAGGATTGCTTTGGCATTAAATAACCTACAGGGGCTGATATGCCATTAAACAAAGAAACCAAATCAAACCAATTCAAAAAGAGACAGCAACTACGTTTTGACCAAAATGAGTGTTACTTGAAAACACTGACAAGTGTTACAGTAGTTGTCAGTTCTGAGTTAATGTTTAGAACCTGTATCACCAATTAATTTAGTTGAAAATTTTGTTAATCTTAAAAACTCTACTAAGAGGTTTATGGTGAAAACATAATATAATGTGCCTGTGGTGTAATGGTTATTGTCGTAGGAAATGGACACGTCGACATGAGTTCAAATCCTGGACAAGATTGATTGCATTTCACATAGCACTAATACCCTTGGGAAAGGTATGAATCCACCAATTCTCACTCCAGTTATGGGTAAATAGTTGGACAGACTAGGTTCTTCATCCTTGGTGAGGCAACTAGTCTAGGAGAAAGAAAACTCTGAATTCAAACCTGTTAAACTTTGCTTAAGAATTGACCTTGTGTCATACCCTGCCTGAGTGGGGGGGGTAAATATACATAATGTTTATTATAGAAAATATTCTTAATTTAGCAAAATGTATTGAGGACAGATGAGTTGAAATTTGGGCTTTTGGTAGTAAGTAGGGAATGTGAGAAGGCCAGGAGAAAGATTGAAAAATAAAAGCAAATATACTCTTGTTTTTGAAATTTTATCTTTTACTTAAATGCATACAAAAATATCTTATCATAAGGTGTTGTTTCTTTTTAAGAAATGCAGGGTCACCTCCAACTTTTTGCTTGTTGTGTATTATTAATAAGAGTTGTTGAAAAACTTCTACGTCGTACTTTTTAGATTTGTTAAACACCTCACATCTTATTATGGACCTCACTTGCACAAAAATTAAGATAGAAATTGAATTAATTTTTCTTGTTGTATGTAGTGTGTTACCACTATGGCTCTTCTTTCTGGGTAAGGTTTAGAACTTTTTTAACAAACCTTGTATATATAAAAGTTTATCACTACCACAATTATACAATTTCCAGCTGATTAATATGAGGAACTGGCAGGTGATCTTAAGTCTCCTGAATATAAGCACCAGTTGCCTATTTTAATATTGAAAAACATGTCCATGTTCACTGCTCCTTGCATCTTTTCTCATGAGATTCTCTTCCTCTCTTTTGGCTTTTTGTCATCAGAATAAAACATTGTTTTTTGATAACATAAAGAATGAAAGTGTACAAACTCATAATAAATTGTTTATCTTTACCAAGAATATTAGAGAGAATATTTGCCAAAAGAAATGTCCACCTCAAGTCACAAATATTTTATTCCTCTCTTGAACTATTTACTTACAAGTTATAGGAACTCAAAATTGCTTTTACAGACATAAGAATTTTATAGTCTGATAAATTTCCTTAATACTTATTTCCATTTTTATCTTAGTTATCAAAATACCAACAAAACAAATAATATAGCCAAAATCTATTTGCTAGCCAATATTGGTTTGGTATCAGTTACAGATAGTGAAATGTATGTAATTACTTTGCAAGTTACAACTAAATCATATCATCCTTTTCCATTATCAGCTTAAATAAAGACTTTTATTCTTCAATACATATGTTTATTAAATAAGGCTATCACAAAATAAAAATGTTGTTGTAACACTTTTATGAGTAAGATTACTTTTCAAGGAAAAACAAATGGAAGTTAACAGAGTGTATCAAGAATTAACCTTACAATACAAACTTTTGGACCTATCATTCTTAAAATCTTGATCTGAGGCTATGATGGTTGATCTGATGATCAGAAATCATGATTGAAATGATGGCTTCCAAATACAGTATCAGGCAAAAGTCTTCAACCATTTTAAACTATGGCAAATTTCTCCAAATTGCCGACTTGGAAATAGATGTTTCACATTTCCTTTTTGTAGATGAAACATTTTCCCCGTTAGAATCCTTTCTATACCTAATCATTGAACTTTGTTGCAGAGGTTCTGCATGAGAGAGGAAAATGTGTGACCACCCCCAAAAATGACCATGCAAATGTTTTCAGCCACCTCATATAAACCAATCAATATACAGTGTTTTAAAACATGAATAAGTTCCTCAGCTAATATGCAAATATTTTTCCACAACAACACCAATTAGTAGAAATTTACAATAGCTTAAAGTAGCCAAAGACTTTTGTATTGTACTGTATGTTGGAAGAAATAACTTCCAAGAAATCATTTCAACCAGACAATGTTGAAAACAGGTATATAATCTCTTATCTGAAACTTTGAAGACCAAAAATTTCTAAAAGTATACATTGCTTTTTTATATATGTTGTCTGCATACCTCAACACATCTATATATATTGTCTGCATGACTCAACTCATTCACACATGGAAATATACTTCTGAACATTACCAGACCTTTGCAAAGCATATCAGAACTTATTATTTCAAGAATGTCATGGCTCAACCATGTCTACATTGTTGCTTTACATAGATTCTAAGATGAGTCTAAGTTTTAGTAATGTTTTTTTTAGCATGAAACATGATTTGGCAAATTTTGCTGAAGTTGTGAAGTTGACAAACCACTGTGGACTGTTAAATGCTGAGTTTGTCTCATACTCTTTAAGTGCTATTCACTGGATTTGCCTCAACGGCTTGGAGCACAGCTTCAGAATCTACCGTTTTAGCCCTGCCTGATCTTACCTGATCATTGAGGTTCTTGCAACTCAAGAAAAATTTCTTGAACCATTTAGTTACTGTAGTGTGATTAACTGTGTCTTTATCTTTTGCACAACAACTGTTTTCAGTGTTTTCCACAGTGTTATAACCATGTTCAAATTCATAATGTGTTGGTTCCTGAATCAAAGTACTTTACATGTTCACATATGCCGATTTTAAATCATACATAGAATGAAGTAATGTACAGCATGTCAGCACACCAACTACCTTCATACTACCAGCCACAGCTTGAACTGCTTCAGTCAAGTGATATATGCACCATTAACGAGCACATAACAAAATATTGCAAAACTTTTTCTCACCCTTGTATTTTGTTTATTCTTTTGCATTTCTTCTCACTTAAAAGATTGTGAAAATGTTTTAAAAAAGAGCTGCCGATTTCTATATTAATACATATTAACATAATTGGAGGGATGTATGTATATTCATGTAGAAAATAGAGAAGTGTCCTTGTTTCTGAAGAGACAAAGTATGTGTGTTACCAAAAATGGAGTTCATGGAAAAAGAAGTTGGAGACCTTTTTCTAAAAGTTGGATTTGCAAGGAGCTGAGTAAAGGAATTTTTTTTTCCTTTTTTTTAAATGATGGGAAAATGTATTTGTTCATTTTATTTTCATTTATTTTTGATTTTTTATTATCATTCACCTATTTACCCAGTTGAAAGAGCTACAAAAACAAAATTTAAAGATAATACCAATCACCACTACAGAGCTCCACCGAAAAGTTAACCTCTACAAATAAATTTTATGATGTCGAATTATTGTAATCATTATTTTTGAAAAATATCACATCCTACTGAGTGTGTAGTTTTAAAAGATGGCAGTATCTAAGGATGCTGCATCAGAAGCATCACTTTTAGCAGATAAATCCTCCATGACAGGGTCACTGTCAATAGTTGATGTTTGCTCTTGTTCTAGACCAGCTGGAAGCAATCATGACAGCATCTCAAGCTTCAGTCTTCAGAAAGAAGTTCAGTCTCCAACCTCAACTTCTCCAGTAATCATCGACAAACATTTTGGTTGGTGAAATCCATAGAACCTTTCCCGACCACGTGATTTGATAGAAACAATGAAGTACCTGTCACAACAGAGTTCGAACTCGCTAACTATAACGTTGAAGTTCATCCTGTTAGTCACTTCGCAACAGGCACCCCTTCCTGATGCTGTGGAAGTTAAGCAGACTAAATCAACATTGAAACCCAGAAATTCAAGAGCTCTCTTAGAGAATTAGCATTTATCAAGAGAAATTTTAAGATCGTTTCCTTGAAGGCTTCCAAACGCTTGTGTGAGGTCTTTGTGGTGTTGTTTTTCGGTTTCAGAGAACATTCGGGCATCATCCATATATTAAAAAAAAAAAGTGATCCTGAGAAAAATGTTTTTGAACCTTTGAAAAATTGCAACTGCATTTCGTAGACCGAATGATATTACTACTGCTATCTTTTTTGTTCTCCAAATTAATTAATTATATAAATCATGATAAACTTGTTGTTTATCTATATTAAAGAATACATTTGTATTTCTTAATTTGAGAAAAGACTATTATTATAATAGTTGGCATTGGGTACCAGGGAGGCTTGGTATAATATTCGTGCATTGTAATGCAAAGGAGGAGAGAAGAAATTCGAGTGGAAGAAGAAAGACTGTGGGGGTTGTATGTAATTTGGCTATTTCAGTAGATGTGCATCCGTACTTTACGGTTATTGCTCTCTAAATTATTTCCACCACAAATACAACACAAAACTTTACAATCGCGTAAAAGAAATGGAATAGAACACAACGAACATTAAATAACAAACAATTTAATATGCATATAACAGAATATGAAAACAAATAAGATACATGATGTGTAAATGGCCTTTTGGAAAATAAAGTTTGGCTAGAAGAAAATAAATTTGTTTAAAGATGTGTGTATGTTCATGTTAACGGAGTCCGTAAATAAGTCGTTCTTACTTACATTAATTTAATAGCAGGTTTTGTGATTGTGGCGACAGCGTGTCACGTTGATGAAAGAAAGTTTGTTGGGTTTTTCTTTCGCATGTGATTCGCGGCCATCTGAAGTTAGGTCATAAACTTTAGTTGATTAAGGAAAGGAATTTGCCGGACAGAGTATTCGGCTACTGATTTACTGGCTTAGTGGCTTGTCGTTTTAGTCTTAGTCTTAGTGTTATTTATACTGTAATAGTGGATCAAAGAATCATCCTAAAATTTTGGTGCGTAAACATTTATTGACCAATCATATTTGTATTTTACTATTTTATTTTCGAGCCTAAATATTTTCTGTTAGTTGACTTCTGATCCTATTTTTCTAGAATGTTCTTATTCTATGTTTTTGCTGATTGGTTGAAAAATATAAAAATGTAACTTAAATGCTGATGCAGTTTTGATCCTAAATTTCTAGAACGTTCTTAAGTATGTTTTTATTGCTTATTTTAAGACTAGAAAAAATGTGTATCATATAAGACTGACTGGACCAGAAATATTATACCGCCTGCTCAATAGTAACAAACGACAATAAAATCAACAACTAGGATAAATTTATTTACAAAAATATCATCATCAAGTCATACTAAAAGCATGGAGTTTTCTGACTCTCTCTTGCCATCAATCTCTATCATTCATCGCTCTTGTTAGGTCCTTCAGATTGTATCCAGTGTCCACACAGAGGTAATGTAAGTCTGCTGATCGCCCAATGCTAGCCTCTCCCTCTGTGTTGGGTTCCATAAGAGAATGTCGTTAATGAATTAGTCTTTATTTCATTAGCAGTTACCATGACAGAAATATAAAGATGTTTTTTTTTTGTTTTTTTTTTCTGGTGGGGTGGGAAGAGAGCTTAAAAGCAACTTAAGTTGCTGAAAATCCGTTTTGCGTTAGTTGAGTCCCCAATACATGTTAGAGTATAAACTGACTAATTATCGGCTATCCTCCATGCATTGGTCAGGTGAAGTGACTTCGTCCCAAAAGGATATGATCTACGTGTTATCCATGCTTGACCGATGAGGTGAGCAAGGAAAATACAACGTGTAGAAGATGCGTGTGAGACTGCAAGACGGAGTGTTAGTTTAATGTTTTTGATGGGATAAAAATAGTAACAGCTTTTTCATTCTGTGGTGCCTTCCAATTGGTCTTGTTGGCTGAGTTATTTTTTAAGTGATTGTTTCACCATCACGTCCGCAGCAGTCATCCAGTGATTTTGAACAGCCTACCTATATTTTAACTGCGATGAAGAGTTGTGAGTCATAACAAGGTTTGATTTATAGTGTAATATTGGTAACTATGTTTAAGCTTCTATATTCACCCACAAGCTCGCCACTGACCAGGTGTAAATTTCACTACAATGAGCAAAGGTGATGACCCTGGTGACTTTGGTTGTCTAATGATTCCTGCCTGAAGCAATGCTGGGAATTCCTCTTTCGCAGCTTTGAATTTATGATTGGACAACTGTCTCACTTTAGCAAAGGTGGGGGCTCTGTTACCCGTGTCGTAGTATGTTTGATTAAGAAGAGTCAGGAAAATCTGTTCAGAATATTAGTAATAATGATAGATCTTGAAACAGGTTGTACAAATTCTGGGACCTAGTTTTTGTGGTCAATCAAAATTTGATGTACAGGATCTCGAATTTGTTTTCCTTGTTGGCAGTGGATGCCCAGTCAGTTGGGGTTGTAGAATACAATAAGTGTCCTGGATATGACACTAAACAATCTGATGGTAAGGTTCCAGTAATGCCGGACCTTTGGGGAATGCGGAGTACCCCTTTATTACCATTGCTCCCAGGTCTACTCAGGCCTGGAGTGGTAGCACCTGATAAGGGTCCTATCTATGGCTTAAATAGGACTAACGGCATACTTATGCTAAACTGAATTGTTTGACTAAACTAAATAGCTAGAAATAGAAATGTTTTTGACAATTAAACCTTACTTACATTTAAACCACGTGCTTATGCTAAACTGAATTATTTGAAATAGAACTGTTTTTTTACTTTGGGACTGTATTTACACTAAACTGAATTGTTTAACATAGAACTGTTTTGACATTTAACTGTGTGTAACCAAAATCTGTACTTATTACTTAACTGAATTAGAACTGCTAAACTAAACGGAATTGTTTGAAATAGAACTGATTAGTCACATAGAAATGGATTTGGCGTTAAATAACCTGCAAAGGTTGATATGTCTTAAAACCCAACCAGCCAACTTGTTGACAGTGGTTTGTAGTTTCAGTTTCAGTATTTTGTTTAATGGCATATCAACTTTCGCTGGTTATTTAATGCCAAAGCCATCCTTGTAGAAGAAGGACAGCAGTGGAACTATTTAACCCATAGCTGGGAGGGATTAAGGGGTTTAGTCTTTTCCAAAAGGTATTAGTCCAAAATTGAACGTAATAGAATGACTAGAGTTCGATCTCAATTACAACCATGTCGTTGGCCCAGTCGGCTGGGGCTGTTGAATACACAGACTGCATCACTGCAGAAGGGTAAGACTCCCCCAAAGAGTATCCTGGATATGACACTAAACAATCTGATGGTGAGGCTTCGGTAATGCTGGAGCGGAGTACTCCTTTATTGCCATCTCTCCAAGGTCCATTCTAACCCGGTGTGGTAGCACCTGATAGGGTCCTCACTTTGGGTAAAACAGAACTGTTTTACATTTAAATAGCTACTACACCGAGGTGTTGGGGAGGGCACTACTCCTTTCACAGGATTGCTCCACTTTACCCTTGATATGTACCTTATATCGCTGAGTGTTAAGCAAGGAGGTATCAAGTACCATTTTTAAAGTCTTTGGTACGACGCGACCTGGGATTGAACCGTGGTCTCCCGGGCCATTGGCGAACACTCTACTTATCCTAAACTGAGTTGTTTCGGATATAACTATTTTTACATTTAACTGTGTATTCGTATTAGATAGAAATAAGTGAAAACTTTTAACTGTGTGCAAAAAAAAAAAAAAATGAACGCAGAATTATTTTAAAAGATCATCTACAAAATATTTAGAAATCATTAATGTGTAAAAAGCATTTGACTTAGATGATCTACAATGGTTGATATGCCATAAAACCAAATCAAACCAAACCAAACTACGATGTCGCAGTCCAGCATGTTAACCACAACACAATGGTGATTACTTCTTTGTAATTTGATCTACCAGTCTATCTTTTTTGCAGTCTAATAAGTGTTCATAATGATGCAGAAAATCAGCGGCTAATAGTGGGTTGACTGTGTGATCAATAACTACCGTCCATCTATATGAACAGCGTAGATTTAGAATGCCAACATAAACGGAAGCTTCTCAATATCATTAGATATCCTGCTCGATAACTGGAGGTAAGCGGACAATCATTAGAGTTAGTCAGGCTCCATTTACATATCTGATTGGTAAAATTGTTATGAATGTATTTGTACCAATGAGAAAAGGTAAATTTGCAGTGACAGCCTGGGCTGCGATCTCCAAAAAGCAGCGACTAACTGGTTGGAGTCCGCCTAAAAGTTTTACAGGTAGGAAACGGTGTTTTCAAACACAAGTTTTCTGGATGGTGAAGCTATCCTTAAATTTGAATGGATGTTACGCCGAATTTTATCCGGTTTTAATATGATTTTACACGGTTCTTATTTTCTTCCAAAATAAATGTGCCCGCCATATATGTGGCATCAATATTTCTTTCTTTATATATATATATATATAGAATGAGTGGATAGCTCTTTTTTAAGGGTGTTGTAGCTCGAATTTATGTCGTGTATCTTTCATGGAAAATTGTGACTACCAGGGCGATGTTTTCCTCTCATGAAAAGAATTAATTTGTCTGTTAAGCTTCTTAATCTCGGCAACGTGAGGTTGTTAGCCGGAGCAATAACTGGTGCTCTAGTGGGTGGCAGCATTTGTACGAAGCAATGTCTGACCAAGATTTCTCCCACGCCTACTTTGTCTACTGTCGTCATTAAATCTGTTACGAGGGCAGCGTGGATTTAACAAATTAGCGTAACGAGTTAGTAACACAATGAAGCTTAATATTGCTGGAGAGAAGTTTTCCGCGTCCAGTAATTAAAGTTTAAGGCTGAAATGATTTTTTTAAAAGCAGACCAGTCACCAGATAAACAAATGACAAATAACAGGAGGTTAAGTTGAACAGACGTTGTCTTTTTATGCATCATTTTTGGCAATAATCAATAATTTATAAAATGTATTTTGTATGTGTACTGGAGACATAGATGTTTTTGAATTCTTCTTTTTTAAAATACTTACTCGTGTGTCACTTCTGAATTCCTTGAGGATAAAATACGTTTATCGGTGTAAAATTCGGCACTGACATTTTGATTATCCACTAGAGTATCTAAAGTATTTTCTTTTTGACTACTGTATAGGGGATAGCTGGTATTTAGAGCCACTAGATCTTCGCGGAAAATTGGGAAAAGTTATTTTTGGAAAGAAAAGGTGATGTGGTTTCTTTTCTAGGACCGGGTCATTCTACTTTTAGATTTGGTGAAATATTCGTTTTGAGACTGTTACAAACTTTCATTTCTTATTAGCACCTGAAGCAGAATAACTTTTAAGAGCTTCGTTTGCAAAGACTAAAAAGCGACCATTGTGCATCATTGTTTTTATAGTTTATGAGAGAGATATTAGAACAGAAGATATTATATAAAGATACCCGTTAATCCAAGGTAAACTCTTTCCTGATTTTGCCATAAGTATCATAATTCGTGTAAAGCTTTTCTGTTATTTACGCGGATATTGGATATATGAGCAGCCATTACGTGTTAACGTGTCAAAGCACACATTCTTTATGATGCTAACGAGCCAGTAGGGATTACATCCCTTGCTTTCCAAAACAGTACTTCTAATGGTCGCTAGGTGGCTAGACCAAAGTGGTATTTTAAAAAGCGCTGCGAAGTCGAAACTCCTCTAGCCTCGTTAAACTAGAAGCTTTTTTAAAGTTTGGAACCCAATCCTCCAAGTAGCGATCAATGTCGACGAGTTGCTCCTGTGGGCAAGAATCATATCCCACCACGTGAGAGAGAAAGGTCTTTTGTTTAATTTGGAGTAGCGTAAATAAGACCAGTAGAAAAACAAACAGTGTCGGACTTTGTGGTTGACAAAAAAACAAAAAGGATTGTCAAACTCACAAAAGACTTAGTAACTAAATCGTTGACCAGCACGGCAATAAAGGTGTTAGTCGTAATAGTCAACACCTTTTACGCTTTTTCGGACGTACTTTTGCTCACATTCGAAGATGCCGTCGCCCTTTAAAAAAATGCAACTTTAGAACTGAATATCCTGGACGACGGTGGGCCACGGTGGCAGTATATGAGATTCCTAGCTATCTCATTAACGAGAATTTAGCCGCATACATGTTGCAGTGTGGAGATATATTGTCTGCGTCTCAAGACCATATGCGTAGAGAATAGAGGTTTGACATCATAATAAACAACAAAACCCTATTCTCCATACCCTATTGGTTGGATTTGGTAGGACGTCGGCTGCTAGTCATTGTGACAGGAAGGAAACAAGCCTGTTGGCATAGTGAAGATTTTGGTCACCTTAATACAAATTGCCCAGAGAAGAGGGTCCCTGAGAAAGCGCCAGATCTTACACGGAATCTCCTCCTACCTACTTGAAGAAGCAGTTGGACGAGGCAAGATCATCGCCCCCCCCTCTCCTGTGTCTTCTCGCTCCAACTTGTCTTTCCCCAGGCCACGGACAATCAGGCCACTCTTAACATCACCAGGCCAGAGTATGCCTCCCCCAAAAATGACAGTTCTAAAAGGCCCAAAAGGAGCTCATCCTTCTCTGCTACGGTTAGAAACTACACCAGTATCACCAGCAGTATCAACAACAACAACAGTAGTAGACACTTCAGAACAACCAACAACAGCTGTAGTATAATTAACCACCTCCACCTCCACCAAAAACAATGAAAACAGCAGTAGTTGTAGCAGAGTCGTTATCAACTACAACAACAATAACAACAACCACAAGAAGGTGCACGTGGTGTAATGGTTATCGTCGCAGGAATTGGACACGGCGACACGAGTTCAAATCCTGGACTGATTGCATTTCACATAGCACTAATACCCTTGGGAAAGGTATGAATCCAATTATTCGCCCTCCAACTATGGGTAAATAGTAGGGCAGACTAGGTTCTTCAGCCTTGGTGAGGCAACTAGTCTAGAAGAAGGAAAAACTCTGAATTCAAACCTGTTAAACTCCGCTTAAAAAATTGACCTTGTGTCATATCCTGCCCGAGCGGAGGGGTTGGGTAAATATGATAACAACAACCACAAAGAAACAGCAGCGGAACTCTTTTGTTGGTAGCTCTAATGATGAGTTATCAAAACAAAAGAAAAATGACTGGCCAAGATATAAAAATGAGGAAGACGTTAGTAAGTTTGATGTGAAGATTCTAGGGATGGGAAATAAGTTCCAGTCGCTGGAAGGGTCATCCACTGTTTTAAAGAAGTAGACGGCAAAGATGTATAAGACCTCGTGAACTTCCCCGGAGCGTTAGTGCCGTCAGTTATAAGAACGAGACGAGGGCCTGAGGGAATCATGAGAATGATTAAATGATTTTTTAACTCATGAAATTTGTGCCAGGGAGGATCCCTATTTATTTACACTCTTCCCTCTATAGGACTCTCAAGATAATATTTCCGTGGAAGATCGTGGGTCTTGCTCATGACTGAATCTATGAGCCAGACTGCCAGTGTCCAGATTCTCACCATATTCATTCCAGGTAACAAACTCCTATAATCCTGATGATGGATTTAAGGTTAATAAGTCTGAATACTCGCGGAAAGACTCGAAAAGAAGTCAACTTATTTATCACCTCCAGATCCGCGGAGTGGATGCTTGTTGTTTACAAGAGACTAACTTTGATTCCAACTTCTGTGAGGGTCAAAGGTGTATCAGCCTTTTTCAGCCTACCTTGACGGTCATGCAAGAGAGGTCTCCAGGTTGTTAAGTAGAAACTTTCACGTGGCTTGTTCTCTTGTTTTTTCAGATCCGGCAAGCTGACTTTGTATGCTGGACATTACCAGAAAGGACAAGGCATTTCGTTTTATTGGGTTTTACGAGCCAAATGCCATCAGTGAGATTCCTGGTTTTGTTCAGCGCATGGAGCCCTTTGTGATGTCATCGAGTTGGTTAGTTTTAGTGGGAGATTGGAACGCCGTCCTTGATTCCAACATAGACTGGGGGTGGAGCTAGACGTGATACTAACAGATTGGATACAGTTTGTCGCAGATTCGATCTTGTTGACAAATTCAGAGAAAAGCATCCCTCTAAAGTAAAATAAACTTAGACCGGTAGCGGCACCTCGGGTTAGTTTTCTAGCTACTGTGACAGAGTGATAGAAGAGTCGAGTTAGATTTAAAAGGTGATCCAAGTTTTGAGTTCTCAAAAAATTATGGCCACAAACTTGTCTGAGTATCAATCACATAACCTCGTACTACCACCACAGTCAGTTTTCCCACTTATGCTGACAATGTTAGTGTGCTTGCAATGAGCAATGCCAAATTCAATGAGGTCAACAGTGAAAACAAGAACACATGAGTGTTTGTGAAGGGCCAAATTATCCATGAAAAGTCGATAGGTTTGCCGTTGGATTTGTGGAAAGGCTATGCTCTTTAACGGACCAATCAGTTGGACGGACGGTGCGTGCAGGATTCTCGGGGTCTAATTCGGTCATGATTTCCCGCTAAAGAAAATTGGTGGGAGATAGTAGCATAGATCATGGCCACAATCGGCGTTTGATCACGAAGGAAATATCCTTAAAGGTCAGGACCGAAGTGTGTGACTCACACATCTATCCCCTGGTCCTTTACTATCTTTCAGTACTTCCTTTCTCAAGTACTGTTCTTGTTAACCTAAAAAGAGTCCTCTTCTAGTTCGTTTGGGGAAAACGGGTTCTTTTGGTGCGTCGGATCTGTCATCTTCATTCCCTGATGGCAGTCTTGTAGTACTGGATGTAGAGACAAGACGTAATACGTTGCGTCTCAGTTTCATCGGTCGGATTGTGCACAGTTTGATGAAAACGGCTAATTCTGGAAATGTGCACTCGAATGATGTGGAGACTTGTCGACTATCAAAAAACGAGCTGATGTCAGCCTACTCCGAGGATTATCTCTCGGTTGCAGACTGGTCTCTTTGACAGTTGGCTGTTATGGAAAGTTCCTGTGTCATTACTTTTCGGCCATGTTAGTCTACAAGAAGGGCAGTACTAACGTTCATTATATATATATATATATATATATATATATATATAAATGTGGCACATAGCAGAAAATGGGGTGGGATGGAGAGAGGCTGGTCATCACTATCTTATCATTAACTTAACTAGTTCCATTTACTGACCCAAAACATACGATGATAATTCAGCCACCAAGACACTGCTAATACAATTAGTGTATGTAAGCAAATAAATACAA
This sequence comes from Sepioteuthis lessoniana, assembly GCA_963585895.1. Classification (NCBI taxonomy): domain Eukaryota; kingdom Metazoa; phylum Mollusca; class Cephalopoda; order Myopsida; family Loliginidae; genus Sepioteuthis; species Sepioteuthis lessoniana. Next base: position 76,390,034 of record OY757917.1, on the reverse strand, counting down.
TATATATATATATATTGTATTTATTTGTTTTGCTTTTTTCGTCGGTGATAATTTAATTTTGTAAATATATATTTTTTGTAAATAAAATCTTTAATCATTTTTCCTCCCTTACAATTATGTAAATATGCTATTAGGTTAGACACTCATACATCGACTGACTTGTCTTGGTGGCTGTAGTGAGAATGATTTTCAGAGTATTAGTGTCATTGAGGTGAATGAATTATCATCGTATGTTTTGGGTCAGTAAATGGAACTAGTTAAGTTAATTGTAAGATAGTGATGACCAGCCTCTCTCCATCCCACCCCATTTTTTGCTATGTGCCACATTTATATATTTTATATGATAAATATTTTCTTCGTTACAACCACGATACACAGAAAGCTCGCACAAGTGTGTGAGTCTTCCGACAAGGGCGTATGGCTTTGGCCGAACTAACTGCATAAGTTATACCTAGCACGGTACCATGCTTTGACGTTAGTCTCTATGCAACAACTTTCATTCTATAAAGACTTTCTTTCTATAATGTACTCCACCGCGTACTTTCTATAATGTCCTCTACCGCGTAAGTTATACCTAGCACGGTACCATGCTTTGACGTTAGTTTCTATGCAACAACTTTCATTGTATAAAGACTTTCTTTCTATAATGTACTATAAGTATCTCATATAAATAATCTACTTTTTTTTTTATTAAGTTAGCTCAGGCAATTAATGTTTTATTGTTAATTCGTCTTGAGTCGTTTTATATTGAAATAGAAATGTCAAACCAAAATACATTTCTTCTGATACTCAAGTCCGAATTGTATTCTTCCTTCTCTAATAATCATGGTGCTGACTTTTGGTACTCAGATATGAAAAATATACGAAGACTAACCTTGAAGTCTTCATACGAAAATCTTGTTCGATCCGATCCCATAATCGAAATAGAAACAAATATAGAGAGCTTTACATGAATAGTAAAATTTAAGTCTTGACAATTCTTGCATTTCTATGATGAAGTATTGTTATGTATTGTTCTTTGACACTTAACATCAAATGATGTTTATCGCACATCTCAAATAATGTTAATACTAATATACAGTGTTATAGGTTTTTTTTTTACTTCTACTCTGAGCAGTTTCTTCTAGGCTGCGGTCGTGTCGATACAGCTATATGGATGCACTACTTGGACGCTGACTAAACGGTTAGAGAAGAAGCTAGACGGCAATTATACAAGAATATTAAGAGCAATATAGAACAAGTCCTGGCGGCAACACCCAACAAGGCGCCAACTATACGGTCACCTACCATCTATCACGAAAACTATACAAGCTAGACGAACCAGACATGCCTGGCACTGTTGGAGAAGCATGGACGAGATCGTAAGTGATGTACTCCTGTGGACCCCCGCATATGGCCAATCAAAAGCAGGACGGCCAGCTCGAACATGCATACAGCAGCTATGTGATGATACGGGATGTAATCCTGAAGACCTGCCAGAGGCGATGAATGATAGAGATACGTGGAGAGAGAGGGTCAGGGATATCCCTGCTAGCCGCACGACCTGATGATGATGATGATGATGACTCTGAGCAGTAATCAAATGGGCAGCCCCATACTAGAGTCAAATGGGCTGCTCTGTGCTGTAGTCAAACGTTAATACAAATTGACAGTGTTGTAGGGTTTTGTGGCTGCCATGTGCCTTACTCAAATGGACTGCCCAGTGTTCTAGTCAAAAGGGTAGCCCTGAGTAATAGTCAAATGGGCTGCCTTGTTTCGAAGTCAAATAAGCTGCTGACATTTGATTGGTTGCTTAACAATGTAATAATGACAAAAAATTATATATGTGGAGACAAATAGTAAGAACTCCCCCAACAAAAATCAATTTTAACGATTCATTATAGAGTCTAAAATGAAGGAAACGTTGAAAGTAATAAAAATATGAAAATCATTGAATAACTTAGATATTCATCCCCGACCCCACAAAAATAAACATAAAAGAACATAAGGTATTTATTCTTAACGAAAATATTCAAAACAATATACAGCTACTTGTTTATCCCAGCGCCCCATTCATACGGCCTTGTGCCACATGTAAGCAAAAAAACTACATGTTTTTCCATCTAACTTTTCGAATTAAGAAGTCCTTTATGATCTCTTCAGTATAATCTGATTCGGCATGTTCTCTTTCAGTTGAAAGAATCGCTAAGTTAGTGAATCAATGATTGCTCATAGTTTAGCAAGATCACAAGAAAGAAATATAATTATAGTATTAGCCGCCCCACCCAAATTGGTCACCCTATGCGGCCCACACACTCCACGCAACGTCCCTGCTCAACTGCTAATACAATTAGTGTTTGTAAGCAAAAAGACGTTGTTGTATCGCTGATTAACTTATCAAAAAGTTCCGATTTTGTCTATTCATAAGCAGAAAGGATAACCTCTTTGAGTTTGTTTTGTTTCTTTATTTATTTTTAAAAAACTTTTTTCGATGTTAACATTGAAGCTTGTAGTGTTGCGTCCAGTCCTGGTGACATTGATGAAAGTATGCGGTAGAATTTTGTCTTTGAATTGGTTAAGTTTTTCTAAGTGAACTGAGCCTCCATAACTCCGCACCGGCCAGCAGTGATTGTCTCTGTGAATGCAGGAGCTTTAATAGCTGCCGCTAATACTGTATCTCTATCGATCATCTTCGTGAATAAGTGGGAAAATGTAATTCAATGCCGGGTGTGCGCGTTTCGAATAAAGAGTTACTAATATTCTGTGTTGGTCTTTTAACACGCCAGTAAATTCACCGTTCAATAAAATAAAAGAAAAAGAGTTGACATAAAATGAAAGCTGTTTCTTGTAAATGACTTTATCGTTTTATGAGGGTATATGTGTGCACGGTCAATCTAGAAAAGTGTCCTGGTTTTTGTAGAGACAAAATGTGTTATTTTGAGTGAAGTTCGTGGAGAAAGGCTGAGAAACCTTATTTTCCAGCTGTTGGATTAGCAACCCAAGGTTATATCCTGTGGTAATTTACTAAGCTTTTTACTTAGATGTGGCATAAGGCTCTATTATTGGTGGCACCCAATGAGATTTAAACTCACACGTTAAGGTTTGCTAGTCTGTCTTTCAAACCATTGTACTACCCCAGGCGCCCAGGTTATATCATGTAGTTCAGAAGGAAATTAATAAATCAAGTTTAAATTAGAAAAGATAAAATGAATAGTAAAATATGAAAATTAGGGCAGACTAGGTTCTTCAGCCTTGGTGGATCAACTAGTCTAGGAGAAGGAATACTCTGAATTCAAACCTGTTAAACTCCGCTTAAAAATTGACCTTGTGTCATATCCTGCCCGAGCGGAGGGGTTGGGTAAATATGGTAAAATATGAAAATTAAATAGAATAGAAATATTCCATATTTCCACTTCTGCCAAAAGTTTAACTCTTGGCTCTAAAAGAAGAACTCAGTATGTTAATGTGCCTTATCAGCTTACTGGACGACACATACATTGCAGACCACCTGTCTATAATATACAAAGTTTATATTGGTCTAGTGGGCAGAGTGTTCGCCAATAGTCCGGGTGACCTGGGTTCAATCCCAGGTTGCGTCATACCAAAAACTTTTAAAATGGTACTTGATACCTTTTTGTTTAACGCTCAGCAATATAAGGTACGTATCAAGGGTAAAGTGGAGCAATCCAGGGAAAGGAGTAGTGCCCTCCCCTACACCTCTGTGTAGTAGCTATTGAAAAGAGAGCCTTCTGGTCGCCCTCGACTACGGTCGCCAACTTTACTTTTTACTTACTTATAATATTATTTCATGGGTGAAAAAAGCATTCCAAGAGAAGCCTACAGTTTTTCAACGTGTTAACTTGACCATATCAATCTTATCATTCAACATTAGGGTGAGAAAACTAGTTTTTCTTTCAGAGGAAAGTGTGGATTTAATAAAAATTAATCAAACAAGCAATAACTGAACATCGAAAAGAACAATTCAGTGCTACGAGGTTTGGTTTCTTTGTATAATGGGATATCCATTTTCGTGTGTTATTAGATGCCCAAACCATCTCTGTTGAAGAACAACAGAGGTACTAATTGACTCATAGCTGGGGGATATAGGAGTTCATACTTTTTCCGAAGGTACTATTTACCAACCCCTCCGCTCGGGCAGGATATGACACAAGGTCAATTTTTAAGCGGAGTTTAACAGGTTTGAATTCAAAGTTTTCCTTCTCCTAGACTAGTTGCTTAACCAAGGTTGAAGAACCTAGTCTGTCCTACTATTTACCCATATCTGGAGGGAGAATAATTGGATTCATACCTTTCCCAAGGGTATTAGTGCTATGTGAATTGCAATCAGTCTCGTCCAGGATTTGAACTCATTTATACTTTTATACTTTTTCCGAAGGTATGAGATAGTAAGTGAACGTAATTGCATGATTGGAGTTCGAACTTGCTTACTATGATGTTACAGTCTTGTACGTAAGCCACTATGTCACGGGGACTCTTCCGTTCAGTGCTATGATGTGGTCTTATGCTAGTCACGGTACTAGATGTAGCCTAAGTTCTGTGACTACCACATGCGTTTCCAGCTTGTTTCATCAACTCCCTCTGTGCTCACGTTACGTTTGAAAGATCAACAGAAGGGGAATGGCACAATCTATACGGAAATTCTGACGGTCGGGGTGGTCGGTGAGAACAAGTTGGCCGTGGGTTGGCAAAAGAAAAACTCTGCGTTAACAACTATTTATTAAAACACAATGGTGTAACAATGGCGTTTACAATATATATATATATATATATATATATATATATATGTGTGTGTGTGTGTGTGTACGTGGTGCACTCAATAAGTTTCCAGACTTTTTTGTACAGGCATTCAAAATTGTCGTAGACGCTTGAAAATTCAGTATGTTATTGCTATACCTCTTATGAGATGACTGACTAACTTTTATGATTTCAGGTACAAATGAACAGCTACAGCAGCAATTGGAATACACCCTACTAAAGCCTGATTGTCACAGCTGGTGAATTTCAAAAATGCAATCTGGACATGAGGACATTCTTCTAAAACGATACACAATAAACATGAGGACATTCTTCTAGAACGATATGCAATAAAATTAAACTGTTTTAAACTTGGAAAAAATGCCACAGAAACGTATAGAATGTTTCAAACTGCTTTTAGACCATCTTGCATGAGTTGAGCATCAGTTTTTGAGTAGCATAAGAGATTCAACGAAGGCAGGGTGTCTGTGAGGGATGATGAGAGGTGTGGGAAGAGTAAGGAAGTCAGAACACCAGAGCTGATTGGCCAAAGGGTCAGGGTTAGGGTCACTATGTTGAGGTTTTAAAGGAGTTAGGGAAGAGATTCCGTCGGATGAGGCCAGCACTCTTCAAATCGGATCAGTGGCATTTCCACCAGGACAATGCACCAGTCCACAACTCCATCCTTGTCACAGACTATTTGACCAAGATGGGCATCAAGACAGTTCGTCACCCTCCCTATAGTCCAGACCTTGCTCCCTGTGACTTTTGGTTATTTCCTAAGCTCAGAGGCTGTCGTTATGAGACGATTGAGGAGATGAAAGAGGCTGTGATGAAAGTCATTGACACGCTCACACAAGAGGACTTCCATGGGTCCTTCCAGAAGTTGTTGGAACGGCACAACAAGTGCATTGCAGCCGGAGGAGATCACATTGAAGGGAACAAGAGTTTCATGTGTGTACTATCCCTAAAAGTGCCTATCCGAAAAAGGTCTGGAAACCTATTCAATATATATATATGGAAATTGTATTGCTTTTTGTTGTATTTGAGAGACAGACAAATGAAGTATCTGGCTGTTCCAGTCTTTCTTTATTGCTCAATTCTTTTGAGAGTGAGGCTTTTGCTGGAAAGGCTTCAGTGTTTGAAGAAATTTCCTTTTTTATTCTTCTGTCTTCGGTATGGTCTTTGGATTTTTCTCTTTAACCCCCAAAACAATAATTTTTTTTATAAAGGATTCCACTAGGAACAAACATTTCCGATTGGCTAACCAATCACGGATCTTTTAGTATTCTTCTACTACTTTTTGACTGGTCAGTCAATCAAATGCGCTAGTGTACATCTTCGGGAAGAGTATCCCTTGTATGCATCAGATTTTAATTGGCCATCCAATCAAGCCACAATATAGTGGCTTGGTTAATTAAAGGTCCCAGTCTACCACTTTTTGGGGAGTGTCCATTTTCAGATTAACCAAAACAAGAATCAAGGTCTGATTAATCTATCCAAAGCCCAGATTTGACATTTTAATCCCAGCAGATGGGTAAGAGTTAGTTCGGGATGTCATGATTTTTAATGGGTCAATGCAACAACAAACCCAAATGTCCTTGAGAGCATGCTTTACTTTTGTTTTGACAATTTGAAAGTACGGTTAATTCAAGTCTTTCAATGACCTTGTGAATTGACTTTTGAATTTCTTTCAAAATAAATTTGTCTGTTTTATATTCTTATAAAAGGAAAATAACATTTCCATAAAAATGAAACACATCATGCTCTCCAAAAGTTCTTAGCTCCAGTGAATACCTCATTTTGTCATAATGAGAAGCAAAGCAAGAACTACTGGGGTCTTCCACTGAGAAAGAAGTTGGCAACCGTAGTTGACGGGGACTAGAAGGCTCCCTTTTCAATAGCTACTACGCTGAGTGGTAGGGGAGGGCACTACTCCTTTCCCTGGATTGTTCCACTTTATCCTTGATACGTACCTTATATTGCTGAGTGTTAAGCAAGGAGGTATCAAGTACCATTTTCCAAGTCTTTGGTATGACACGACGTGGGATTGAACCCAGGTCTCCCGGACCATTGGCGAACACTCTACCCTCTAGACCAATGAGCCAGTGATGAGAAAGAACACTGTCAGTATTTACAAGTTCTTGGATAATTAGTATTGATGGTGATCTCTTCAGTACATGTAAATAGATTTTTTTTTCCGATTGACATTTGATTGCTTTTGTCAAAAAAAGTTTTACAGTGTACTGCTGAACTCTTCTTGGCCCAACCAAGAAGGCAATAAACTACAGACATGAGATATATACACATAATATTCCACTAGAGTGTTTAACTCACTCGGCACATCAGAAATCAAGTTTCTTTTGCACTTCAAAAAATTTTACTAAAAATACTTTTTCGTTTTGGTTGGGTTCAGTACACCTCATAGACTCAGATTTAATAATGTCTAAAAAGAAAAACAAAAGAAGACCAAAGAATGTAATGGGTGAAATATAGATGTTGGTTGGTTTCTTTGTTTAATGGCATATCAACTCTTTTTAGGTTATTTAATGCCAAAGCCATTCTCCTAGAAGAACAGTAGTGGTACTATTTAACCCATAGCTGGGAGGATAAGGGGGTTCATACCTTTCCCAAGGGTATTTGCCCGAAAGTGAACGTAATAGTGCGACTGGAGTACGAACTCGCGTACTACGATTCCGCAGTCCATCACTTTAACCATTATACCACGAAGACACCCCCTGTGAAATATAGAGGTGAAATTGTGAGGCTATTACACTGAATTACTCTTGGATATTAAGGATTTAGTCTCAATAACTCTTGAAATGCTGACGATGGCCTATCTTAGAATTCTAAACAGTACATACTTATATTTTGTCCGTGCAAACAATTTCTTTCAGTGAGTTTATCTTCTCAAATTTATCGTTAGACTATGTACATAAGTCTTTTGACACACTATTATATTGCTGCAGGTGCATTTGTGTATCCATCCCAAGGTTTTATTTAAAAGGATGTATTTTCCTGTGTTTTTATCATTTCTATAAAAAATAAAACAATTAAAAAATTCTAAATGTTTTAAATTATTTACCTCCATGATTTTTTGATCTCTTTTTGTTTTTTGCTTTTGTTTTTTGAATACCCATGACACACAAATGTATCATATGCTATCATCTAGGAACACAAAACAAAACAATAAAAAAAAACAGAGTTCCCTAGTGGAATATAATGGCCGAGGGATTTCGTTTTATATATCTTGCCTTTCGGTTTAGTTAGGCTGAGAACCTTTTGCTTAGCGAATGGGTTAGTTAGGGGTAACATGAACGCAGGTGTTCACGCGCCTGTGCGGAGCGGACATGTCATTCAGAGATGTCACAATGAAAATCCCAGACAGGGGATATGACCAGGGATGTAAGTGACGTCATGCACAGGAAACGTGGGCTGAGATTTGAGAAAAGTCAGTTAGTTGAGTTCTGTCTCTGGAGAAGATGGTTGACTTTCACTTGTTCGCCGTGGCCTTGTGTCGGGTGCTCACGTGGTTTTGGGCAGATGGAAAAATCAGGTGTATCTCTCTCCTTATGTTGAAAAACCTTTTAACCAAAGGTAATAAAAAAGTTTCGTACCTGAACTAAGAAGTCGTAAGTGTTTTTCGTGTTTCAGGATTCCTATGATCTATGTATATATGTTATGAACATTCTATGTACGTTTCACATATTCATGTATAGGTATGTTACACTAGGACATATTTGGATACTTTTTAAATGGTATTGTTGTATATCAAGGTTATTAGATTAAGTATTCATAGTAAACATACAATTTATAGAACATTAAGTTCCATTCAACTATTTTCATAACAAAACTACTTTATAATGAGGAACCAAAAAGCAACAAAGATACAAAAAAGGAAGTGCTATGTGAAAGTAGGGGTTATTAGAAATGAAGCATGGTACTTTTTACCTACTTGGCAATAATTCTGCTTTGTGATCATTTACTTATAGATATGTTTATAATAGATGAAAGCTTTTCACTTGTGGTCCTGTGGGGAAGATATGTTAGGGGTGATTAGCATTTGCTAATATGCCAATTGCACAAAGAACCAGGCCCTTGAATAGGACTTCTTTGGAAGACGGAAATCAGCATCTTCACTTTACTTAGGGATAGAGAACTCTCTTCAAATCTTTTTTTTTTTTTTTACTATGGTAACTGCTCATGCTGCCTCCTTTGGGATCATTCAGAAAATTTATCTGGCAAGCAAATGCAGAAAATAATCCCATTAGTATAATAAATATAACTTTATTTACCAAAATAAAATGTAAGTAGATTTTACAGCAATTTCTGATGGTAACTCTAACAGAAGCATTAATGGGATATTGCTAAGGTTCAGATATCTATGCAGGTGTAAGTACTTGAACTATTAATTCTATAGGAAATGGGATTGATGAACCAAGTTCAAATTCAGGTTAAGACAGTTTGTGATTACTTGGCATTAGTCCCTTGGTTAAAGGGATGAATTTCTCCCCCCAACATCTATTAATAAAATATCAAAACAGATTAGATTGGTTGATTTTAACTACATATCAACCTGCCAAGGTTTATTTTATGCCCAAGAATTTGGGGAATTGTATTCTTTGTACATTTACATTTATACTTTTTCTTTGGTTGTTTCTTAAAAGACTTTTTTTGCACACTCTCCTATTGAATACAAATACTTTTTAAACAGATCTATTTGAGAGAAAGGAGTCAAATAGATACTACCATTCCAGGGTCAGAGTCGACCAAGAAATAATGACAAGGATTGGTTCTCAACATTCCCAGATCCCCAAAGTCAGTCCTCATCATCAGATTCAGTTTAAAGTCATACCTTCTGTTATAGTAAAATACATCAAATCTCTTCTGATTCAACCACTTAACCCTTCACACACCTAACTACTAAAACACACAAAACACAGACCCACAGAGATTGACTTTGTAGAAGAAAATAACAGCTACCAGATGTTGACCCAACAATGGTCAGTGTCTAACTGAGGAAATCATGGCTTCTGCGCATAGGCTCTGTGTATAGTCTATCCAAAATCCCCAGAAAATTCTCAGTTATAAAAAAAAGTCTATTTTTCAACCAATCATATTTTTTCTACAAGTAGCATTTTCTGGAGCTGGTGTTGAAATCGGAAACTCATAAATAGGCCAAACAGAGGTCACCCAGCAGTTGAATCGTTGGCCATCACGAGAGTGTCATCCGTTAACACGGTGCGACCAGATCAAAGCAACCGCTAGTCACCGAATTGACAACCCCCACCAGCCAGCCAGATATTTCATCCACTTGTTTATTTTATTTATTCAATAAACAAAATAAACTAAATCTCCTCAGCAGTCTTATTTTTCTCGCAACCAAAATTTCAATTTCAGGAGGCAACAGTATTATCACTGAATTTGCAGCTGTATCACTGTTGTAATGTGGTTGTATACCTATATCCTATGTGTTCATATGTGTAACATAAAATAAAGAGTAAAAGGTATATATTTCCCTAGCCCCTCCGCCTCAAGCAGGATGTGACATAAAGTCAACTTTTAAGTAAAGTATAACTGGTCTGAATTCATATTTTTCCTTTTCCTTGAATGGTTGTCATACTAAGGTTAAAGAGTCCAGTCTTCCTTACTATTTATCCATAACTCGAGGGAGAATAGTTGGATTCATCAATTTTCGAAGACCATTAATCCTACTTACCAACCCCTCCACTCGGGCAGGATATAACACAAGGTCAATTTTTAAGCGGAGTTTAACAGGTTTGAATTCAAAGTTTTCCTTCTCCTAGACTAGTTGCCTGCACCAAGGCTGAAGAATCAGTCTGTCCTACTATTTACCCATAGCTGGACGGAGAATAATTGGATTCATACCTTTCCCAAGGGTATTAGTGCTATGTGAAATGCAATTGATCTCGTCCAGGATTTGAACTCGTGTCGCCGTGTCCAATTCCTACGACGATAACCATTACACCACGGGCACCTCCTAAGACCATTAATGTTATGAAAATGCAAACAGCTTTGTTCAAGATTTGAACTCTGATCACTGGGTCCATTTCCAGGGATGATAACCATTACACTATGAGCACTTCCTCCTTCAAGACAGCAGGGAATATGTTAATATACAAGACTGAAAAGCAACCCTATGAAATGAGTAGAAAATTTTTTTTTTTTAATCATAAAAAATGTTCTGAGAAAAAGATTGTTATATTGCACTGCCTGGGTTAAATCCTTGGTCAAGTCATACCAAAGACTCAAAAAATGGTACTTGATGCCTCTTTGCTTAACACTCAGTATTATAAGGGTAAAGTGGAGCAATCCAGGGGAAGGAGTAGCACCCTTCTCTTACACCTTGGTGTAGTAGTTATCAAAAAGGGAGACTTGGGATCACATTTGACTTGAGAACAGTCGCTAACTTTACTTTTCTTTTATTTTACATTGCACTTAACAGGGAATATCTTACCCTTACAAATCATCTTCATAATATCTTTTTAATCCTCCTTTTTTTTATCACTTGTAAAATATGCATTTATAATTGAAATAATTTTTTCTTGTAGTTCAACCTTCCTGTCTTATTTAATGCCCAAGCCATCTTTGTAGAAATATAGTTGTGCTACTGTTTAACCTATAGCTGGGGGGATAAGAGAGTTTATACCTTTCCCAAGAGTATTCGTCTAAAAGTGAATGTAATGAAATGACTGGAGTTTGATCTCACTTACTATGATTTTTCTAGGGAAAGGAGTAGCGCCCTTCCCAACCCCACGGTGTAGTAGCTATTGAAAAGGGAGCCTTCAGGTCACCCTCGACTATGGTCGCCAACTATGATTTTACTGCGTATCATGATAACCACTATGCCACTGGGGACTCTTCACTAAAAATGAATGCTGATTATAAAAGTATTCAGTCTTACTCATTTATTTTTTACTTTGTGGATAGATGTGAAAAACATCTAGGAGCCTTATCCCACCAAGCTATGCGTTAAATACTGTGATTACTGCTGGTCTTCAAGTATGGCTTTGGGATTAAATAACCCTTGAAGGTTGATACACCATTAAGCAAAGAAACCACATCAAACCAAATCATCTATGGGCTTTGTACACTTATGAAAACCTGATACAGAACAAGAAAATCTTTCCTATGCTCGGTTTACTTAAGTTAACTTATTCAGATGAAATAAAAACTCTCTTCCATTTTTTATTCACTGTGTTTCAGCTGGTTTATTCAACAGCCTTCTTCAGCTTGTTCCCCACCCCAAGGTTGAAATAGGTTTTTGTTTTATCAAGTCTAAAAGCAATGTTTTTATCATGTTAATAAAATGCATTATTTTTGTCATGTTATGAAGGCACCAGGTTTTTATCGTATTATGAAATCTAATATTTTTGTTATGCTACGAGAGAACAGTGTTTTTTGTCATGTTATGAAAGCACAGTGTTTTTTGTCCTGTTGTCGAAGCATAGTATCTTTTTATGCTATGAAAACATTGTGCTTTTATTATGTTATGAAAGCACAGTGTTTTTTATGACATTATTGATGCATGGTGTTCAAAATCATAATTCATATATCTGCAATAAACCTGAGATTGAAAACATTGGAAACAAATAACCAAGTCATTTATCGCAGAAATATTTTTCTGATGAGGTTTAATGAACACAATGAATGAACCATTAGCAACATTTTTATGATAATGGTTTAATAGGGATAACTTTGAATTACCAAAAGATAAAAAAAAGTGTCTAAACATTATCAGAAGCTGAGAATTTGTTTAACTATTTGGCTGAAAAGCAAGTTTCATTTATTGAAGCAGCAGTATTTCTGGACAAGATTTACTCTAATTTCAATTGCCTACGGATGAATTTTATGAATAATAAAAAAAGGTAAAAGTAAAAACAGTAATGCTATAAAGATATATACTGTAATTTTGAAATCATTCCAAAATTTGTTAAGATTATTGATCTCATACTTTTCATTGTTTTGTTACAGTTGTTTGGATAATCTTGTTCAGGTAAACAAAATATGTTTTCCCATTCAGCTGGGGCTGTAGAATACACCAACTGCATCTCTGAAAAGGGGTAATATCCCCACAATGAGTGTCCTGGTTATGATGACACTAAACAATCTGGTGGTGAGTCTCTGGTAATGCTGGAGCTTTGGCAAATGCAGAGTATGACTTCATTGCCAACATATCTATGTCCACTCTGGCCATGAGTAGTAGTACATGAGAGACTCCATTCTATGAGTCAAATAGAACTGTTTGACCTTTAAACTGAGTGAAAACAAATGATTCATGCTAAATTGAATCATGAGAAATAGAACAGTATGATCATTTAACTGTGTTTAAACAAATGATTGATGTTTAATTGAATTTTTAGTGATACATTTCTATACTTGGAAACATTTAAATCTATGGACTTATGCTAAATTGAATTGTTAGAAATATAAATGCTTGATCATTTAACTGTGTGTATATTCAAAATGTGTTTACAAATCATATATTTGATATATTTGTAAAAACAGGATTTGGCTTTAAAGAACCAACAATGTTTGATATACCATAAAACCAAACCCAACAAAATCAAACCAAACCAAACCCAAATATGTCCTGTAATATTCCATACTAGTATCCTGAGACTTCCTAATAGTACACTACTGATCTTGTAATTTTTGTGGGTTTTGTAATTACTGCTATATTTCAGGCAATCCATTCTCTTGACTTCTTCCAGTTTGACAAATAACAAAGGGTTAACTTCAAGAGCTCTCACTGTAGGTTAAGAAACAGTCATTTGTGCATTGGGAATTCAATCAGTAGTTAGCATAGGACAAATAAAAACCTTGCAAAATTGTTTCCACCTCCCCACACATTAGGGATGGGCTACAATAAAGCAATTCCTTCATCAACTTAAAAAGATACCACTTCACATCTTCCTGACTTTAGATAGGTCTGGAGGATGGGGTAGAAACTCACAAATAAAGTGAGTGATATTTTTTCTGTGACCACATGTCTGACTTTTTTCTTTCCAATGAACTCGTCAGAATCTCTTTATCTCATCTTTGTAATTGGCAACTTTCTTCACAACATCACAATTCAAAATGATATCTTCTGTAATTTTGAGAAGAGTCATGATCAATCTTTAGGGGCTGTTGATGACATACTTTTGCCGTTACCACTTTAAGCTAATCCATCTCTGGTCCTCCTAAGGTATATGAAAATACCTTTTGTAGTTTTTAAGATAGTCATTACCATTCCAAGAGTTATTTCAGTTATTAATCTCATTCTTTTTGTAGGATTAAGTAAATTAATTTCTGGTTTTCCGTGTATATAAAAAGGTCCCTTCAGCAATTTTGAGATGGGTCATAATCATCAAAGTGTTATTTTGACAATCGACTACATTCTTTTTTAAGTTTCTTTGATTTTTCTGTTCTTTGAGGTTTGTTTAAAAAGTTCTAAGCATCATGCAGAAAGGAGATCCATAACTGAACATTTTTGATGTGACAACACGCTAGCATTTCTCATAAGACTTGAAAAATTAAAACAGATTTTTCTTTTATTTTCTGTACAAGTGAGGCCCATAAAAAGATGAGAAGAGTGCAGCAAATCCAAAATCTGGGTGAAGCTTAAAACTTTTTGAATGACCCTTGAAATAGGAAGAGAGGTATCTCATTTTCAAATCACTAACATTCCCAGGGTTTTTTTAACTATTCATTTCATCTTGTTACCTTACGTTTTTCAGCCAATTCCTTTTATAGCCTTCCTCAGGTGTTCAAAAAGATTTCTTGTAATTTTAATATGAGTCTTTAGATGTTCACATAATTGATCTAATTTCTTTTATTATTTTTCTTGTCACCACAATGCTTGAGCCAATGCACTCTACTGTTTTTCTCAGGTGTTAAGCCTTTATTGGTGGTCACCTTTTTCAAATAGTGTCCACAAATGTACACCTGAGAAAAGCAATAGAATGGATTGACCACAATACTGTGATAACACTGAAAGGAGCAAAAAGAATGAGGTTAATAGACAATAAAAATCTTGGAATGATAATGGCAGTCTAAAATCTTCTGGTGATATCTTTGTATATATGACAATAACTACAGAATGGATTGATCAAAATATTATGATAAAAACAAAAACAAAAAAAATCCAAGATCAATAGTCTGACCAACTCTTGGAAAGGATACAATAATTTAGTCATGAAATTTTAGCTCTTAAAATAATATAACTGGGCAAAAGAACAGCAATTATTAGGTTACAAAATACTGTAAGATTAGATTTTTTACACTGTGATAAAAATAACACAAAACATTTTTAAAAGAAAATATTTAAAATTTAACCAATCAAAATTGAATGCCATTTGAACTGGATATATTTCTAGAGAAATTTTACAAAATACAGATCAGTTCTAAAGTCAAAAACAATGATTACAAAAAAGGGAATTGTTTTGAAATAACAATTTATCTGTTTGAATCAAAACACAGACAATTACAAAAGCAAGAGTTGTATGAAATAATAAAATATCAAAGAATAGGTTTTAAGTCTTTTTCTTCATTTCTATGTTTTGTTTACTATTTTTTTTATGACTATCCATTCTATTGTTATCCATTGTTATCTTAACTTTGTTTAAGCTGACTTCACTTATATTTCAAATTAATGATCTATCCAAAATTTCATGAGGTTTTGTTGTTTTTTAGTTTAATAGGTCAACTTGTCAAGTGTCCAGTCTTCATTAAATAAGCATTGTATTCTTTCTAGAAATTTCATATAGCACTCTCTATTTTATTCATATGAGTAAATTGTTATTATCCTTTGCTTGATTGGTTTGGTTTGGTTTGGTTTGGTTTCTTTGTTTAATGGCATATCAACTCTTTTTAGGTTATTTAATGCCAAAGCCATTCTCCTAGAAAAACAGTAGTGGTAATATCTAACCCATAGCTGGGAGGATTAGGAGGTTCATACCTTTCCCAAGGGTATTTGCCAGAAAGTAAACGTAATAGCACGACTGGAGTACGAACTCACTTATTATGATTCCACAGTCCATCGCTTTTACCATTACACCACAAGAACACTCCCTTCTTTGCTTGAGTATGTGTTGTGTTTGTATGTATGAAAGAGAGTGTATGTGTGTTTGCACATGTATGTGCATGTGTGCGTGTGTGTGTGTGTGAGTGTGCACATGTCTGTCTATCCATTTGTCTGAGTTTGCATGGATGTGTAAGTGTTTATGCGAAAGTATGTGTGTGTGTGTGTGTGTGTATATGTGTGGATATCTCTGTCTGTATGAAATTGCATGAGTGTATGTGTGTGTGTGTGTGTGTGTGTGTGTGTGTGTGTGTGTGTGTGTGTGTGTGTTTGCCACTCTGTGTATTTGTCTGTGTTTGTCTGCCAGTCTTTTTGCAATTTTCATCATACAATGTATGAAAGCATGTGCGGTACCCTGCCCTCATCAGCCACCAACCAGGGGTGATAACACAGTTTCGGTAGCTCAAGGCAGTATTGCCACTACTGGCACTACCAAGCAGCTTTTCCCACCGGACAGGGTATTTAAAAGTATTATAGAAGCGTGGTTCATTCAATAAGTTTCCAGACTTTTTTGTACAGGGATTTAAAATTGGCGTAGACTCTTAAAAATTCAGTAGGTTATTACGATACATCTTATGAGATGACTGACCAAGTTTTATGATTTCAGGTTCAAATGAACAGTTACAGCAGCAATTGGAATACATCCTACTAAAGCCTGATTGTCACAGCTGGTGAATTTCAAAAATGCAATCTGGACGTGAGGAGACTTTACAAGAATGATATGCAATAAAATTCTGTTTTAAACTTGGAAAAAATGCCACAGAAACATATAGAATGCTTTAGACTGCTTTTGGACAACCTTGCATGAGTTGAGCATGAGTTTATGAGTGGCATAAGAGATTCAAGGAAGGCAGGGAGTCTGTGAGGGATGATGAGAGGTGTGGGAGGAGTAAGGAAGTCAGAACACCAGAGTTGATTGGCCAAAGGGTTAGGGTTAGGGTTAGAGTTACTATGTTGAGGTTTTAAGGGAATTCAGGAAGAGATTCCATTGGAAGAGGCCAGCACTCTTCAAATCAGGTCAGTGGCATTTCCACCAGGACAAAGCACCAGTCCACAAGTCCATCCTTGTCACAGACTATTTGACCAAGATGGGCATCAAGACAGTTCGTCACCCTCCCTATAGTCCAGACCTTGCTCCCTGTGACTTTTGGTTGTTCCCTAAGCTCAGAGGCTGTCGTTATGAGATAATTGAGGAGATGAAAGAGGCTGTGATGAAGGTCATTGACACGCTCATACAAGAGGACTTCCATGGGTCCTTCCAGAAGTTGTTAGAACGGTGCATCTAGTGCATTGCAGCCAGAGGAGATTACTTCTAAGGGGACAAGAGTTTCATGAGTGTACTATCAATAAAAGTGCTCATACGAAAAAAGTCTGGAAACTTATTTAATGATCCTCGTATATATATATATATATATATATATATATATATATATATATATATGCCAGATCAACTAATAGCAGAGAATACATTGTGCGTTCATCTTCATTTCTAGTTTGTGATTTTTCAAAACGCGTTTACTTTCGGCCGTTGATGTCATTATGTGCATACAGTCACCGTCTTTTGTATGTATTTATGTATGTGTGTGTGTATGTGTGTTTGCCTCATTATTTATTTGTCGTTGTTTGTCTGTTTTTCTGACTATGTATGTGTGTGTATGTGTGTGTGTGTGTTTGTGTGTGTGTGTGTGCTTGCCTCTGTTTATTTGTCTATGTTTGTCTGTTTTTCTGTCTATGTGTGTATTTGCATGTGTTTGCGTGTGCATGTGCGCGTGTGTATGTATGTGTGTGTGTGTGTGCGTGTGTCCTTGCCTCTCTGTTTATTTGTCTATGTCAGTTTTTCTGTATATGTATGTGTGTGTGAGTATATGTGTATGTGTGTGTGTGTGTGTGTGTGCCTTGTTTTTAGGAAATGGGTAAATGACCATCTGAAACAAGTTAAAAATTAGAAATATAGATCTTAAAAGTAAATATTTTATCTCCTACCTATTGTTTCAGACAATGGTATGTCTTTAACTTACAATTTCATATCCCTTCCTATTTCTCGTATTATATAGAAACTGATTTTCCAGAAACACTTTATTTTGGTTGTATTTTATGTCAAATCAATCCTTGCGGGATATTAAAAGCCAAATCCTGTTCATACATATATATAAATATAAGTAAGTTGGGTGACCATAGTCAAGGGCGACCTTAGTTGAGGGGGACCCAAAGTCTCTTTTCGCAATAGCTACTACATCAAGGTATAAGTGAGCATGCAACTCCTTTCCCTGGATTGCTCTACTTACCCTTGATCCATACCTTATAATGATGAGTGTTAAGCAAGGAGGCATCAAGTTCCATTTCTGGAGTCTTTGATATGACTCATCCTGGGATTGAACCCCAGTCTCCTCTGGACCATTGGTGAACATTGCAACCCTTATTCCAATGGGCTGGGTTTTATACATAAATATATATATATATATATATGTAAGATTTGTAACCAAACAGTTTACAAGTAACATTATTTTTAAATGAGCCAAAGATAATTTGTTTGTTCAGTTAAATGGTTTCAAGTATCTAACACCAATAATTCAATTTAATATCACTTATTTGTTCGCACATAGTTAAATGGTTTCAGTCGTACTTTTTTCTGTGTGTGTTATAACAGTTATTTTCAAAGCAAATGGACTTGGTGAACCAAGTTTAAATCGTGAGGCAAATTGCTTATTACTTATTATTATGCTAATGCCAATTGGAAAGGATGAAGGTATCTATTCTCCTCATAGCTCTTGGTAAATAATAAAGTAGATTCAGTTTTTAGTTGTGGAATGGCAGCCAGTCTAGGAGAAAGAAAACTCTGAATCCAAGCAAAAAGTTCTTCACTTAAAAATTGAACTTGTGCTGGATTCCGTTTATAGTAGAGGCATTAGGTTAAAACAGACATTATTTTCTATAGACATAGTAAAATCAAATTGAAGAAAATGAATGAAAAATTAGGTTTTATGCCTTTTCAATCGGTCATCACTGCTTTATTTCAATATCAACTCCATTTGGAGGCTGCATATGTTAGAGCAGTCTCAATTTCCCATCACTTACATGGAGTGCTATGACATAATGGTGATTAGGTTTATCATTATACTTGCTGTCTGCAAAGTTATTCTGTATAGATTTGTTAATTTCAGGTGATGATATTGAGTTTGTCCATCTGCAACCACAGCAATCAGATATGCTTAAAAGTGTCAAGTCTGCAATTAATGGCATTTTGCAGACTGAAGCAATATCTTCTTCAGGAGACCAAGCAGATCAACCTTTGTTACCAAATAAGAGTTGTGATTGGTTCAAAATTAAATCTACTGATTTGAATGACATTGTCTCCTCAAGTAAAAATGCTGACCCAACTCTTCATGATCAAATTGATAATGATGATATCATTATTATGGACTCTTCAGCAGGTTTTCTGTTGGTGAAACCAAAGTCAAACTTTGTAGAAGACATACAGCATTTAAATAAAACTTCTTACCCAGAAGTTGGAGAACAAACCTATGTCAGCTTTTTCCCACACACTAGAGATCCAACCAACAGTTAAAAGTAAATCAGGAATTCATTTGCCAAAGAACTACAATATTTCTGATCCACTGATTCTGTGTGATGACCAAACGCTTTTTTGTTGGATGTTTATCCCCATGAGCAGCTCAATTCCAACACCTTTGTTCATGATAATGATAACGATATGGCAATCATTGAGGTAAAATCAACTTTGCCGGTCAAAGTTAAAACCAATTCCAACATTGCATTATCTAATTTGAACTATAATCCAACATATTTTAGCAATAATGATTAGGTATCTCTCGCTGCTTGCAAAAGAGAAATGGATATTTTCTCAAAAGACACCATTACAAATCAAATCAACAGTCAACTGGATAGCATTAGGAAAAGTTTTGATTATTTCAAGCCAAATATTGCTGACCAGCTTCTTAGTGAAAGTAGCAGCAAAGTCAGTAAAACCTCTTGCCAATCTAAACAATAGAATATATCAGCCAATGAGGGTTGTGTGTATGAATGTGAATTTTGTCAAGAAAAATTTTTGACTCTAGCTCACAAGTCAGACATTGTTGTCCAGATGACAAACCATGTCTGCCCTGATTGTGAGAAAGCATTTACACAGTACTCTAATCCGATAGCTCACGAAAGTACACATCTTAAGCTTTCACTCAAGATAGGAAATTGAAAAAAAAAATTTGCCCCTGATGACATGGGACAAGTCAAGAAAACTTAAATATATATATATATATATTTTCTGCGTGGTGGCATTGGGAGTTTTAGGCTTTTACTTTTTCTTCTAATCTACTGTTGGGGATGCGACTTTAAGAATTTTAAACTTTTAGAAAAGATTCAAAAACGTTTTGCCGTGTTCGCTGACATTTGGACAGAGTCATATATTCAATTTGGGTTTATAGTAAGGGTGTCTTTACATTTAAAATGCACAGTTTAAGCAATGTTTTACAAACAAGAATACAGCATAACATTTTGTAAAATTTTCAGCATTTTAAATTAACAGGACTTAAAGACATACTGACCAATATTGAAACAATTTTCACTGCTGGCAGGTGCGAGTTCAAATCCTTCCACTTCCCTTTTAGCGTTTACTTACTAATGAATTTTAAATATACTTGGAGACGGTCTACTGTTTGAGACGGGGGGCGGAAGGCTAGGTATTTCGTCATTTTTTTTTTTTTTTTTTTTTTTTGGTTTTGGTGTGGTGACTTTGGCAGCTTTACACTTTTACTTTTTCTTCTAAACTACTGTTGGGGATGGGGCTTAAAGAATTTTAAACTTTTAGAAAAGATTCAAAAAACATTTTGCCGTGTTCGCTGACATTTGGACAGAGTCATATATTCAATTTGGGTTTATAGTAAGGGTGTCAAGCCTCCTCGGCTCCCAACGGTAGTATAGAAGAAAAACTAAAAAGCCTAGAAAAATGTCCCAATACTGCAAAAACAAAAAAAAAAAAAAACATTTCAGTACCAGTATCAGAAGATAGATGAAAATATAAGTGAAAGTCTGACAAAAGTACCTTAATCCTGGATTTTAACTAAGTTAAAACTTAAGAAAACTTAAATTAAAATTACCCCCCCTTTTTTTTACGTACACATGGGAAGCAGCATGATGTACGTAAAAGTATTTGAATAAACCCATTGACACCCAAACTCAATACCTAAAAAGGTCCTGGACGTGAGTCTGACGACTTAACGCTCAGGATCGTTAGTTCGATCGGGGAACTACTGCTGCTCCTCTATAAGAGTGGCTTCTATAGAAGAGAATAAAACACCCATCGAAAGATAACCATGACCCACACTCAAACCACATACACAAACCGCATCGCTCTTTGCGCGGTTGAAAAAAGGGCGCGTCCTGCTGAGGTTGGAGCCCTGGCCTCAGTGTTCGAAAAATCAGCTACTGAGCTCAAACGACTAAAACTACTAAAATGCAAACAAACACTGCAAATAGTGACATTTAACGTAAGAACCTTAAATAGAATAGGACAACTACCAGAGCTAATCGCATCAGCCGTAGAACATAAGATAGACATAATATGCATACAAGAACACAGATACACGCACAACGAAGATATCAAATATCACGAAACTGGCAATGGATGGTCGCTCGTCACTGTATCGGCATGGAAAAACTCTGTCAATGCCAGAGTAGGAGGGGTAGGAATGCTTATAGGACCTAGAGCATTAAAAACGCTAAATAGCATTGAGAAAATACAACCTAGGATGATGGCAGCTACTTTTAACGGCAACCCCAGAGCAACAATCATCTCCTGCTACAGCCCTAGCAATGCTAGTGAAGAAACTGAACTAGTCACCTTCTATGATGAGTTATCCTCATTAGTGCGTAGCATCCCGAAACACAACATGTTAGTCATCGGCGGAGACATGAATGTCCAAATTGGGAAAAACGGAAACAACAAATACAGCCTCCACAACACGTCAAATAGGAATGGGCAACATCTAACAGATTTCATGATAGAAAATAGATTAGCATGCCTCAATACAAACTACCAAAAAAGGGAGGGCAAACTATGGACATACACGTACATGAACAATAGTAAAGCACAGATAGACTATGTCCTTATAAACAAGAAATGGAAAAATAGTGCAATGAATTGCGAGGCATACTCCTCTTTCGAGGGTGTGTCCTCCGATCACCGAATAGTGACGGCAAAAATACGGCTAAACCTACGAAAAAACGCCAAACGAGCAGCGACCATCAGACACTATGACTGGGCCCTTTTGAATAACAGAGATATAAGAGATAAATACGTATTAGAATTAAGAAACAGATTCGAAACACTACAAGAGAAGACGGAAAAAAGTACACCAAATGACGAATATGAAAATTTTGTCAATGTGCACCTCAATGCAGCAGCGAAATGTATTCCAACAAAACTCAAAACTAAATATAGAGTCCCATGGGAAACTTTAGTGGTGAGAGAAAGACGTGCACTGGTGAAAACAGCCTCCAAAAACTATCAAAAAAACCCAACAAACACAAATGCCCGAAAACTAAAAACGGCACAATATCAATTAGCAGGCATATATATAAAGGAACAGACAGAATACATTCAAAATCAGATAGATAAGATTAGAGACTCGGTGGAAGATAGACAATCCAGGATAGCCTGGCAAACAATAAATGAAGTGAGTAGAAGAAAGAACACAGCCAAAGCAAAACTGAAAGCAGCAAACCAACAAGAAAGAATAAAACTGTGGAAACAGCACTTCGAAAACCTATTAGGAAACCCACCGAAAATAATACATGAACCAATCACCAGAATAATTAGTAAACAATTGGACATTAAACTAGGACCGTTCACACAAGAAGAACTCGACTCGGTTCTCAGAAAAATTAAAAATAGGAAAGCTGCAGGGCTGGACGAGATTCCTCCAGAAGTATGGAAGACCAGACAATTCGAAGACATACTGCTCTGACACTGCAACGCAGTATATAATCAAAATCCGATAGATAGATGAATGAAGGGATGCATCCTTCCCTTCCCTAAAAAGGGTGACCTCGGATTAGCCAAAAACTACCGAGGCATAACACTTACATCCAAAAATCGACAACATACTTAGGAAAAACTAAAATGGCTTCCGAAGAAATAGATCCACGACCTCACAAATATTAACCATCCGTAGAATCCTTGAAGGTGTACGAGCAAAAAACCTACAAGCGACATTAATATTTGTCAACTTTACCAAGGCCTTCGATTCCATTCACAGAGGAAAGATGGAACAAATCCTACTAGCATACGGCATACCTAAAGAAACCATGGCAGCAATAACGATTCTCTATAGAAACACCAAAGTAAAAGTACGATCACCAGATGGAGACACAGAATACTTCGACATTGTAGCAGGAGTACTACAAGGGGACACGCTAGCTCCATACTTCTTTATCATTTGTCTAGACTACGTACTTAGAACATCGATTGACAAAATCAGAGAGAATGGCTTCGAACTGACAAAGAAAAGAAACAGAAGGTACCCCGCAAAAACAATTACTGACGCCAACTACGCCGATGACATAGCGATACTGGCAAATACACCCAACCAGCCAAAACACTACTGCATAGGTTGGAACGAGCAGCTGCAGGCATAGGCCTCTATGTCAATGCACACAAAACTGAATATATGTGCTATAATCAAACGGGTGACATCTCCACTCTAGACGGAACCCCTCTTAAACTAGTAGACAAATTCACTTACCTAGGAAGCAGCGTCGCATCAACCAAAAAGGACATCGACACGAGGTTAACGAAAGCATGGACAGCTATCAATTGGCTATCGATTATATGGAAATCAGACCTAACCGATAAAATGAAACGCAGCTTCTTCCAGGCAGCGGTCGTATCGATACTGCTATATGGATGCACTACATGGACTCTAACAAAACGGCTGGAGAAGAAGCTAGATGGCAATTAAACAAGAATGCAGTGAGAAATCTTGAACAAGTCCTGGCGGCAACACCCAACAAGACACCAACTGTACGGCCACCTGCCCCCTATCACGAAAACTATTCAAGTTAGACGAACCAGACATGCAGGACACTGCTGGAGAAGCAGGGACGAACTCATAAGTGATGTACTCTTATGGACCCCCACACATGGCCGTGCAAAAGCAGGACGACCAGCACAAACATACGTTCAGCAACTATGTGAGGATACGGGATGCTGTCCAGAAGACCTGCCTGAGGCGATGAACAATAGGGAGGAGTGGCGAGAGGGTCAGGGATATCCGTGCTGCCAGCATAACATGATGGTGATGATGATGATATATATATATATATATATGCTTATTGAAGATCAAATTAAAAAAGCAGAAAACATTGAGCACTCAAATTGGATACTCCTACCCCTTAGATTTTCTCTTCAGATTATATATATATATATATATATAAAGAATATTTCAACTGAAAGAGCCAGTCAGAAAATTGGATTAGATTTTGAAATCAGATGTTTAAAGAAGTTTAAAAAGAGAATTGATTCTCCAAGTTATTTGAAGAAAAAATGACTCCAACTTAAATTTTGCCATCTCCTCAAAGATTTGTGGGAGAATTAAAGCAAATATGAAAATTATTTTAACTTGTAAAGAGATTCATTTTGTTCAGTTTCTAACTTTACTTCCACATGGATGGCTATGCTAGAACAGAGGATGCAAGTGTCATTTCTCCAAGATGGATGTGAATTGTTTCTTCACGGAACAATATCAAAGTCTCAATTAAATAATGTTAAGTCTACCAAGGCAAAATCTATCTCAATCATATAAATATTATCATCCCCTACTGGTAACAACATTTAAATTTTACTAATTTTTTTCTTTAAAAAGCTAAATATTTCTTTCAGTAAATGGTTGGTTTCTTTGTTTAATGGCATATCAACATTTGTCGGTTATTTAATAGCAAAGCCATTCTCCTAGAAGAACAGTAGTGGTACTATTTAATCCATAACTGGGAGGATAAGGGGGTGCATACCTTTCCCAAGGGTATTTGCCCGAAAGTGAACATAATAGTGCAACTGTAGTATGAACTCACTTACTACAATCCCGCAGTCCATCGCTTTAACCATTACACCATGAGGACACCCACCTCTTGCAATAAAGGAAAACTTTTAATCCCAAAATTTTTTTCTGCAAGTTTTTATACTCAGTCTATATTGCAAGCAAGGGATTTTCTGTAGTATATTGCTTGATTGCTTGATTGATTCTAACATCATATCAACTTGTTAAGAGTTATTTCATACCAAGAAGTTTGGGAATCACATTCACTGTATATTCATATCTACATTTTTTGCAGGTGTTTCTTGTATGGTTTGGTTCGATGCACATAGTTTATCAAATATGAATAATGTTTAAACAGATCTATTTGACCCATAGATGGGATAATAACAAGTCATACCATTCCAAGTCAAAGTGGACTGGAAATAATGGCAATGAAGGTGTATTCTGCAGTGTTCATATCTTGAAAAAATAGACGGAACTCAAATAGCCCCATAAATACATAGACTTAGGAGGTGCCCGTGGTATAATGGTTATCGTCGCAGGAATTGGACACGGCGACACGAGTTCAAATCCTGGACTGATTGCACTTCACATAGCACTAATACCCTTGGGAAAGGTATGAATCCAAATATTCTCCCTCCAGCTATGGGTAAATAGTAGGGCAGACTAGGTTCTTCAGCCTTGGTTAGGCAACTAGTCTAGGAGAAGGAAAACTCTGAATTCAAACCCGTTAAACTCCGCTTAAAAATTGACCTTGTGTCATATCCTCCCCGAGCGGAGGGGTTGGGTATATATGATAAATACATAGACATACAAACTGAGGAAAATAACAGCAAAAGCCCACAAAAACAGCACATAAATAGCCCCATAAATACATAGACATACAAACTGAGAAAAATAACTGCAAAAACCCACAAAAACAGCACATAAATAGCCCCATAAATTCATAGACATACAAACTGAGGAAAATAACAGCAAAAACCCACAAAAACAGCACATAAATAGCCCCATAAATACATAGACATACAAACTGAGGAAAATAACAGCAAAAACCCACAAAAACAGCACATAAATAGCCCCATAAATACATAGACATACAAACTGAGAAAAATAACAGCAAAAACCCACAAAAACAGCACATAAATAGCCCCATAAATACATAGACATACAAACTGAGGAAAATAACAGCAAAAACCCACAAAACAGCACATAAATAGCCCCATAAATACATAGACATACAAACTGAGGAAAATAACAGCAAAAACCCACAAAACAGCACATAAATAGCCCCATAAATACATAGACATACAAACTGAGGAAAATAACAGTAAAAACCCACAAAAACAGCATATAAATAGCCCCATAAATACATAGACATACAAACTGAGGAAAATAACAGCAAAAACCCACAAAAACAGCACATAAATAGCCCCATAAATACATAGACATACAAACTGAGAAAAATAACAGTAAAAACCCACAAAAACAGCATATAAATAGCCCCATAAATACATAGACATACAAACTGAGGAAAATAACAGCAAAAACCCACAAAAACAGCACATAAATAGCCCCATAAATACATAGACATACAAACTGAGGAAAATAACAGCAAAACCCCACAAAAACAGCACATAAATAGCCCCATAAATACATAGACATACAAACTGAGGAAAATAACAGCAAAACCCCACAAAAACAGCACATAAATAGCCCCATAAATACATAGACATACAAACTGAGGAAAATAACAGTAAAAACCCACAAAAATAGAACACAAATAGCCCCATAAATACATAGACATACAAATTGATAGAAAGATCAACAGTAAACAGAATACAAACAGGCCTATAAATACATAGATAGAAAAGCAAGCAGAAAAATGTAGACATACAGAACCAAAGCAGATAGATAGAGAGATGAAACAGACAAGATACATAAATAGGCAGATGTTAGATAAAGAGAGAGAAATAAAGAAGCAAGACTAGACATTTCATATGCTATTTTTTTTTCAGCATTTGATTGTTACTGAAATTGCTTCACTGTCAAAAAATTAAACACTGAAGCATATCAAATGTTACATTGCAATGTTCATGCCCAGGAGGGCAGAGTTATTGAGTTCTTAATTTCCCATGACAAGAAAAAAAAATTATTAAACAAAAACACTACTAACACAAAACAAAATAAATGAATACCTGCAAGCCATTTTCAAATAACCAAAACAATCCTAAAGGTTAACATTTTGACAAAAAAGAAATCCTTTTACTTTTTTCTTTTTTTCTTAGATGATTTTGGTATTGCTTCTCTTATGAGTTAATGAACAGTTTAATCTATAATGATGCGGACTTTCTCTTCAGGCAAATATGATAATTTTAATTTACTCACACAAACAGTCATTCCTCTTTATTTCTACACAAGCTCTGTGACAAAGAAAAAATTGCTGAGCAGTTTTTTAAATTTTTTTTCTCTATTGTTTGATATAGCCATGAAAAATTGTGATGTCTGTTTTATTTTTCAAACAAATCTTGTTTAAGTTTTGAAAGCTTTAATAGGTTTTAGAAAGCAAATATAAAAATATGACATAAATGAATTTGGATTGTTAGAGTGAAAAACGTTTTGGAAAATTACCCAAAAAATTAATTATTTTCATATTCAGAGCAAAATGATCAAATAGAAGTCAGTCTCTTTTACCATCTATTTATTATGATTTAGAGTGTTTTGTGGACTAGGTTTAGTAAGATAAGATCAAGAGACACATATTACCTCTAGTAGCAGCAAACCTTTATTGACTAAGTACAAGAAATTTAGGAATGGGTATAATGGGTCTCTTATGAGACTGGAGACATAACCCGAGAGATTTGATGATAAAGTGTTTTCTATATTTCCTCCTCAAGATACATGTGATATCGTAAAGTATTATGTTAAAGTTTCTACTTTTAAATGATACTAGTAAAAATAATCTATAAGAGATGCTGAAAAGTTCTTCTCATAACTAAGCCAAAAAAAAAAGAGCTGCTCCATATATTCATCAATTGGTTTGATATACTTGGTAAATCATTTCTCAAATGCCTTATACTTGACCAAAACAAATTCATTATAAAAACTGGGTGAAGAACCTTTTAGCTCCCTCTCATCTCTAAAGGTTAATCACTGCATTGTTTAAAATTAAGGATAATATATCAATGATAAAATATAGATGTGAAGTTTGAAATTACAATATTTCTTTATGAAGTGCTTGTGGTATAATATTTATTGTTGTAAGAAATGGAAACAACAATTTGAGTTCAAATCCAGGATGAAGCTGTTTACATTTCCTGTAGCACTAATATTCTTGGCAAAGATATGAATGCAACTATTCTCCCTCTAGATATGGATAAGTTGTTAGGCAAAATGGACTTTTAAACCTTGGTATGACAACTGGCCAAGAAGAACTCTGAATACAAAACAGATTTATTCTACTAAAAAATTAGCCTTCTGTTGCATCTTGCCCTTAGCAAAAGTGTTGGGTTAATACATGTAATATTTTTTGATAGTTTTTGCAGTACATTTATGACCTTTTTAGCACTCTTAATTTAACTCCTATTACTTATACTTTTTTATATTACCCTACTATATAACAACTCCATACTGTGTTCTTAGTAATATTTATAGCTACTTACTATTTTTAAATAGTATTACATGGAATAATATTGGTTACTTATACTACGGTGTAAGTGAAGTTGGCGAACTTTGTCGAGGGTGACCTGAAGGCTCTCTTCCCAATAGCTACTACACCAAGGTGTAGGAGAGGTCGCTACTCCATTCTCCGGATTGCTCCACTTTACCCTTGACCCGTACTTTATAGTGCTGAGGGTAGTATCAAGTACCATTTTTTGAGTTTTTAGTATGACTCGACCTGGGATAGAACCCTGGTCCCCCAGACCATTGGTGAAAATAGGTCCACAATAGTTTGGTGAACAATGGCCCACAATGGTCTGGGAGATTAGGGTTCAATCCCTGGTCAAGTCATACCGAAGACTCAAAAAATGGTAAGATAAGAATCAAAGGTAAAGTGGTGCAATCAAGAGAATGGAGTAGTGCCCTCCCCTACACCATGGTGTAGTAGCTAGTGGAAAGGAAGCCTTTGGGTCCCACTCAACTCAGGTTGCCAATTTCACTTTTACTTTATATGTATGGTGTTATAAACTAATTGTTTATTACTTAGTCATTTGATTGCATAAGATTAGTAATAATATATTAGTCATCATCATCATCAAGTCGTGCCGCCAGCACGGATATCCTTGACCATCTCTCGCCACTTTTCCCTATCATTCATCGCCTCCGGCAGGTCTTCTGGGTTACATCCTGTGTCCTCACATAGCTGCTGTATGTAAGTTCGGGCTGGTCGTCCTGCTTTTGCTTGGCCATATGTGGGGGTCCATAGTAGTACGTCACTTACGAGCTCGTCTTTGCTTCTCCAGCAGTGTCCGGCGTGTCTGGTTCGTCTGACCTGTATAGTTTTCGTGATGGGAGGCAGGTGGCCGTACAGTTGGTGTCTCGTGGGGTGTTGTCGCCAGGACTTGTTCAATATTGCTCTCAACATTCTTGTGTAGTTGCCGTCAAGTTTCTTCTCCAGCCGTTTAGTTAGCGTCCATGTAGTGCATCCATATAGCAGTATTGATACAACTGCTGCCTGGAAGAAACTGCGCTTCATTTCATCGGTCAGGTCTGATTTCCATATTACTGAGAGCCTATCTATAGCCATCCATGCTTTCGTCAGCCGTGTGTCGATGTCGTTTTCTGTTGATGAGACGCTAGTTCCTAGGTAGGTGAATTTGTCCACTAGCCTCAGAGAGGCTCCGTCTAGAGTATTCGCAATGCCTAATATTTCCTGAACGTTTGAGTCTTGCGGCTTAACGCTCAGGATTGTCAGTTCGATCGGGGAACTACTGCTGCTCATCTATAAGAGTGGCTTCTATAGATGAGAATAAAAAACAGCCATCGAAAGATAACCATGACAATATATTAGTAATGATATATATATTCATATAATATATAAAAGAAATTGACAGTTTCAAAAATTTATTAAAAAAACTATTTGAGAAATTGATACTAAGAATACATGATTGTGTAGATAAAGTTTACTGAAGTTTTTTACTAAGGCTGTTAGAAGCACCAAGTGTTCAACTGCCAGATAACCCACTGAAAAAAGATAAAACAAATTTGAAATAACAGGAAGTTTATAAAATGTGCTGAGTGATTATCAGTGTTCTCCTAAAAAAAATCTATTTGTGATCATGTTCATTACCTGTGCAGCTGACAAATTGCTACTTAGAATGCAGGTTATAAGTAACCCATTCCAAACAAAACTGTTTAGAAAAGTTTGTGAAAAGGATTGAAAATTATCCCTTACAAAGTTTTTTCAAAGTTCCTTGTAACCAGGATAAAATCACTTGAAATTTCTGTACAGTAATACAGGAGCATTGGGAAGATGAAGAAGGGTTAAGGAAATGTCTAATATATAATGATGAGTCAATTCAAATAATAAGTTATAAGTTTCAAGAGTTTCTCTACAATATTTTTAGAAATACATGTCTTTTATTTTCATTTGTTAATGATAATGAGATACTGTATCAAATGCCTCAATAAAATCCAAATTCATAATATCCACATTATCCTTTCCAATTTATAATATCAGTACTTTCCAAAATATAATTTTAATTTACTATTCATGAAACCATGTTGATTAGAATCTATATCTTCCCTCCATGATATTCAATATGTGATTTCTAATTAATTTCTGAAAATTCTTACACCAGACACATGTTAGAGAAACTGGTTTGTTATTACTTTTTAAACATATCAAATATTTTTCTTGTTGTTGTATTACAATTGCTATTTTCCAAATATATGGAATCATTTCATATTCTATACATTTCTCAAAAATTTACTTACTTCATTGTCATTGATTGTAATGATAACCCAGCAAAAATGGCATATAATAGTTACATTTTTATTAGAGCAATCCTCTTAAAAGGCCCAAAGAGAAGAATGCAATTTTTGAAGCCACCAATTTCTTTTGTTGAAGAGTTTCAGATTATAATAATTTTGGCAGTTTTTTTCGGTATGTCCAGCAGGACACAATGTGTAATAGTTATAGGCGTCGATTTGCTTGGCTTCTAAAGAGAAAATCATTTGGAGGTTGTAGGTTCAATCCTGACTGCAGGGGAGTAACAATACAGGAATACTTAACATTTGCTCCCGCTTATGGTTAGTGGAATCAGAGTAAGCGATCCCAATGGATTAAAGGAAGGACGTGATTCAAAGTTCCATGTAGACTCCTGAGTATGCCAAGAAACACCTGAAGAAGGCCAGCGGACATATTGGTTGAAACATTGTGAATATAACAATAAAGGTGAAGACAATTGTCCGAAAACCCTGAATGATAAAAATCATCAAGCTTCGTCTCAGAAATTCAGACAACTTTTAAGGTATATTTGTAACCATTTTAGTACTTTTAAACAAATTTAAACATTGTTATAAATACTATTTAAGACAACTTGTCACATATCCAGACACTTAACAGGGTGTCTCAAAATAGACACAACCCATTAATATGATAATGGTTTATTATTGAGACAAGCACAGTGGTGGACATATGGAACACATCCTGTAAAAAATGCATCTTCTGAGCTAGATATCGAATTAATGTTTTTTAAATTATTATTATATCAGCTTTCAGGATATAAATTTTTTTTTAGTTTCTTGTCTTATTAATAAATCATTATCATATTAATGGCTTTCATCTGTTTTGAGACAGTTTTCAAAGATTTTGTCTCCAAATAATTAGTCACACAAAATATGTTTTTGTCTCTTGTCCAAGGCACTGTGATCGAGGATTAATAGTTGTTATAGTATAGTATTTTCAAATCTGAAACAAAAGAGAACACAACATTATTATTAATAGTTATTAGCAGTCACATGGGTCTCATGTATACTGAAACACCATATATATTAGCATTTTCTCACTTTCTTAAAATAGTTAACTAGTAAATCAACTTTCTAAATGACAATAACTAATATTAATGTCATGTGGCCTGAATTTTAGACATATATGGAATAGATGATAAGACATGAAGCCCAAATTAGTGGGGTGTTTATATATTTATTATTACATTTTGAACAATTAAGAGCCAAAAGGTCAATATGCAATCACACAAAGAAACCAAGCATCTATTAAGAGCTTCATTAGATAAGTATTTTTTTCCTTTTAGGGAAAACATATTGGAGAATGTTATAACTGTCGATTGTCATGGCAACGTCATCCTAATCTGATGAAGCCCGTAACTGAGCACAATGTAATAAAAATTCCAGTGAATTTGTTTTCATGTCTTATTTTTCTTCCATTCTGTCAGATATTTTATATATTTGTTTATTCAAACATGCATACACACATGTTCACTGACACATTCAAATTCACACACACATACATACACACACATGTGTGAGTGTAAATACTACCCAGATAAAAAAGATAGAATTAGCAAACTTAAACAATGTTCTCTTGGGTTTTTTATTTAGCAGTAAATAAACTAACAACTGATAAGATGCAAAACCTTATTCTATTTAATAGTGGAACATTTTGGCTTGATAAAATATTCGTTAAATGTTTTAAATTAACTTATTTAAATTAATGACGTATTTTTTCCAAGCTATGCAGAGAAAAATATAATGGAAAAATCCTATAATGAGGAAAAAAATCAAGGAATTTATTGACAAAAAAAAATGCTATTTAAGAAAAAAAAACCAAGGCGATCACCCTCTAAGTATGCTAATTTCATAATTTTTGCCTGATTTAGTATGCACAAAATACAGCTAAAAAGTTTGAGGACTTTTGGATATGAAAAGACTTCCTCAAAGAAAGAAAAATTTGACAGAAAATGAAAACTTGACAGAAAACTTCGCTAAAAATAATGATGAGGGGTGAGGTGTTAAAAAAGACAAACTTTTTGTTATCAAAGAAAACTGTTTTGCATCTGATCAGCTATTAGTTTATTTATTGCTAAATAAAAAACAACCCAACTGAATATCTAAGTTTTTCAATTCTATGATATTGCCAGGGGGAGTATAAGTATGTATATTCACTAAATATCCCATACATGTTAAAGTGAATTCATTAAGTGTGTAT
The DNA here is from genome assembly GCA_963585895.1 of Sepioteuthis lessoniana. NCBI lineage: Eukaryota > Metazoa > Mollusca > Cephalopoda > Myopsida > Loliginidae > Sepioteuthis > Sepioteuthis lessoniana. Next base: position 76,357,003 of record OY757917.1, on the reverse strand, counting down.
AGATAATATATTACAATTTGTTTGTATGGGTTACATCTTTATAGTGTGTTTATGACTTCTAATGTACTTAGAGGATTTATAGGGTTTTCAATTTTTGTCTTTTCGATTTCTCTTTAATAAATTTCTGCTATCAGACTTTTGAAATAATAAATATTTGTTTCATGAAGTACAATGAAGATTGTCTCTTTTAATCTTTGCCCAGAAATTTATAATGAAAATGGATAACATGTAATATGAAATTTATTGAAAGATTGAATATGAAACAAAAACAAGAAATATACTTGCAAATAAAAAGGTAAAAGAATACAATCAATAAACTTAAAATGTTCCTCAGGACAAGTTATCAATTTTCTAATGTAAAGAGAGAAAAAGTCATAAATGGTGTGTTAGGGATAACAAATATCTAATATAAAAAAAGTTATTATATTGAGCAACACTAATTTTATTGTCAAAGATATCAGAGGCAATTTTAGGCTAACTTTGAGGCTATAATTTTGAGTTTTACACCAGTTTTGCAAGATTGGCTCTAATTTTTTTTAGATTATGGATGTCTATATTTGCGAATTCAGCCCACTCTGCTTTCAGAGCCCCTGTCATTTTCACATTTACAAGATTAATTTTGCATTCATTTTTAATATAAAATCTCAGAATTTTATTAGAAAACATAAGAAGAAAGCAAGAAATGTAATTGTCAGACATAGGCTTCACTACAGATTTCATGGATATTGTCCAAAATCAAACCAAAAGAAGTATGCAAAAAAAATTATGGTTATCATATTCTGCACAAATAACATGAAAATAAATCTAGCTGATTCAAGTGTTTTAATTAACATGTTGGTATAATTTTCTTCTAAGTTCATCTGCAATTCATCTTAATACTTCAGCACATTCCTCAGTATTCTACCCAATTTTACTTATTTTGTTGTCTGAATAGTTTCAATCCTTTCTTGAATTTCAAATTCTTTTAGTCATTTTGGAAAGATTATTGTAACTCTTCCAGGTTTTTCAGTAAAAATGAGTTCAGCTGTCATCTTCATATTCCACTATTTCTTCAGTTCTATGGCAAGGTCCATCTTTTTTTTTCCAAAGTTTAAATATCCTGTCAGCAAGTGACAGGCTGAACATGCCAGCTGAATGTAGAGAAATAATGTGTAATGTGTTAGAAGGAAGAGAGAGAGAGAGAGAGAGAGAGAGAGAGAGAGAGAGAGAGAGAGAGAGAGAGAGAGTCATAGTATATAGTACAATATAAATATAAATATAGCTGATTTAGGTAACAATAGTTGATGCACAGAAAAATGGTGTTTGTATAATTTTCTTTTCTAAGCATCAATAGGATAATTACATTTAAGTCTCTAGTTATTGTCTGCCATCTTGTGTCTGTCTGATTTGATTTTATACCTTTCCTTTATCACCTTTTATATCCTGATGCTGAGTTTTTACTTGTTCCTCATGAAAATCAACAAAATTCTTTGGAAATCTGTCCAAGCAGTATACTTTTAACATCATATAAGGTGTTTCATAATTGTTGATACAAAGTAGCAGCCTCTCAGATCTTCACAATTGATTTTATTTTCTTTCTCTTTTCAGATCATTGCTGGGAAATAGGGAACATTTTGGTATATTTAACCAAATATAGTGAAAATATGTCTTCCATAATGAAGCAGATGATCATTTTTGTGAAGACGTATAATGAAACAAAGTCTTTTCAGATTTTCAGGCAAGATGCAAAAGAAAGTTCAATTTCAACACACTACCAAACAGAAATCAGATTTTCTAGTTGTCAAGAACTTTGAAGCTCATGCCACTTTTAAAGATTATAGGGCAATGGCCTCTCCTGACCATCTTGGTCTCTGATTAAAATCTGAATACCCAAGAATATCAGTTTACAAGAGTCAGTCAGCTAGAATCCATCAATATCTTCACAATGGAGGAGTCAAAAACTTGAAATCTCTGTATCTTCTGTTCAGTGCATTCTGATTAAATATTTCAAACTTTATCCCAATCAGATCCAGATCAAGCATGAACTAACCTAAGTTTATATGAAAGGTAGACATGTGCCGGTGGTTTTCATAAAGATTGATGATGACAAGGAATTCTTGAATGATGTTTGGTTTTTGAATGAAGCCGACATTCTCTTGAATAGTCATGTTAACCCCAAGAACTAGGTTTTTGGGGAAAGTAAGAACCCTCACAGAGTCATTGAATACCCTCTGCATTCAAAAAAGTGCATGGCATGGGTTGCCACCTCAAAGCATTGCACCATTAGACCATTTTTTTACCAATGGCCTGGGAGACTGGGGTTCAATCCCAGGTTGAGTCATACCAAAGACTCAAAAATGGTACTTGATGCATTCTTGCTTAACACTCAGCATTATAAGGCATGGATTAAGGGTAAAGTGGAGCAATCCAGGGAAAGGAGTAGCATCCTTCCCCTACACATCTGTGTAATATCTATTGAAAAGGGAACTTTCAGGTCACCCTCAACTACAGTTGCCAACTTTACTTACAATATGAAGATGATAAAAGTAATGCTGTGACAGTGACAAAAGAGCATTACATTCCAGTGCTTGAGCTGTTCTCAGGAGAGCTCAAAGAGCATGAGGACCTCGATAAGGAGGAAAAGTGATTCCAGCAGTATGGTGCTCCTCTTCACCCTACTAATGTTATCATAGAATAGCTCCATGAAGAATTTGGGGAGTGTTTCATTAGCCACAAAGCTGAAGAGAAATGAGCATTTCACTCACCTGATCTGAACCTCCAAGATTTCTTTTTGGCACCATTGACATATTGAAGACAGCCATCACTGAGAAAATTCACAGGATCACTCAAGAGAAATGTATTATAAACAATTTTATCACACGGCATTCAAAAGTGAATTATCATTAAGGTGAACATCTGGAATGTACTGTAGAGTTCCTTGTATCATCGTTGGCACATGTTGGTTGGTTGGTTGGTTGGTTGGTTGGTTGGTTGGTTGAATGGGTTTTATGGCATATCAACCTTTGTTAGTTATTTAACGCCTAATCCATTTTTATATAAATAGTTCTATTTCAAAAAATTCTGTTTAGTGTAAGTACACAGTTTGTATGTCAAAAACATTTCTATTTCAAGTTATCATATTTACCAACCCCTCTGCTCGGGCAGGATATGACACAAGGTCAATTTTTAAGCGGAGTTTAACAGGTTTGAATTCAGAGTTTTCCTTCTCCTAGACTAGTTGCCTCACCAAGGCTGAAGAACCTAGTCTGCCCTACTATTTATCAATAGCTGGAGGGAGAATAATTGGATTCATACCTTTCCCAAGGGTATTAGTGGTATGTGAAATGCAATCAGTCTCTATTTCAAGTTATTCAGTTTATTCAAACAGTTCTAATTCAGCTAATTCAGTTTGATATAAGTACAGATTTTGTTAACACATAGTTAAATGTCAAAAACACTTCTATATTAAACAATTCAGTTTACGTTCAATGTCATAAACAGTTCCATTTCAAACAATTCAGTTTAGCATAAGCACGCAGTTTAAATGTAAGTACAGTTTAATTGTTAAAACATTTCTATTTCAAGCTATTCAGTTTAGTCAAACAATTCAGTTTAGCATAAGTATGCTGTTAGTTCTACTTAATCCATAGATAGGGCCCTATCAGATGCTACCATGCTGGGCCAGAATGGACCTGGGAGCAATGGCAATGAAGGGGTACTTCGCATTCCCCAAAGCTCCAGCATTACTGGAACCTCACCATCAGATTGTTTAGTGTCATATCCAAGACATTCATTAGTGGGGTCTTACACCTCTGCAGTTAGTGTATTCTACAACCCCAGTCGTTTGGGCAACGTTGGCAGATGTTTGAGACTGAATGATTGCAGATCCTAAAATACCCTTTTACCTTTCCATGATTGGAATTCCTAGTGCTCTATGATTTCTGGTCCTTGATTTGTGTCCAATAATTTTGTTTCAACAATTGTAAAATACTTATTAGTAACATAAAATTAGTTAAAGCTATTCAGCATCTTTTGCAAAAGTTTATAGCAACTTTGTGACAATTCAAGAATTTATTTACAACTAAAACATTATATCTTAATAATGGACTCATATTTCTCTGCCAAAAAATGTAATACAAACTGATATTATGCATTATGTTAACCTACAAAGCAGTGTTAAAGAATATCCTTTTAAATTTTAGATTAGTTTAGATAAAAACAATTATAAAGAGAAAAACAAAAGACCGAATGCTGCTATATAGGTAATTAGCCACAAGTTCTATATTCAAATCATAATTTGAAAATTAGTGATAAATTCATAATAGTTTTTTTCTACATAAAATGTGCAATTGGATATACTATACACTCTCCTCATATATATATATATATATATATATATATATAGAGAGAGAGAGAGAGAGTGAGTGAGAGTGTTTTAGAAATTGCTAACATTTCTATTGGAATGGTTTCATCATATTGTTTATGATATTGTGAATTTAAAGTTACCACTTGTTCACCATCTTTGTCTACTCATGATTGGAATCTTCTCCAGGTGATCTCTGTAAGTTCTGCTTTTCTAGTAATGATACTACCATATAAATACTAGTATTTTTTAATCCCTTTGGGAGATTCCTAGAATGTGTTGATAGGGGTGGTGAACATATAGAGACTGATATTATATCAGTAAGGTACTCCCATAAGGATGTTAACATTCTTTTTTAAATCACCCTTTATTATAAGTACCTGATTTATTTCCCTGGTTTATAAATAAGGAAATAGAAAGTAATTCATTCAGGAAATATACATTTTCTATATTAAAAAAATAGTATAAAATGGACTGAATGGTTGGTTGGTTGGTTGGTTGATTGTTTTGTTTTACAGTGTATCAACCTTTTTTGAGTCATTTAATGCTGAATTAAATTTCAAACAATTCAGTTTAGTATAAGTATAGCTTTTTTTACAAACTGTTAACTGTCAAAACAGTTCTATTTCAAACAATTCAGTTTAGCATATTACACAGTTTAGTGCTATTTGACCCATAGATAGGACCTTATCAGGTACTACCACTCATGGCCAGAGTGGACCTGGGAGTGATGGCAATGAAGGGGTACTCCGCATTCCCCAAAGCTCCAACATCACTGGAACCTCACCATCAGATTGTTTTTTGTCAAATACAGGACACTTGTTGGGGAGGGTCTTACCCCTCTGCAGAGAAGTAGTCAGTGTATTCTACAGCCCCAGTCGACTGAGCAATGGACTGGATGAGCCAATTTCAAATCCTGGGTAATGATTTTGAGAAAGGTATGAAACCACCTGTTCTCCATCCATCTACGGGTAAATTGTTTGCCAGACTGAGTTCTTTAGCCTTGGTACTGCATCCAGTTCAGGAGAAGGAAAACTAACTTCACACCAGCAGTACTCTAATAAAAAAAATTCACCTTATCTTTATATCTAATTACTTTTATCTTTGATAATAAATGGTTTTACACTCTAGTCAAATATCATTGTGATTCATAACTCTTTTGTCAACTAAAAAAATAGGATGGCTCATAACAAAACAGCTTATTCAAAGGTATCATGGTGAGTAGGTCACATGACCTCTTTTGGCCAATTGGAAAGCACTATAAGCAGCACCCACTGAATTACACAAATATTCATTTTCTTTTGTAGGGACATTTCAGATCAGAGCATAGCTGGGATCAGAGCATAGAATATCTTCCACTGCTACATTCTCACAAATAAGGTATGTCTGAATGTTCCAGTTGCATTATAAGAGATGGATTAATCTAACACCTTCGTAGCATACAAATCATGGGGTAACTTTTGTTATATATGAAATATACCTAGAAAGAAAGAAAAAAATTATTATTAAAAAAGACACTTTTTACTCTATTTGAATAACTCCTGCCAAAATATTGATCATTTATAAGTACAAAATATGTTTTATATTCTACATGTAACTTTAAAAGATATTACTTAAAAGAAAACTTCATTTTAATGTTAGTGTATTCATGTCTCTAAATTAGTTCCCTGTGGGTATTGCTTGCATTTATGCAAACTCCTGTATGAATGTAAATATATACATATGACCAGTATGACACATGAATAAACTGATTTTTCAAAAAAAAATTGATTTTCATCTATATCTAAAACACCAGAATTTTATCATTTATAAGAGAAAATTATACAATTAAAACAGTTATTATTAGGTATGATTTATTACTAAATGCTACAACATCGAAACTCTGAAATCAAGAAAAAAATAGTCAATTTAGTTTGAAAATATATTTACTTAGAATGTTGGGTACAGACCACTTATTTATGGACTGCTTTGTAATCATATATTTGGTTTCAGGTTTTATACATATATGCGTATGTGTACGTGTGTGTGCATGTATACATATAAACAATTATAAATATATATATATATATATATATATATATTGTAATGTGGTTTCATATTTAGCTTTTAAAAGAAAAAGGAAATGTCATCTTGTTATTATTCAAGAAGAGAAGAAAAGCTTAGTGCATAATGAGAGAGGAGCTTTTCTCCCTTTTTTTTTCCTAATATCCTTGATAGTGGCTTGATTGCACTAAAATTCAACATTCGAGAACACCTGATTCAATTCCATCTGTAAACTGTCACCTGATAATCATGCAACGGGATAAAAAATGTGCCAACAATGAATTTCTACGTCGGTTGACAGCAATCTCTTGTGAAAATGTAAATAAAATGCTGGAAAACCTTTCACTAGTTGTGAAAAATGAAAGAGATAGGGAGATGAAAATCTGCTAGACTTCCCTATGGATTTAATCTATCCAAAAACTATGTGGATTATTTATTTGACTGAAGTTTATTTGATCCTCTCAGAAAAAGGAAAATATTCAGCTCTTATCGATGATCAAGACCATGTGACGATAAACACGTTTTGTAAAACTAGCAAATATGAAGAAGATGACTGAAGAAAGCTACCTTTTTCAGTTAGTTTATTGAGAACTCAATCATGTGGATGTTTAATGTTCTACACAGACATAATGTAAAATTTGTTAGTGAAGAAAGGAAAAGAAATGAAAAAAAAAGTGATAAAGAACTTTCCTTTCCATTTAAAAAAAAGAGAAAAGATAAACATATTTATATCTAAAATTCCAGAAACTTCATGCGGAACACATCCGAAAGTGAATGGACAGATAAGTACAAACTTTTCAATGTTATCACATTATCCATATAGCTTAACCTTTGGATATTTTTGTTTTTTTTATTGTTCTTGTATTAAAATTGTTTGTTGAATTTTTCATCTTTGCGTCTATTGTTTCTTATCATTGAAACCCAGGAGTAAATTCGTTTTTTTTAAATTTATTTCAAAGAACATTGGCTTCATTGGTTAGTTTAGCTATACATAACCATATATATATGTGGTGCATTCAATAAGTTTCCAGCCTTTTTTTGTACAGACATTTAAAATTGTCGTAGACTCTTGAAAATTCAGTATGTTATTGCTATACATCTTATGAGCTGACTGACCAGTTTTTATGATTTCAGGTTCAGCAGGAATGGAATAAAACTCTACTAAAGCCTGATTCTCACAGATGGTGAATTACAAAAATGCAAGTTGAAACTTTAGAAGAACAATATGCAATAAAATTCTGTTTTAAACTTTGAAAAATGCCACAGAAACATATGGAATGCTTCAGACTGCTTTTTGACCATCTTGCATGAATCTTGCATGAGTTTTTGAGTGGCATAAGAGATTCAAGGAAGGCAGGGAATCTATGAGGGATGATGAGAGGTGTGAGAGGAGTAAGGAAGTCAATACACCACAGTTGATTGGCCAAACGGTTAGGATTAGGGTTAAGGTTACTATGTTGAGGTTTTCAGGGAGTTCAGGAAGAGATTCCATTGGAAGAGGCCAGCTCTCTTCAAATCGGGCCAGTAGCATTTCCACCAGGACAATGCACCAGTCTACAACTCCATCCTTGTCACAGACTATTTGACCAAGATGGGCATCAAGACAGTTCCTCAGCCTCCCTATAGTCCAGACCTTACTCCATGTGACTTTTGGTTATTCCCTAAGCTCAAAGGCTGTCGTTATGAGACAATTGAGGAGATGAAAGAGGCTGTGATGAAGGTCATTGACACGCTCAAACAAAAGGACTTGAATGGAGCCTTCCAGAAGTTGTTGGAACGGTACAACAAGTGCATTGCAACCGGAGGAGATTACTTTGAAGGAGACTAGAATTTCATGTGTGTACTATCAATAAAAGTGCCTATATGAAAAAAGTCTGGAAACTTATTTAATGATCCTCGTACATTCTGAAAAAAATACCAAAAGAGAGTTACAGTTCAGAAGAAGGAAATTACTTAACGAGTAATTGATATTCAACAAAAAGCAAGCAAACAGTAAGATGCTCCTCATGCCATTATTATTTCCACTAAATAATTCTACACAATGGGATTTTCAATACTTCTTCATGCAATAAACGTTTTAGTCTTATTTCTTTTACTTATTCAATAAATAGTACTGAATTAGTATTAGGATCATCGGAGAAGAATGTGAACCATTTCTGAGCCTTTCTCTTAACAGTTTTATTTGCACAACAGCCCTTACCATCACTGAAAATATATATAAAGATATATATCACTGAAGCACTATTATGTTGTTGTACTGACACAGAAGTATAACGGCAAAATATGATTTGAAAAAAATGTGTGTGTGATGAGAATATTGCGTGAGTCTTGTTACTCATTTGCTATCAGGTGTTGGTTTAGTGATCTTTATTTTGAATTGTTCTATGGAATATTTCTTTTGTTCCATATCCACATGGAACTATTTTCTATTCTTCAGTCTGTAACGACATATTTTTCTGGTGATTCTGCATATTTGTTTTTCTTGTCTTTCTCCAAATCCATTCCATTTATCATCAGGAAGTTTCATAGCATCTTATCATGGTAAGACATTACTATGAACTGAATTTTATATATATATATATATATATATATATATATATATACCTGAAGAGAGAGGCATTTTGATAAGCTAATAGATTATCTAAACAAATTATTTGAGAAGCAAATGAAAATCTTTAGAATTAAAACTATGATGAATAATTTTTGTCATCAAAAACATAATTTTCTAAATAGAGATATAATTTTTGAATATATTTCAAAATACATTAGAAATAGATTTAATGTGGCAGCGAGGGATTTTTTTCTTATTAGAAAAACTCAAGTTTTATAAAGGAAATATATGAGGTTTTATTTGCAAGCCACTATATTACTTCCCCTACACAGCAAATTAGTTTGTAAGATAGAAAATTCTCCATTATATCAATTTGTGAATTTCTTTCTAAATTTAAACAGACAGCAGAAAGTCGAGTATTTTTTCCTCAGAATTATCTTATAAACTAAATTTCTATGATTGGTTTGCTGATTTTAGAGAAATATATTTTTAAAAATATCTACTTGTTTTAATACGTGTTTTTAAAATTTACACTTAGAAAAGCAATCAAGCACTTCTAGCAAATGGACAATTTAAGAATTTAAATTGACAAACAAGTAAACAGATAGATAGATAGATAGATAGATAGATAGATATGAGCAGTCAAGGGTAGATAGAAAGAATGTAAAAAGAAACAACTTGAAATAGATAGATAAATTAGTTTGGTTATGTTTCTTTGTTTAATGGCATATCAAACTTCATGGGTTATTTAATACCAAAGTCACCCCTGCAGAAGATACAATTTAACTCAAAGTGGGGTTCATATCATTCCCAACAGTATTAGTCTGAAAGAGAATGTAATAGATAGATAGATAGATAGATAGATAGATAGATTTGAAAAGACTGACATTGATTGATTGATGATGCAACTGACTGATATCTTCATAGACAGATATACGGAAGCGGAGATAAGAGATTGTTAATGGGGAAATTATGATAGATTGTTAAACTGATAAATAAGAATTGATCAAATGTGCACAAAATTTCTTATTAATATTTTTATAGATTTTATGCGCAGAGTATATAATGAAAATGATAAATAATAAACTTAAATATTTGAGGCATTCATGTTGAAGACGACAGTGCATGTAGGAGGATATGGGGTTATAATTATGATGTGGCTTTTATTGCACAATGAACTTGAAAATACAACAACTGAATATAAATTGCAGATATTGTTTAGAGAATTATTTTTAAAACCAAGAAAAAAAATCTCTTCTTTGGTGTTTACTCTTATTGGACACCTTAGGAAACCGTTAAGCTTAGTATCAAAATCACATGCTATTAATAGAAAAAAAATAAAAGTACATCATAAATTCTATTCAATTATTTTCTTCCTTGAAAAATTACAATGATAGGGGCAAGTACTGGTACAAACCCTGAACTAATAGTCTTAAGTTACAAATTTTTTAGAAATTGCTTTTTTTTCTGAGTTGGTACATTTAAAATTATTGGACAAGCAAAAAGCTCATTAAAATGTTATTTGTGCTGTTTTACTATATCATATAAACATAGAAAATATATATCAATTTTACTTATTTGGTTTATTGCATCTCTTTATTTGTCATACACAGCAACATGTTAGTATTTGTTTTATTTTCTTTAGTTTGTATTCTTTGTTTAATGGTATATCAAACTTTGTGAGTTAGGTAACACCAAAGCTATTTTTGTTGAAGAACACAAGTGATTCTATTAACCTATAACTGGGGTGGGGTTAACGATGATCGTAATTTTCTCATAGGTATTAGTCCAAAAGTTACTGTAATAGATTGGAGTTTGATTTCGCTTACTACCATAGGGCAGTCCATTAATCACTACAACATGGACTCCCCTTCTTTGAATTTGTATCAAGTAAACTTATTGTTTTGTGCTACTATTAGAAGAGATTCAGTTTCTCTCGGAAAGATTACTTTCCATAGGATGTCTTGTGTGAGATTTTGCCAGTTTTTTGTTTAAAATATCCACAAATTTGTTTTTCTTTGAATTTCAAGTTCTCCCAGTCTCTTTTCCAAGCCTCTGGGGGACCATTCCAAGAGCCCCAACTACAAATGGTATGTATTACTGTATTTTTACAATTATTATTATTGCATTTTACAATCCATGAGTGGGGTCTGAATGATGGTAAGTCTCAAGTTGCCTTCTCTATTATCAGTATTTATATATATATATATGGAATTAAATAATGGAAAAGAATCTGACAATATGGAGAAAAATTGAAAAACAAAGCAATCCAAAGAGAAGAATTTATATATATATATATATATATATATATATATATATATATATATATATATATTTACTAATCTAATATCTACCAGCATTCACGGTACCAAAAAAACGAAAAAAAAACGTCAGGAACAAGAGATAAAAGTATCTTGAATCACTGCTCGGGGGAAAAAGAAAAAATCATAGGTCAAAAAGAAAGAAAAGGCCAACCTCGTCCGACCCCTTGAAAAAAATCAAGGGATACGCAGTCAGTTGGTCAAAAGAAAACTAAAACCTTCCATGAATCCTGCAATGCTACAATTACAAAAGTGCTCAACACGAGTGGCGCCAATTATGAAATTAACTTAAATCGCGAGTTGGAATCTTCTACTAAAGTTTCACCTTATCGGATCATCAGGAAGTTTAACTCCAACTTATATATATATATATATATATATATATATATATATATATATATATATATATATATATATATATATATATATATATTATGAAATAGGTACTATTTCAAACATCTTATTAAATGGAACTTTACTAATTGTTTCTAATACTGTCCATCTAGTAAATCTTGGTCATGAAATTAGAAAATATCTTTATAAGCTTATGCATTCATTTTCGTGCAAGTATCCATTGCAAGCTTTATTTGTTAATAACAACTTCCATTGTGATGTTCTGAATCAGAAAACATTGTCTTATTTCATCTTTCCCTCTTTAATCCTGCCAAGTGATTTTCAAAATAATTGGTTTGCTGATTTTATGAAGATTTAAAAGACACACCCAGTTAAATATTAAACAAAAGATATGATGTCTTCAAAATGCATATTTGAAATAAGAAGTGAAGGGAATATACAAAAGTATTTATAGTAGAAGTGTTCTTCATGGAAGGAGTGTGTTTCAACTGAATAATTCTTCTGTCTCATTATAGTTGGAATATTTGGTAAATGATATTTGGTATATGATATTTTAATGCAAATATAACAATTATTATGGAACACAGAGAGTAATATCATTTCAAACCCATATGAAATTAAGGACAAAATAAAAGAAACTGAATTACTAGTTTTATAAAATGTTTCTAGAAAAGACTGATTGAGTGATTGATTTTAATGGCAGGTCAACTTGTCAAGAGTTATTTTATACCTAGATGTGAGGGAATTGCATTCATTGTTTGTTCATGTTTACATGTCTTGTGTAGTTGTTTCTTAAGAGTTTTTTTACACAGTCATATGAATAATCTTAAACAGATGTATTTGACCTATAAATAGGACCCTAACAGATACTACTTCTCTGGGTCTGAGTAGAGCTGGGAGTAATGGCTATGAAGGGGTACTGTACCCTCTCAGGTGTTGGCCTTACCTATCTTTTTTATGCTAGGAAGTCTTACTCCTTAGCAGAGAATATAGTCAGCATATTTTAGACCTTGTGGACAGGTTGTAAGAATGGTTTAATCCTTTTAATCCTAATGGAATATAAAAAGTCTCTTGTTAACAAAACCAATCATTAATTTCTGTAAACAATCCCAGTTGTTTGTGACATGATAGTACAGTTGGGGCATTTTTTTTCTATTGGCAGAAATAATTACTTTGTGCTTAAAAACATATTAGATCTCAAGTATAGTTATTATTGATGATCTCATGTATCAACAAAAAAAAAGGCTAAAAAAGATGTATGTATGTATGTATGTCTCTCTCTCTCTCTCTCTCTCTCTCTCTCTCTCTCTCTCTCTCTCTCTCTCTCTCCAATATTCTAAGTTTAGATCATTTTTTTTGGTTTATTTTTGTTTGCTTCTTTGGCAGATTATCCCAACGTATGTATGTATGTATGTATGTATGTATGTATGTATGTATGTATGTATCTCTCTCTCTCTCTCTCTCTCTCTCTCTCTCTCTCTCTCTCTCTCTCTCCAATATTCTAAGTTTAGATCATTTTTTTTGGTTTATTTTTGTTTGCTTCTTTGGCAGATTATCCCAACGTATGTATGTATGTATGTATGTATGTATGTATGTATCTCTCTCTCTCTCTCTCTCTCTCTCTCTCCAATATTCTAAGTTTAGATCTTTTTTTTGGTTTATTTTTGTTTGCTTCTTTGGCAGATTATCCCAACGTATGTATGTATGTATGTATCTCTCTCTCTCTCTCTCTCTCTCTCTCTCTCTCTCTCTCTCTCTCTCTCTCTCTCTCTCTACAATATTCTAAGTTTAAATCTTTTTTTTTGGTTTATTTTTGTTTGCCTCTTTGGCAGATTATCCCAATGTATGTATGTATGTCTCTCTCTCTCTCTCTCTCTCCAATATTCTAAGTTTAGATCTTTTTTTTGGTTTATTTTTGTTTGCTTCTTTGGTAGATTATCCCAACGTCTGAGTGTATGTATATATATATATATGCATGTATGTATGTATGTCGCTTCTTCTTTCTCTCTCTCTCCCTCTCTCTCTCTCTCTCTCTCGCACCATCTAATATTCTAAGTTCAGAGCTTTGTTTCTTTTTGTTTTGTTTTGTATGAATATATGTATGTATGTGTGTATGTATGCATGTATGTATGTATGTATGTATTTACCGATCTATTAATGTTTTCTGTTAAGGTATTTACTTGTTTGTTTCTTTCTCAAATTATCACGATGTATGTATCTATGTATCTCCCCTCTAACCCACTCTCCACTTTCTCTCTCTTTCTTTCTCTCTCTCTCTCTCTCTCTCTCTCTCTCTTACTTTCTTTCTTTCTCTTTCTCACAATATATAGAATATTCTCAGTTCAGATCCTTTTTTTGTTGTTTGCTTCTTATTCAGATTATCTCAATGTATTTATATATGCATGTATGTTGTACACATATTCAATGACCTCTATTTATGAACTTGTCAAAATGACCAAATTGCAGTGTCTCAATTTCACCATCTGATTGAATGGATTAAAAGGGATTATAATTAACAATTGCTGAAATGTGAAGGCATTTCATTTTGTTACACAATCTGAACTTAACTGAAGGGAAAAGGTATAATTTTGTAAATCTTTTACCTTCTAATTGTGGAAAATCAAATCCTATTCATCAAATGTTTGTTATAAACTGATTGCATAGCAGTCCATAAGAGGAAGTACTCAACATTTATTATTTACTAGTTATCTTGCTCGATAAATTATAACATCTGAAGTGAGCATAAAGGGGCAAAGTATTATCATTCTTTATATAAAATATTTTAACTGTTTTGGTTATTTGATCATATTTTATGATATATCAACCCTTGTGGGTTATTTATTGCCTAATTCTGTTGATACATATATATTGAATATGTATGATTTGTCAACAAATAGTTTAAATGTAACATTCTTAAATGAGCCAGAGTTCATTTCTTAGCACACAGCTAAATGGTGGCAAGTATTGCTGTCTAACATTAATAATTCTATTTGCACACGTTTAAATGATGTCAAGCATTGATATCTAATACTAATAGTTTTATTTGCATACAGTTAAGTGGTTCCAAGCATTGCTATGTAATAACAATAATTAAATTTGTTATTACTCATTTGCACAAGTATAGAAAATAATTTGATAGTTCTATTTGATTCAGAAATGGAACCCTAACAGTCATAGTGGACTTGGGAGTAATGGTAATGAATAGGTACACCACATTTCCCAAAGCTCCAGAATACAGTTTAGTGTTGAACACTGGATAGTTAACTCTTCTGAAATTATTAGGACATAAAAAGCCCCAAGACAATATCTCTTAATAGAAACATAATATATGCTAAAAGTAGGTCGTTTTTTTTTGTCTAATGAAATATCAACCTTCATGCCAAAGCCATCTTTGTTGAAGGATAGTAGTGTTACTATTTAACCCTTAGCTGAGTGGATAAGAGGGTTGATACTTTTCCCAAGAGTATTAGTCTGAAAGTGAATCTAATAGTCTTATGGAGTACTGTCTCACTCACTACAATGTCACAGTTGGTTGGTTGTTTGGGTTTTATGGCATATCAACCTTTGTAGGTTATTTAACGCCAAATCCATTTTATGCAAATAGTCAGTTCTATTTCACACAATTTAGTTTAGCATGAGTACACAGTTTAATTGTCAAAAACATTTCTATTTCAAGCTATTCAGTTTAGTCAAACAGTTTTAATTCAGCGAATTCAGTTTAGTATAAGTACAGATTTTGTTTACACACAGTTAAATGTCATAACAGTTATATTAAACAATTCAGTTTAGCATAAGTACAGTTTCAATGTCAAAAGCAGTTCAATTTCAAACAGTTCAGTTTAGCATAAGCACGCAGTTTAAATGTAAGTACAGTTTATTTGTCAAAACCATTTCTATTTCCAGCTATTCAGTTTAGTCGAACAGTTCTAATTCAAACAATTCAGTTCAGCATAAGTACGCAGTTAGTTCTATTTAACCCATAGATAGGTGCTAGTGTGGACCTGGGAGCAATGGCAATGGAGGGGTACTTCACATTTCCCAAAGCTCCAGCATCACTGGAACCTTACTGTAACATATTGACCCTCGGCCGAGCTGTCAAATAAGAGATGCACCTGTGTAAATAACAGGTTGAAGATATCAGGGTATAACCTTGACTGTGGATGGGTTAAATTGGGTGCAGATCTGAGGCCCACAAGAAGCAGGTGGACACCAAACAATTATATAACCTGGTGCCACAGACAGGTTCAGTTAGTTGGAGATAAGATGCTGTAGTGAGAACCAGCTCCCAGAGAGGGCTGGGCCCTCAGGACCCTGGTTGAGCAGCCCAGCAGAACGAGAAAGAAGTGCTGCTAAAGACAGAGGAACTTGGGGTCAATATGTTGCAGTCTGTTCAGTCTCCAACTCACCTCTCACACATAACCATTTTGCAACCCTTTCGCAACCCTTTCGAATAAAGTGTGAGAGGTATATTTTTCTAAAGAAGAGTGTTTTTTCGTCATTATTGTTGATTTTGCTTCCGCATGTATATATGTATAGTTGTATATGTATTACAGCTATGCAACATTACCATCTGATTGTTTAGTGTCATGCCAGGACACTCGTTGGAGGGGGGGGGTCTTACCCAGCTGCAGAGAAGCAGTCGGTGCATTCTACAGTCCCAATTGACTGGGCAAACCATGTCACAGTCCCGTCACATTAGCAACGACTCCACAGGTATTCCCTCACAAAAAATAGTATATTATAATAATAACAATAAAATAACAATAATATATCATAAGAATAACTTGAAATTACCAATTAGATTATAGCATGATATCAAAATAGATAATAATATCATAATAATAACATATGTGGGTAGACTAAAAAGTTCATATGATGACATAGTATCTGCTGTCATGCCTTTTTTGACCTATGGTATTCAAGCACTGCAATACCAATGGAAGAAGTGTGTGAATAGTAAGGAGGACTATGTTGAAAAATAAACCTCATTTCATCACATTTTTTAAGAGTATCTTTGACAGCCTGTGAACTTTTCTGTTGGCCCATGTAATATTAAAGTGATATCTATTGAAAATACCAAGTGCTAATTTCTATAAATAATCCCAGTTACAGAATAATAATTTTGGGACATTTTTTGAAAAATATAAAAACATACTTGATCTAAAAGCAGAGTGTTTATTGAAGGTCTTGTGAACCTAAACACATAAAAAAATCATATCTTAAAAAAAAATTGTTTAGTACAAAATTTAAATTGAAAGGGTCAACAAAAGGAAAAATCAAAGGAAAATCATTTGAAGATAAGCCCAAAGGAGGAAGTAGACTCAAATAAGATGGATTAAATCTAAAACTAACTTGTAGAGTTGGCGGAAACACAAAGAGGAATAACTTTAGGAAAATAACTAAAAACAGAAATAAAAAAGAAAATAAAGAAGCAGGCTCTTAAGCAAAAGAAACATCTCAACAAGAGTGAATTAATTGGTTCAAATAATATTCTATCTTAAAAAGATGCATTTTGATGCAACTTTATACTTTCTAGTATGAACTAATAAAAGAAAATTGTTGAAAGCTCAAAACAAGTAAATCAAAATATCTTGTAAAGTGTAATAAAAAGATCAACTACATTACAGGCCTATAGATAAAACAGGCTCAATTAAGAGCATTAAAATCATGGTTCAAGTATAAAGAAAACAGACTAGTGACATTAAGAAAACACGCTAAAAATTAATCAGTCCAAAATAGAAGTATCAAGAAGTCTTTGTCCATAAAAATAGCCAGAAGTGACCTCAAATGTACTTTCTTTATTATATATTTACTATGAAACAAATAGAGTAATAAATTACACTATTCTTTTTTTAGCAATGAAAGTATCCAAAGCTTTTTGTTTGTTTAATGACATATCAACTTATCATGGGTTATTTAATTCTGCAATCAGATTCATTTCTAAATGTTTGATTATAATCATAATTATATTTTCAATGTTTCATTGTGTTTCTTTTTAAATTTCACTTTTATTTATTTGCTCGCAGATATGGTTTCATGAAATTCTATCGAATATTAATGATTTTCAGACAAATCCATTTGACCCAAAGATGAGATCTAACAGTTACAACCCCTTTGCTTCAGAGTGGACATGGGAGTAATGACAATGAAGAGGTGCTCAAGTCTCCCAGAGCCACAGAATTCGAGTCTCACCATAACATACTGTTTAATGTCATATCCAAATCACCATTTTTTGAAGGGGTTTTAATGCAAGGGATACAGTCAGTATATTCGAAGTCCCACTGATAGGGTGGAGCATTCAAGGAGGAAATAACTAAGACTAAGGTTTGTTAGAAGTGCTCCAATTTATTGTTAGAGAAAAAATAAGGGGGGGGGTGTCCTCGTGGTGTAATGGTTAAAGCGATGGACTGGGGAATTGTAGTAAGCAAGTTTGTACTCCAGTTGTGCTATTACGTTCACTTTCGGGCAAATACCCTTGGGAAAGGTATGAACCTCCTTATCCTCCCAGCTATAAGTTAAATAGTACCACAACTGTTCTTCTAAGAGAATAGTCTTGGCATTAAATAATCTAAAAAGGTTGATATGCCATTAAACAAAGAAACCAAACCAAACCAAACTGGAAAAAATAACTGATATTGAGAATACAATGACAAAGTTGGATAGAATCGATTTTCAGATACAAAACATGATTTGTCTACATAGACAGCAACATTGGCTGTGCATTTTTGTTATCAATAAACAAGAGTCAGCTTGCAACACCCATAAAATCTCTACCAGCAGAAGCAACCCACTTTTTCACTGCAACATATTAATGGCCTCATGGTCAGAAAAATGTTGTCCATGTAGTCCATCTCTCATTGGCTCTATTTGTACAGATAATCTGATCAATGAGCTCCTTACATTATGTTTTGAAAGCTGTGTTAAACATAACTTGTTAGTCTGATCACATGGAATGTTTGATCTCTGCAAATTTTCAATAAGTATGGTTAGAGTGTTCACCAATGGCCCAGGAGACCTGGGTTCGATCCCAGGTCGGGTCATATCAAAGACTCAAAAAATGGTACTTGATGTTTCCATGCTTAAGACTCAGCATTATAAGGTATGGATCAAGGGTAAAGTGGAGCAATCCATGGGAAGGAGTAGTGCCCTCCCCTACACCTTGGTGTAGTAGCTATCAAAAAGGGAGCCTTCAGGTCACACTCGACTTTACTTACTTTAATGGGTGTAATTTCTTCTACATGGAATAATTTAATGACTCAGTTCTATTTTGATATCAAATGCCATTTAGCTAGACTGCACTATCAGGCAAAAAAAATGGCTATTAAGGGGAGGATTCACCCTTTACTCTCATACCACCAACATCCGACACTGATATTGTAAGAAAATATAAAATAGGAGGCATTACTTTTAGATCAACCCACTTAAAAATGCAGCATTCAGACTCTTGTTTATTCCAGATGGAAAACGTATTGACAATAGTGAGGAATACATGAAAAAATTCTATTTTGTAGCTGAAAATTTGCTCTATACATTAGTGTTATTGTTGTCACAGTATCCATTGTAGTTTTTATGGAAATAAATCAGAGGCTTAACTTTCAGAGTGTCTCTCATATCAAGAGAGGAAATAGCAAAGACGAAGATGTAATAAGCAGTCAGACATTATTATGGATTTGTAATGCTATGGTTGGAGTTAGATTGTTTTTCTTTTTATTGAGAAGACATTTTTAAACACAGTGAAAAGTCTCAAAACTTTGTCACTCAGAATGGCAAAGAGATATAAGACTGTAGATATGTCCACTTTCTTTGATGTAATTTTCTGTACAACATAGCCGGTGGTAATGCAATCATTATGGTAATCTGAAATATTGGATAAAATGTGAGAAACAAAATTCCTCAAGTGTCAAAGAACGGCTGGTTTCCTGGCAATACACATTAATTCAAAAGTATAAGCAGAGCATAAAGGAATCAAACCATAACGTCTATTTTCGAATTGAAAGTGAAAGTAAATTAGGAAGAACCTTTATAGATTTCTTGCCAGAACAAATAGGTACTTAAAATCATAACCTTTTTTATCAGTTATAGGAGACACTCATGGTGGAATGGTCATCATTGTAAAAAATAGACTCAGTAACCCGAGTTAAAATCATAGACAAGACTGCTTGCATTTCACATAGCACTAATACCTTTAGGAAACATATGAATCCAACTATTCTCTCCCAGCTATCAGTAAATTGTAGAGTAGACCAGGCTCTTTAACCTTGGTGTGACAGCCAATCAGGAAAAAGAAAAACTGAATTCAAACTAAAAAAATTGACTAGTATCGCATCCAGCTCATGGGGGAGTGGTTGGGTAAATACATATATAATATGAAGGGTGCTGGAAAGTTTTAGCCCAATCAAAAAATGAAATGTTTTAGAACTAGGAAAAATATGTTCTATTCCAAGGCAAAGGAAATCCTGACCATCAGTACTTGAAAATTTTAAGAAGAGGTTAATCCACTCAGAAGGATAGAAGCAAAGTAGCAATATCACCACATATGGGTGTCATCTTGTGTGATGACCTGGAAATGATCCCAACATTATCAGGTGCAGAATTAAGAAGTGAAAGATTCTTAAAAAACACCTGAAATG
This sequence comes from Sepioteuthis lessoniana, assembly GCA_963585895.1. NCBI lineage: Eukaryota > Metazoa > Mollusca > Cephalopoda > Myopsida > Loliginidae > Sepioteuthis > Sepioteuthis lessoniana. Next base: position 76,336,762 of record OY757917.1, on the reverse strand, counting down.
GAGTTAGAAGTTTTTGCTTGAAGTTGGGGGGGGTGCTGAAGTTATGGGACAAGAAGCTGAGCCTCATAAATACAGCACCCCCAAGCTAGAAAGAATGACCAAGATTTCCTTCTCCAGACAACTGGTCAGACACCCTATGATCAATCCATTTTTCAGAGCTATACTCTGAAATTGAAAATGGAAATTGTGTACAATTGTCAAGAAAACATTTTGATGGTTTCTTTTCAACCACATGATAATCTGCGGGCCCGGTAACTGTGTCAAGTTGATGTAACAAAATATGCCATCTGTATTTACTTTTCCCTTTTGCGATGGGCAGAATGTGAGGCAATTTCTAAGTGGAGTACAGCTAATTTGAATTCTGAGTTTTCCATCTATTAGACCAATTGCCTTACCTCAGCAAAAGATTCTGGTCTATTTTACAAGTTATCCATAGTTGAGGGAAAAAGAGATGGATTAATACCCTTCCAAAGGTCATAAGCATGAAATGAAATACAGACTTGTCCATGATTTAAACTAGGGTGGTCAAATCTTTAGGATTATGTTTTGGCGTGGTGAAATTGTTATTGTTAGGGTTTTATTTGTTATTGTTAGTGAGGGAAAGTTTGTGATGTGCTTGTGTTTAGTTACCTCTTCGCTAGGTTGTGAGGTCCCTCGCTAATTGTTGTGTATATAAAGGAGAGATGAAGAAGTAGTAAGATGGCGATAGTCGAAATGTTTTTATGAATGGTTTTTATTTGCAGCATGGAATATTGGGTTTGCTTTTGGTGCTGCAAGACTCGTGGAAAGGTTGTGAGTATTGAGACGAAATTGAGTTATGAGAAGTTGAGAAGGTTGAGATGGCAGCGCGTGTCCTCGGACGTGCGAGGGATTGTGTTCACTGTAGTTTAATGAAAGCCATGTTGCCGTTGGAGGAATTGAACTTTGGATGTCACCGTGAGTTTCATGTGTCTGGTATTTTTGGGGAGGAGAGTATGCGTTGTCTCCATTAAAGTGGCCCAGAGGTGAATTGATAGCTAGGTGTCGAGAGCGGAATAAAAGCATTGCATTGACAGAGCCAATTTTGGGGTGACATAAAGTTGTGCCTGTGCGAGGCATGTTGAATGTATCTAATTTATATTCAACTGGGATTCCTTGCAAGGAATCCATAAATTTGATAGGTTCCCTCATGTATCCATGCTACTGCTGCTATTTCTAGAGCCACAGTGAGACGTCTGCACTGGGCGGCATTGTCCAGCTAACCAATTTGCTGCTGCCCGGGAAAGGAAGGTCCTGGCTGAATAGGATAGGTCATCCTGATTGGGTGAAATTAACTGTCAAATTAAATTGCGCGCCAAACTAAAATACGAAATTTTCTTTCCCCTACAAATCCATTTCCTTAGAAAATAACCTACATAACATCTGCCTCCATAATACTGATATTTTTTGTAAGTTTTCATTTGGACTCAGTTTCATCAACACAAGATGGCCACACACACACACATACACATACACGCACACACACATATATATATACATCTATATCTGCAATATAGAGCACTTTTTGGGCATTAATAATTGATGACAATATATATATATATATATGTGTGCGTGTATATATATATGTGTGTGTGTGTGTGTGTGTGTGTGTGTGTGTGTGTTAGAGGTACATGGGATGTAATGATTATCATTGTAGGAAATGGATATAGGGAACCAAGTTGAAGTCCTGGATGAAGTTTTTTTTTGCATTTCCCGTAATGCTAATACCCTTGTGAAAGTTATGAAGCCAACTATTATCCCTCCAGTTATAACTAAACAATAGGGAAGATTGTACTCTTTAACCTTGTTATGGCAACCAGTTTAAGAGAAAGAAAACTCTGAATTCAAAGCTGTTAAACTCCACCTAAAACTTGACCATGTGTCTTATCCAGATCATAGTGGTTTGGTAAATATTTATAGAAAAAGCAATATGAATGCAATACTTTCTTTTTCTACATTTTGGGACCCAGATTAGGAAATGTAAGAAGCATTATTTATTTAATAATTAATATAAAATCTATGTTTATCTAATTTTTCAATGAAATTTGTCTATTATCAAAACTGTTTGTTTGAGAGGGAGAAGAAATTTCATGGTGGACAAGAGGAATTTAACAATGATGAAATTTTTTGGGATGCTCATAAATGATAAAAACTGGGGAGAGTGTAAAAAATCATTGAAAAAATTTTCAATGACTCACTATAAGAATAATGACAGAAATAATTTCTATCAATAAACAGATAAATTATACACAAATATCTTAATATGGCAAACGGTATATCCCTTTTGACATAACCTTTAAAATACTCCTGTTAGACTGAAGGGAATTAATGCATTATTTTACTTATGCAAAATGAAATAATACTAATACTAATACTCATAATATTACAACCTGATACCTTCTAGAAATTTACAAGATGACCTGGACATGGCTAAGAAGAGGAAACCTGAAGAAAGAAACTGAATCCCTTTTAATAGTAGCAAAAAATAAAGCCATAAGAACTAACTACGCCAAAGCAAAAATTGATAATTGGCAGAAGAATAGCAAGTGTTGGTTATATGGAGACAGAAATAAAATGGTTAATCACTTCATAAGCAAATACTGCAAAACTAGCATAAAAAGAATACAAGAGGAGGCACAACTGAGTGGGAAAGGTGATCTACTACTAATTGTGCAAGAGATTACACTAATGAATGGTAATTGCACAAACCAGAATCTGTGTTTTAAAATGAGATTCACTAAATTATCAGAGACTTTGAGATACAATCCTATCACCTAATCCCAGCCAGACATCAAGTCTTGGTATTATTTAACTAGAAGAAAGGACAATGCCATCTGATGGAATATGCTGTTTTAGCTGATCATAGAGTGAAATATAAAAGAAAGTGAAATGGTAGACAAATACATGGATCTTGCCAAAGAGCTGAAAAATGAACAAGCAAGGAAATTGCATATAAGATGACCTGGACATGGCTAAGAAGAGGAAACCTGAAAAAAGAAACTCTCTTTTGATAACAGCAGAAAATAATGCTGTGAAAACCAATTATGTCAAAGCAAAAGTTGATAATTGGCAGAAAAACAGATAATCTCGGTTATTGGGAGACAAAGATAGAATGGTTAATCACTTAATAAGCAAATACTGCAAAACTGGTGCAAAAAGAATACAAGAGTAGGCTTGACGGAGTGGGAAAGGTGATCCATTGTTAATTGTGCAAAAGATTATGCTGACAAATGATAATTGCACAAACCAGAAAAATAACCAAGATGAGTTCACCAGTTTGAGTAAATCTGTGAACTAAATGCTATTTTTTCACCTTAAAAACAATAAGGGACAAACCCAGAACATTGCGCTGAAGATGAAGTAAACATAGTTACAAAGGAGAAACATAAAGAAAGAAACTGATTCTCTTTTAATAGTAGCACAAGATAATGTCATGTGAATTATTTGAGTTATAGCAAAAACTGATTATATGCATAAGAAAAATGTGTAGTTTACATGGTGAGAGAGGACACTGTCAATCATATTGTAAGCAAATGCAGTAAACTAGCACAAAAGTAATACAAAAGTAGATATGACTGGGTGGGAAAGGAGGTTGACTGGGAATTGTACAAGAAACTAAAGTTTGGCCATGCTGATAAGTGGTATATATAGCATTTGAAAAGATGTTGGAGCTGTTTCATCCGGTTTCACCCAAAATTTCAATTTGATACATTCCTTGTATGAGAGAAAGACATGACTATTTTAATCAATACATACCTAAGAATTGAAGATTGAAATTAAATGAACTTTCAACAGTTCATGAATACAAGTTTTGCTTCAGTTTAGTCTTCATATTTTATTGTCACACCTGATAAAACATCAAACCTATATTTTTGACGGCAATAAAACTAGAAATTATTTTTATCAAAGCACCATATTTTTATGGTTTGCAAAATTAATTTCAAGAAACCCTCACCAAAAATACCTCCGGGAGACTTTAGTGTCATAAAGTAAAAATCTGCCAATTATTGCCACACTTTAAACTAAAACAAATTTTAAGGAAAATAATTATTTTGCAGCACATATTTGGTCAATCTATTTTGACAGATGTCAAATGCATTATTAAAGAAATTGCTAAATAAATACTGGTTTTGTAAAATAAATTTATTTTTTACAATTAGACTTATTTCTTTTCGCACTTGCAAGGGTGCATTAATATGTCTGCAGTGTGACCATGTAGTTATTAACCCATTCACAGGTCTACACAAATTAGATGTTTTTACGTTTCCTTATTTTTTATAAGTCATGGGGAAAGAGTAAATTTAAATCAGAAATTTTCACAGTATAATGTTTGGTCTATATGATTAATATTCATCATTGAATAACCCTACTATTTATTATACCACTTTACAATAAAATACAGAAAAAAATTTCTGTTAAGCATTTATCCAAGTCAGTTTATTTCAACTGTTGTCATATATTAAGCTTAGCTAAGTTTAGCAAAATGAGAGAATCATGGAGTACACAGTGAGAATCAAACTCACTAACAATTGTGTGTTTACCAAGATTTCTAATTATTATAACAAGCATGTTGACCAATTAATTTAACTAAGTGTTTTTCCTTTTGGAAGCTAAAAGTATCTCTTATCTTTTCCAATATACATCAATTAAAAACTTTATTATAACAAATGTTGGGGTTAACCTCATATTTTAAAAAAATATCCTGGTTTTATGCTTGTCTAAAGTTTTGAGAAACTGAGAAAGATACAAAAAATAGACACATAGAAAATAGGATGCTGTATTATTTAGTATCAAAGGTATTCATATAGTATAACATATCATTTCCCTTTCACTTTCTCTCCCTCTTCTCCTCTCTCTTCATATCACTGGCATGTCCTGAAGAATGAGCTGGCATAAGCAAATAACCATGTGTTGGGTTATGGCTTTGATATGACTGGCTGCCAAGCAGACATGTATCGCAAACATTTATAAAGAAGACTGCATTAAGAAGTTGGAAGGATGAAATTTAACATCTACATTCAATGAAACCCAATAAGAACAAGTAAAAGACATTGAAAAAAAAGTTTGCGAATAAGTCACATTCTAGAATCATAATGACACACATCTGTTTTCTGTAGTGGGTGGAAACTTTCTGATCATTCAAATAGGGTTCCTGCTAGTTTACCATAAAAGGTTGTATGACTAGTTTAACATTGTAAATACTTTATCTGAAAGAAGGAAAGTTATCCTCACAATTGTGATGATCTTGCAAGAGGAATTAAAGATAATTAACCGCAATTCAAGATTAAAAGTGTTACATTATCTCAAGAATATCAACTGAATTTTTTTTTGTTTTTGCATTTACAGCATAATTTTCAAAACAAAATTTTCAAAACAAAATTTAACAAATTTGAACAGGTTTATACCATTAGGTTGAAATAATTTCTATTCTGATAATTAAATTATTTATGCTAATTAGATCATTCAAAAACTATGATAATAAGGAATACATTCCACTGAAATAGAATAAAAAACATATATGGTGCCTTCAATTAGGTTCCAGACTTTTTTGTACAGGCATTTAAAATTGTCGTAGACTCTTGAAAATTCACTATGTTCTTGCTATACATCTTATGAGATAATTGATTAATTTTTATGATTTCAGGTTCAAATGAACAGCTACCGCAGCAATTGCAATACACCCTACTAAAGCCTGATTGTCACAGATGATGAATTTCAAAAATACTTTAGAAGAACGATATACAATAAAACTGTGTTTTAAACTTGGAAAAAATGCCACAGAAACAAATGGAATGCTTCAGACTGCTTTTGGACCATCTTGCATGAAGCGAGCATCAGTTTTTGAGTGGCATAAGAGATTCAAGGAGGCAGGGAGTCTGTGAGGGATGATGAGAGGTGTGGGATGAGTAAGGAAGTCAATACACCAGAGTTGATTGGCCAAAGGGTTAGGGTTAGGGTTGAGGTTTTAAGGGAGTTGAGGAAGAGATTCCGTCGGAAGAAGCCAGTACTCTTCAAATCGGGTCAGTAGCATTTAGCCTTATTTCTTTTACTTATTCAATAAATAGTACTAAATTAGTATTAGGGTCATTGGAGAAGAATGTGCACCATTTCAGAGCCTGATGGGGTAGACTGAGTAGGCAACTAGTCTAGGAGAAGGAAAACTTTGAATTCAAAATTGATAAAATCTGCTAAAAAAATATGACCTTATGTTGCATCCTGCCCCAGCAGAGAGGTTGGTAAATACATATGCACTGCTGTTTTATATATATATATATATAGTTATGGTAATCTTTCGATGGCTGTTTTTATTCTCATCTACAGCAGCCATCCTTATAGATGAGCAGCTGTAGTTCCCCGATCGAACTATTCAATCCTGGCTGTTGAACCGTAGGGTTCATCCACCCAGAATCTGGTTGGGCATTGCGTTGTGCCATCAGAAGGTTTATCTGCTTGCCTTTACATCCACCATGTTGCTTCCCATAGCTTTCGAGATTTTTTTTTTTAAATAAGGAAAGTTAGCGACCATATTCAAGGGTGACCCGAAGGCTCTCTTTTCAATAGTTACAACACCAAGGTGTTGGAGACGGCGCTTCTCCTTTCCCTGGATTGTTCCACTTTACCCTTGATACGTATCTTATAAGGCTGTGTGTTTTGCAAGGAGGAATCAAGTACCATTTTTTGAGTTTTTCATATGACTCGACCTGGGATTGAACTCTGATCTCCCAGGTCATTGGTGAACACTCTACCCACCAGAAAAATGGGTTGGTTGATATATATATGAATGAAAGTATCTCAGATAAAAACAAATAAAATTTCCCATACATACGTAAATACAAGATGTAAGCAAAAGAAACCAAACTTATAAAACAGCATACGAATGTTCCTAACCTTTACTTTTTCCACTGAAAACATAGCTGGGATAAGGAGCGTCATACCATTCCCAAAGGTATTAGTCCAAAGGTGAACCTAATAGCATAGCCAGGGTCACTATGATGTCGCAGTTCAACATGTCAGCCACAACGCCATAGGCACTTCCTCCTGGAGTAGTAGTACCTGTTACAGTCCATCTATGAGTCAAATCGATATGTTTTAAAAGTATTTGTTTTTGACTGGACCATGTAGAAACATTTTTTTTCTAATTCTAGAAAACCTAAAGATCTAAGGAGACTTGCTGTCACTCAGACTTCAGGGAAAAAACACCTAAGTGAATGCAGCAAATTAGTGCAAAAAGAGTACAAGGCTAGACACGATCGAGTGGAGAAGGTGACCCACTGGGAATTGTGTAAGAAACTGGAGTTTGACCATGCTACCAAATGGTATATGCAAAAACTAAAATCCATCCTAGAGAATAAGATGTAAAAAAATTCTGAGATTTTGAGATATAAACAGATCACCTAATTCCGGCAAGAAGATCAGACCTTGTGATAATTAACAAAAAGAACTTACCTGTTAATAGAAATAAGTAAAATCCAATCAGGTTATAATGTATGTGATGTTTATTTTACACTGATAACACGTACGACTTATCTCCACGAAATACCTGCCTCTATTGCCAAGGGGAGATCATCGGTCTTCTAGTCGTCCAATATGAAATGTTTTGGGACGTTAACACTTCCCCTCTTTTCTTTCTTGTACTGAGAACTGTTGACAGGAGGCAGCATTTGAAAGGTATCTGTATGAGAAGAAAAGAAAAAAATTATAAGACTGTACATTTAGAAGTTAAAGCCCAGATGAAAAAGCAAGAATTTTGAAAGAAGTAACCCCCTTCTTTGTCAAGGCATTAGCAATTGGCCTATCCGTGGGTATCCATACGATCACTGCTATTTCTCCTCTGTCAATCATTTCTCTGAGGATTGCCATCTCAAATCGGAGTATTTTATCAAACATTTGTGTGGTGGAATATACTACATCATACAAACAGTAATTGTCTGTTTTGCACGTTATTTTTATATTAGTAGGATGGTCTTCCATATGCAACAGATCCAGTATCAATTTTCTGTAACACAAGCAGGCCTCAGTCAGATCAACCATGTCCAGAGTTTCTGCACCGAGGGTGCTCTAACAACTCTTTTGATCCGTTTAGATAGCCAGGCAAAAGGCATATATCGGCTATTACTGCTTAGCAAAAAAATTATGTAAAACAGCTTACTAATAACCCTAGCCCTAACCCTCCCTGTGACCCACCATCAGTCAGGTCAGGTGAGCAAAGAATGCATCACTGTATGCTATAATTTGCAAAAGCTCAGGATTGTGTAAAGTTTGGAATTTTGGGGGGAATTTTTCTTTTTTTGCCTTTTTACAAGTCCGGTTGATTTGTTTTATGCATTCTATATTTTCTTGTTTTAGTATGGAACATAATGTACGCACGTCAAAACTGAGGTCAGGTCTTATTTGGATGGCTAGCCAATTTAGCTGACCTATTAGTTGTCTGGCTTCAGTGATCTCAGTTTGAGGTATCTTGTCTTCCGGGCTTCTGTTATTCTCCGGAGGAATGTGTCCAAGTTTCTTTACATATTCACCCTTTCGGGGGTGGGTCCTCGTGGTGTAATGGTTAAAGCGATGGACTGCAGAATCGTAGTAAGCGAGTTCGTCCTCCAATCACGCTATTATGTTCACTTTCGGACAAATGCCCTTGGGAAAGGTATGAACCCCCTTATCCTCCCAGCTATAGGTTAAATAGTACCACTACTGTTCTTCTAGAAGAATAGCTTTGGCATTAAATAACCTACAAAGGTTGATATGCCATTAAAACAAAGAAACCAAACCAAACCATCACCCTGCCCAATTCTGATGTTTTCATTCGATTTTTTAATTTCTAGCCCAATTTATTGAAACTTAGCAACTTCTTCAGATTTTACTCTGAAAAGGGTACGGATACTATAAATGACTTTATTCTCGAAAGTTTTTGATCCTGTAAAGCAGAAATCCTCAACATGAGTAACAATTATGCCTTGGAGCTTGTTTTCAAAATACCATGTGAAGATTGCCAGGTCATATTTTGAAGGTGTGGCCCCAACCTTAATCAGTTCCTCTCTAAGTGTTAGGTACCAGGATCAAGAGGCATCAGATAAACCATACACACATTGAGATAATTTCCAAATGTAACTAGGAGGCATATTTTTTCTTTGGGAGGAAAAAAGGTTGATTGGTCAGTCTAATTGCCTGCTCTGTAAAAATGCAGTTTTGATGTCCATGGATTAGCACATCCAGTTACATGATGTCATGATTCCTAAGATAACTCGCAGACTTTCTGAATTTCTTTGGAACATGTTGGGGAATCATTTCTAATATTTTTGGCCTCCTTATCATGGAAGACTTTCGCAACAAATCTAGCTTTAATAGTTTGCTTGTCATTAGATTCCTTGTTGGTGCTGACCCAACAGGTACATATGTAACATATTGGCCCTCGACCGAGCTGTCAATTAAGGGATGCACCAGTGTAAATAACAGGTGCATCCGGTCGAAGATATCGGGGTATCACCTTGACCAGTGGATATGGTTGAATTCGGTGCAGACGCCCACAGGAACCAGGTGGACGACAAACAATTATATTACCATGTTCCACAGATGGCTTGAGTTAGTTGGAGTCAGTTAGTTGGAGTTCGAGTTGCAGTTCGAGGCAGTGAGAACCAGTTTCAGACAGACGGCTTGGGCCCTCAGGACCCCGGTTGAGCAGCCCAGCAGAATGAAGAAGTGCTGCTATAGTCAGAGGAACTTGGGGTCAGTATGTTGCAGTCTGTTCCGTCTCCAACTCACCTCTCATACATCAACCCGTTAGAGAATAAAGTGTGAGAGGTATATTTTTCTAAAGAAGTTTGTTCGTTCATCATTATTGTTGATTATGTTTCCGCATATATATGTATACGTATAGTTGTATCACGGCTATACAGCACATATTTTTGGTTGGCTCTGATCTTGTACGTGTGTAAACTTGATGTTCAATCCAACTTTTGAGTTCACTATTCCTGGCTTGGTCAAGATTTTTACTTGAGGAGTTAGTCAACAATACACTGGCTTCATTGGTTGGGTTTTGGGCTTCGTCGGTTGAGTTTTGGTCAACTTCTATACTTGCTTACCATTCCAAGACACCATGTTCAAATCTAGTTATAATGGATCACCTCCCTTCATAGCAACGTTCATTAAATATATTTTTTACCAGTAGCTTTTCTGGCTCTACAGACCTGGTTTTCATCATTGGTGAATTTACATTCTATAGTTTGGCCTTGTTTAGGTAGTTTGACAGATTTTGTGAGCATTTTTGATGGTTTGTTACAGGCATCAGCTTGAATCTGTTCGGGATTATCATCAGTGCCATTCTCGCCATATATTGGGACAGATTCCTTCGTGATTTCATTATCCTGGCTCTGTGGTTTGTTTGGTACACTGGTGTCATGGTTTCCTGAAGTATTATGGTGTCATTCAAGATATGAAATTAAGTGAGAGGGGTGTACTCTAACATATGTGCCTCCGTGTTTTAAGAGTACTTTTTGTGTTCCCAGCCTATGACATCACCAGGACAGAGCCATCTATCGGATTCATTTCTTTCGGAGAGGACGAGGTCACCATTTTTGTATGAATCAGTTATTCTGGTTCTAACCTGATGACGAAGGGCATGTAGAGAAGAGGAAACTCTCATATTTTGTTTTGGCGCGCAATTTAATTCAACACTGAATTTCACCCAATCAGGATGACATATCCTATTCAGCCCGGACCTTCATTTCCGGCTAGCAAAACGGGTGAGCGGCCAAACACACTCTCTTCAGCTTGAGACAGCGACCGGAGCAGTTGTGTCTCTGGTCGCCCCTGCTTAGCGATGCTTTTTAGCTAAACAAGCCACCCAGTGGGACATCTCACTGTGGCTTTCACCCTAGCAGCAGCAACATGGACACTCAACGAGGGAACCGTCTAATTTATGGATTCTTTGCGTCTAATCTATTTTAGACCAAGGAATCCCAGTTGAATATGAATTAGATACGTTCAGCATGCCTTCCACCAGCACCACAAAAATTTACTATGTCGATCCGAGCGCCACTTCGCTCTCGACACACCTAGCTCTCTTTTCACCTCTGGTCCACATTAATGGAGATAACGCCTACTCTCCCCAATTACCAGACACACAAAACTACACGGTGACCTTGAATACTTCCCTCACACGTCCAACGACACGCTGCCATCTCAACATCCCGCTAAGCTATCGCGTCTCCAAAACCAACAAGCCTAAATACCACGAGTCTTGCAGCACCAAGAACAAACCGCCTCAAAGCTGCAAATAAAAACTTTCGTTATTGTGTGTTGTTAAATCAAAGTCTCGTAACTCATTTGTGTGCCTAAAAACAATAGTGTAATTCCTCAAAACTGCTATAGGCACGTCTCAATTTTTCAGAGGCTTCACACTCTATGAAAGCTTTTCTTGCAGCATGTATGGCATTAAGGTTATCTACGACAGTTTCAGTAGTACAGAAGCCTTCTAGTGCAGGAAGTTGTTCATTCAAAGGGGAAGGCAAGTTAGGATTTTTTCCGAAAACTAGTTGGTTAGGACTGTATTCATGCAAATTGTGAAGTGTATTCTTGGCATTGACAGCCCATGATAATGCAACTACAAAATTACACCCAGCATCTTCCAATATTTTCTTGACCATTTCTCCCAGAACACCATTATGCATTTCATTTAACCCATTGCGCCAAGGGGACTAAGCAGCGGTGGTACGTACTACAATATTTAGATTCTGAGCCATGTCTCGAAAGAATTGATAATCAAATTCTCTGCCATTGTCGGTTAAAAAGGCTCCAGGCGTACCAAAATATGCAACCCAGTGTTTGAAGATGGTGGTGAGGATATCAGAGCTTTCCTTACTTGGAAGTCTGATGCCAACGCTATATCAAGTCGCATGATCGACCAAGTGAAGCACTTTGTGTCCTTTAATCTCTTTTATATCCATAGCTACCGTCTGGTGGAAGTGAGTTCCTAAGAAAAATCCATCAACAGGTCTAGGTGCGTTTTATTTTTATACCTAACACACGTCGGACACGTAAGAGGAAGTTCAATTAAAATGACCATGAACTCAGCGTCCTTTAAAACAGCACTTTTGACGAGATCATATAATTTTTTTGCGCTGGGATGGCTAAATTGTTTATGTAATTTAGTGGCAATTTTAAATTTCTCTGTCTTGCTCTTTTTAATCATCTGATTTAAATATAAAATGTATCGGAACTTACCCCGGTCCGGTAGAGGTTTTGATATGGAAATGTGGTAATTGCTAGACGTGGTACACAGCAGTTTAATTTTTCCGCTGTGTCATCGTTAAAGTTGAGGGATATCTGCGCTCTTTTCATTGCCTTCTTGCACATAATAGTGGGATATCAACGTCCACATTATTTATTATTTTTACGTCCATTTTAGCGATGTCACAGGGAAAAATTACCGTTTTTAAGGATTTTAATTTTACTCCATCCCCGAATTTAAAGGTTTTAGTGCCATCTCGGGTGGGAATTTTCTTTTCTTTTTCGGATAAAGTCTCAAGAAAGCAATCAAGCCATTTCTTTCCACATACCGTAGTAGTCGCCTCAGAATCCAAAATAGCGAAGTTGATGGTCTGTCCAAGAAAAGTGGAATTATCAAGCTTTTCTTGGTTGAGCAACGCTACGTTCGCAATTCATTCACAGGTTTTAGTGGCATTAACTGTATTGTAATCGTTCTCGTATTCCTTTAACAATATCATATTTCCTGCGGTTTGCCTTTTATTATTGTTTGTTTTGGAGTAGGGGCACTCGTTTGCATGGTGGAGCTTGTGTAGTAGTGACTGAATTTGTATTTATGGTCCCCGACGATTTTGATGTATTAGTTTTGATATTTAGAATAAGGTTTAATATTTAAGTTTCTCCACAAGTTTAATGTTGATGTTTGATATAGTTTGTTTTAGAAAAAAGGTAAAAAAGGTATAATGTTGACATAATATAGGCACATGGAAAAAGTTGTAAATGAAAGAAGCCAATGAGTGAAGAATATAAAACGAATGAAACGAGTACAGGTTGTAAAACGGCGCGGACAAAATGAACATTTAAAACAAGGCCACGAACAAAAACAAATTTATGTACTAAAATAATAAAACTTACATTGATACATAAAAAAATATTACTAACTCTACAAACAAAATAATAGTGTGTGTATATGTGTGTGTGTGTGTGTGTGTCTAACACAACTAAGCTATAAAAGGATTACATATTTAAAAATGTCCTTTTTTTTATGATTAGAAACGGGCAGTTTCTCTGAGACTGGAAAGCGTCTCATAGTCAATGTATATTTTGAATGCCTGCGAGGCCGGTCCATGCTGTTGCTTCGCTCTCCTGTTGATTCACGCTGAAGGGAGTGTGTTGCTGCTGCGAAGAAATTTGGTAAAAGAGAACAAGGGTGTTTGAAGACGACGTATTTATAGAAAATACGCGTCTTGTAGGTGGCTCAAAAACGCAGGACTAGAATTTACGCTCAGACATAGTTTTAAGCATGTCACGTGGTCCTCCTGGCCAATGGTTTCCCGAGACTGAATATGGGGCGTCCGTCATCTTTGTGGGAACAAGTGGCATACCGCCCAATATAATTTATTGGAGTGTAAAGTCCTACACTTGCATGAACAAATGTAACAAGCAGTCTAACCGGTTCTTCTTGAATATCGGACGTTGTTACGAGTGAAGTTACGCCTATCTTCGTTTTTGTTGCTGTTACCTTTGGGCCCGCTACTACCGAAAGTAGTTTGTTTGGTAACAAAGTGCTGACCATATAGCATTTCATCTTCTGTCTAGCTCTCGGCTTCTACTATCTCCTTTTTAACAGAAATGGGTCACTGTGAAATGTTGACCGAGGTTGAATTTCCATTGATTTTTTTTAATTGTTGTGTCATGTCCGAGAGAGTAAGGTTAGTAATTGTTGCTTTGTTTAATCTCTCACTCTCAGGGCTTAAGTTAGCGGACTTGAGAGCACAGTAGGCCAGTACAGAATCAGGTAATATTGTTTGAAATTCTGTTTTGATACGTGTCGTTCAAATTCTATTAGATAGTCATTAATGGAAACGTGTGGTTCACGGTGGTAACTCTCAAATTTTTCGTAGGAAACGAACCCAAACTGATTTTTAACTTACAGGAAAAAGTATATCAAGTTTTAGATTAGTTTGTCAATGCCGTCGTCAGAATGAAGTAGTGCTACGTCCATTTCTAATATGGCTGCGCGAGTTTGACCTCTAAGTGACAAATTATTGCTGGTGCTCTTCTGACAGAGGGAATGTTCGTTGCTAGCTCCTATAAATGCATTTCTTTTTTCACAAGGCATAAAATTTTGGGTTTAAATGTGATGGTTCTAACAGACTAGAACTCATTTTGTTGCCGTAGCTCTTAATCTCTGCTACCAAATGTTAATAGAAATAAGTAAAATCCAATCAGGATATAATGTATATATGATGTTTATTTTAAATTGATTTCACGTACGACTTGTCTCCAAGAAATCCCCTGTTTCCATTCGCACTCCTACTAGTTGTCTGCTCCCTCTCTGGGTCAAGGGGATATCATCGGTTTTCTAGTTGTCCAATATGAAATGTTTCGGGTTGTTAATATTGCCAATAGTGAACTTTGCCGTCATGGCGTACAAAAGAATGAAAATCAAAGAAAACGAAAAGAGAGACAATTACTTAGACTTTGCTAGAGAACTAAAAAGGCAATGGAAAATGAAGGTGACTGTGGTACCAAACTGGAGCGCATAGAATGATCCTCAAAGGCTTAATAAAGAGGCTGCAGGAATTAGAAATCCGAGGACGATCTGAGATCATCCAAGCAACTGCATGGTTGAGATTGACCAGAATACTCAGAAGAGTTCTGTAGACCAAAGAAGACTTGTTGTCACTCAGTCTCCAGTGAAAGACCATCAGCTAATGGTTGTGTGAAAAACTCACATTGAGTAATAATAAGTAAAGCTAAAATCCAATAGAGACAATAAAAAGGAAATAACTTGGACATGGCTAAGAAAGAGAAACCTAAGTTGATAAACTGAATCTCTTTAAATAGCAGCCCAAAATAAGGCCATAAGGACCAATTATATCAAGGTGAAAACAGAGAATATACAGTAGAATAGCAAGTGTAGGTTATGTGGTGATATAGATAAAATAATTGATCACATTATAAGCCAATGCTGCAAACTGGCACAAAAGGAATACATGAGTTAATGGAAAAGTTGATCCAATTGTAATTGTGCAAGAGATTAAAATTGGATCATACTTACAAATGGTTGGCACACAAAAACAGAATCCCCACAAGAATATGAGGCTCATATAATTCTCTTGGATTTTGAGATACAAAAAGATGACCAAATTCTGGCCAGAAAGAGTGACCAATAGTTAATAACAAGAAATAAGGAAGTTGTCATCTAGAGGATTTTGCCATTTCAGCAGACCAAAGACTGATAATGAAAAGAAGTAAAAAGATAGACAAACACTTGGATTCTGCCAGAGAGTAAAATATTGTAGAACATAATGATGGTGATATCACTTGTGGCTGGTGCTCTCAGAACAATCCCTAATGTGATGGAAAATGAACTAAAGAATTAGGTAATCAGAGGAAGAATCAATACAATACAGATCATAGCATTGTTAAAATCAGCTATAATACTCAAAAGAGTTCTGAAGACCTGACAGGAGTTGCTGTCAGACTCTCAAGAAAAACCACCATCTGAAGCTGATGTAAAAAACTTAGAGGGAGTGCTGTAGGACTTTGATATACAAACGGATCACCTAATCTCGACCTTATAATAATCAACAAAAAAAAGAAAATCTGCAAAATTGTCGACTTTGCTGTCCCAGCAGACCACAGAATAAAACTCAAAGAATGTGAAAAGAGAGATAAGTACCTTGACCTTGCTATAGAATTGGAAAAACTATGGAACATGAAGGTGACAATTATACCAATTGTGATTGGTGCTTTTGGCACGGTAACTGAAGGATTATTAAAGGGCCTGGAGGATTTGGATGTTGGCAGCTGAGCGGAAACCATACAAACAACAGTATTATTGAAAACGACCAGAATACTGAGAAGAGTCCTGGAGACTTGAGGAGACTTGCTGTCCCTCAATCTCCAGTGAAAGACCATCAGCTTATGCTAATGTGAAAAACTCTAATGAGTAATAATAATAATAATAATAGTAGTAATTACCTAAGACCTTAATGAAGAACTGAAAAAGATTTGAAACATTGGCACTTTTGGATGAGTCTCCAAGAACCTGGAAAACGGACTTTTCTCATTTTATACAATACAGGTTAGGTGAATATATATATATATATATATATATATATATATATATATATATATATATACATTTATATATATATATATATATATATATATTTGCATTACCTCTTATATATATATATATATATATATATATATATAAGTATTTTGCTTAAAGCATTCTACAAATTCATTTTATTTTATTGTATTAATTTGGAGTGTTGTTGCAAAGTAAAATAATGATTACTTGAGTCTAATCAATGACAAAGTAAAACCTTCATCGTCAGACACTTTTTAAAAAATGAATAAGATGTTGGATGTTTAATTTTTTTTTCTATTAGAACATCCAACATCATGTTCATTTTAAAAAGTCTCTGATAATGTAGTTTTTTCTTTGAAATTAAATAATTATTATTTCACATTGTAATAGCCCTCTAAATTAATACAATACAATAAAATAATATATATATATATATATATATATACATATATATAAGAGGAAGAAAAAATATTCTTTTTACAGAATTTACCAATGTTTCTGTCTCTATGACCATCTTTAGGGCAGTATAAGTATAGTTGGTCACAGTATAATAGATGGTTGCATTGACTGAAACATTGGCAAATTTCATATAAAGAATACATCCTCTGAATATTTTGTTTTCATATTTATATTTACATACTGTTGGATTTACTCCATCTTTGCCTTATATATATATATATATATATAGATTGATAATTCATACAAGTGCTGCAGTTAAAACAGTATCAATACCTCCTGGGAATCTTTTATCAGTCGATGACCACTGGGTCAGACATGGTTTCAAGGCTTAAATATCATTATCACTATCCAAGGGAGGCCAACAAATACCTAATCAGGCTTTCTTAAGTTCTTACCAAGATTCTTTATATATTTCCTCTGCTGATGTAAATATTCAATATTTAGTTTGATATACAAAAGTTGTCAATAAGTTTGATAGAAAATTTATTCTTTATCGAGCTATATATCAAGAGGTACTTATATGTACATGTATACAGAAACACACACACACACACACTCAACTTTATAGATAAATACTTACATACATACACATTTACTTATATATAATCGGGTAATTATCTATATGAGGAATATCTAGAAAGTAAGAAACTGATTAATGAAGAAACAAAGCATGGTGAAAGCTGTAAATACAAAGAAACAGAAGTATGCAATACTTCTTGAAACAGCCAGAACAGCCTCAATATTGAACACATCCTCAAATTGTTGACTGCCACAATAAAATTGAGAATAATCATAATAAATTTTGTGATATTGCTGTGGAACCTTTTTCTTTTGCAAGTTTTTTTACTACTTAAACTGAATTTTTGCAGTGGATTTTCAATGAGAAATTTCAGAGTTTGAGTTATTGCCAAATTTTGATTGCCCATTTTGGAACACCGAGAAGGAGAATACTGTCCTCTATTACTAATTATTTTAAGTTAAATGAAAATTTCGATTAAGTTTTCTCGAAAAAAAAAGTAAGATGATAAAATTTAATTTTAATATTTTTTCTGCATTAAAAATTATAAACATATAATATATTTTGTCCCTTTGATTGTCAATGGAAAATTATCTTTAGTTGAATTTCTTGTAATAAGATTGTTCTGTTAAATAGTAACATTTTTCATGGCTGCAATTATAGTGACTTCAGATTGTATTATTTTCAAAATGCATAATCATAGAATATTTTTCTTTTAAAACACAAGCAGTACTAAAAAGGAAATGCATTGTTAAAAGCAATTCGTACAAACTTCAAAAAAAGGTAAGTTATGCTGCACCCATTATATTAGTCCTGACTTGACTCCTTTAGATCATTCTTTGTCTGGGTTCTTTAAATGACATTTACTTTCATACAAATAATACTGGATTTTAAGGGTTGCTTGAGTCACTTGATACCCGTGTTCTTCAAGGAGAGCATTTATATGCTTGTGCTCAAATGAGATAAGAGCATAAATCTTAAAGGTAACAATGTAGAAAAGTGGCATAGTAGTGTTGGTAACATGCATACAATATTTTATCTATATAGTAATAAATATGTTGGATTATCACAGCTTACTTGGAAGAGTGAGATATGACTGATAGTTTACAATCATTTATACGGTTATTATGGTACTATGTTGAGTTATTCTTCTTTGTAGGCCAAGGCTGTCACTTAAAGATATCAAACTCCTTTCCAAGTTGCATATAATATTATGCCACTCAAAACTCCTACTTAATATTTGCTGATTGTGTAAAACAAAGTGAGGCATCTTACATATCACTCCAATAAGAAAGAAATATCAAGTGAGATATTTTGTCAGCTACTTAGAAAAAAGCAATTTCTTATCAGTCAATGCCAAATGATTAACATTTGTCCCCAGTGCATGACAAATCAAAACCCCGCTGCATTTGAAAATTACTGATTTGAAAATTGTTTTTAGTCAAAACAAATAAAGAATAATTATAACTTTGGCTGAGATTCAAACAAAGAATGTATCAGTCAAAACATTATTTTTAAGATGAAGTAAAGAAGAGAATTCCTGGCTGAATAATTTATGGAATGACATGCATGAGGGGTCATCAATTTGGATGTCTATGTGGGTGCATTTGGAGTCTCTGTAGATGATTTTTGGTATGTGGAGATGATTGAATTTGAAACAAACTGATTGTTGGCAAAATAATTTGTTTCATTTCATAAATATCTAAAACGTTTTGGTATTGTCTCCATGGACAAAAAGACAGACAGCAAGTCTACATAACAACAGGGTATTAAAGAGGGGAAAAATACCTATAAAATGAAGGAGAGAAAATATACACAGAAATATATATATATATATATATATATATATATATATATATATATATATATATATATATATATAAACATTTGCAAACAGTAGATACAACATTTAAAATATAGATGCTTATACGTACATGTAAATATGAATGAGTGTGTGCGTGAATACATATATGAGAGGATGTGTATAAATAAAAGTGTGTATGTATACATTTGTGAATTGATGTGTGTTCTTGCATTCATAAAAATACATAAACCAAAAATTTAAGAAATGCTTGCTATTTCATACATTTTTGAGTACATTTCGTCATATATTCATAGTAATTGTTTTATTTGTATTATATATATATATATATATGTGTGTGTGTGTGCGTGTATGCATGTATATATATATATATATATATATAGAGAGAGAGAGAGAGAGAGAGAGAGAGAAAGCCTGATTCAGATTCAAAACATTGTATAAAATAATAAAACACTGTGGCTGACAACATTCATTTGGTTTCTTTGTTTAATGGCGTATCAATATTCATGGATTATTTAATGTCAAAGCCATCCTTGTAGAAGAACAGCTGTGATACAATCTAACCAATAACTGAATGGATATGGGAGTTCATAGTTTTCTGTAAGGGTATTAATACAAAAGTGAACGTAATAGTGCAACTGGAGTTTTAACTCACTTACTTCTATGCCATAGTCCGGCACTTTAGTCATTATAACCTGGAGACAACTCACTTTGTTGCTGGATTTTTAAATTTCAAATTGTAAAACATGTACTTGGATATCCATAAATGAAAAATCTATACAGAAAAGGTCTGCTTTATTGTCTTCAATTAAACTCAACAATTGTATTATTCATACTTTTCCCTTGGTTATCCATCCAAACTTGACCTTAACAGCATGTTTAGAGTTTGAACACACTTACTATGATGTCACAGTTCAGCACATTAGCCACAACACCATGGGGACTCAGTAGTCACTATTCATGTTTTTTGTTGCATGCTATTGATAAATATATATATTGATAAAGAAGAGATGCACCTTACTTTTATACAGTTATTAATAGTGCTCAGTATCTGGGATAGAGTTACTTTACACTAAAAAAAAATTAATATATCAACAGACACATCTCTACAAGCAGTTTCTCAATTGCATTACCTCTTATGTAAGCATGAAACTGTGAGTTGTCATGCATTTATTTGTGTTTTAAACTTGTTCAATTTTGTTTATTTGGTTTGTTTTATGGCATATCAACAGTTATATGATTTCATGTATTCCTATCAAATACTAACAATTTTTTTACAATTATATGGTTTGGATTATTTAATGGCATATCAGCCCCTTATTGGTTATTTAATGCCAAAATGTGATTTATTTGTGAATGTGTGATTATAATCATTACTATTTATATTTTCAGCATTCAATTACAATTTTTTTTTACTGCATTTAAATTTTTTTTTCATTTATTCCTATTTAATATAAATGATTTGCTCACAATTATATGGTTTAAAGCATTCCTATCATATACTAATGATTCATATACAATTGATAGTTTCAATTCCTATTAAATGATTATTGAACTGCATATACTTATAAGGTTATAAGGTTTCAAGTATTCCAATCTTGTACAAATAATGTGAACATAGATGGTTTTACAGATTCCTGTCCAATACTGATAATTTTGCAACAGATTTATTTATCAATGGGACTCTTAGCAAGTCCTTCCACTCCAGGTCAGGGTGAATCTTGGAGTAATGGCAATGAAGAGATAACACTCCCAAGAGTTTGGACTACTTCCACCATCAGATACAGTTTAGTGTTATACCTAGGACACAATCAGCTGGAGCTATAGAATATGCCAACTACACCTCTGCAGAGAGGTAAGACTTCACCCAATGAGGATACTTGTTGGCTATGAGAGAAAAACTGTAATGATTGAAGTTGGGATCTTGGTAGTTGACTAGTCACATGACTTGCATCACCCGATATCAGCCCTGTCTGAGCAAGATGGGTGGTCAGAGAGGAAAGCAATCAGCTGGTTATATATATATATATATATATATATATATATATATATATATATGATCAGTGGGGAATTCCTGTGGAATAATGGCTGAAATGCTGAACTACAGCCTCAAAGTAAGGGATTTAAAACACCGTCGCACTGTTATGGTCACATTTGGACGGAAAACTTTGGGAAAGGTATTAAACCACTTGATTCTCACAGCAATGGGTTAAATAATATCACTGCTGTTCTTTTACAAGGATGGCTTTGGCATTGAATAACTCGTAAAGGTTGATATATAATTAAACAGAGAAACAAAACCAAACCTATATGATTGTCCCAACAAGTTCTTTGCCATTGCGGATGGGTTTATCTTATGTTGATGATGTTATGTGTGGATGCATATAACAGTCATGCTGGTTTAAAAATGTAGAAGAAAACAACTAAAGACCTCATGACCATGAATCTACCGAGGCTATTGGACGATGCATCTGTTCTGATGCATTTTAAAACTCATGCTTCAAAATTTAAAGCGATTTTGTTCTGTTTAAAATGGCTTGTTTATTCTTTAAAAGTATTGCTTTTAATACTTGAAGTCATTTTTTTCATTTAATATTATTTAATATTTTTGTATTCCCAAGTAGGATTTTTCAAATATTTGAGGGGTGTTATAGTCCTTTTACATGAGTTGGTTTATGTATTTATGGATGTCACTAACATTGAATAAGTCATTTGTACATAGTGAACATGCTCACTTAAAAATTCCTTGAGCACAGAAGTAATCCAGCTCTCTACAATGCAGGAATATACTTGTCCTTGACAATGACTGAAAATGGTTGAAAGTACTTGTACTTGGATAACACTAAAAGAAACTTTGGACAGTTTTAAACTGCCAGCAACCACAGTTGCGACATCTTGTTAGCCAAAAAAAAAAACTGAATAAAAAGTTCAATGCTAAATCTTTGTCTGTCTGTTCCAATAAAATATGTCTACAAGAGAATCTGCTAAATGCACAATACTCATACTTGTGTTCAAATATATATACCAATATAAACATAAATACATATTCATATAGATGATGAGATTGGAATATATATTTCCTGCAAATTAAATAACCTCTTTAAAGTGCAAACAAGCTGAAGAAATTTCTGTCTATCTATCTAACTATTGCCCAGTTGGCTGGGGCTGTAGAATACATCGACTGCTTCTCTGCCGAGAGGTAAAAACCCCTCCCCAACGAATGTCCTAAACAATCTGACAGTGAGGTTCCTGTGATGCTTTGGGGAATGTGAAGTATTCCTTCATTGCCATTGCTCCCAGGTCCACTCTGGCCCGGGATGGTAGCACCTGATAGGATCCTATCTATGGGTTAAATAGAACTGCATACTTGTGCTAAACTGAATTGTTTGAATTAGAACTGTTTAACTAAACTCAATAGCTTAAATAGAAATGTTTTTGACAATTAAACTGTACTTACATTTAAATGGTGTGCTCGTGCTAAACTGAAATGTTTGAAATGGAACTGTTTTTGACATTGAAACTGTACTTACACTAAATTGAGTTGTTTAATATAGAACTGTTTTGACATTTAACAGTGTGTAAACAAAATCTGCACTTATACTAAACTGAATTAGCTAAATAAGAACTGTTTTGACAATTAAACTGTATACTCATGCTAAACTGAATTGCATAAAAATGAATTTAGCATTAAATAACCTACAAAGGTTGATATGCCATAAAACGCAACTTACCAACCAACAATCTACGTATATATATAAAAGTTAGTATAGTATACACATAAAGTCAACAGGGCTTAGTCTGATGAATGCATTGGTGAGAAACTGACAGTTATCAATCACCATTGACTCTCTCTATATATATTCAATGGTAATGTAAAAATATCTTCCAACAATGATAATGAGCATACTTTATTCATAAATATAGCAAACCATATAACCATCACACACACATACCCATAAACATATATATATATATATATATATATATATATATCTTGGTCTATAAGCCTAGCAAATATATGTGCAATGTGCTTAAATTCTATGACATCAGAGACAATGTTGATTCTGGTTGTCAATCGTATCTTGCATTCTTACTCAAAACATGCTTTCAATTATCATATTCTTGATTTTTTTTGCGTTTGACATGAAATAAATCTTTGGATATGATGGAATGTTTGAAACTTTTTGGCGTGACATCTCTGTTTTAACAAATTAACTTTTGTAGATATTTGCATACTAAACCTGTGATATGTGAAAACTACCAGAACATTTTTTTCAACATTCTTGTATTTATTACATTCTTTATAACAACTTCTAGTAGATTCAGCTTGCTCAATAAGATTATACAGAAACATTTTTTATTGGTTGAAGTAGCCAGCTTAACAGCTTGACAAGGTGCAGTTCAGTGGGTAGAGATTAGGGTTGCTGACTGAGAGTTCAAATAGACTGTTCCTCTTGTTAATTTATTAGCACTCAGAGTCTTGGAGGATCTTTTTATTGGCTTTATCATTGCCTGAATAATTTTGATTCTTTATTAATTTGTTATACATTTTTTTGTACTTGTTTGGCGCAAGTTACTTATAACAATTCTTCCTTATAAGTAATGTGAAGACACAGCAATGGTTAAGAAAATGTTTTCCATTCTACAGAGTAAATTATGTAATTTTAAATGTCTGATCTTTTCTATGCACAATATTAACTGGAGATCACAGGTTCAATATTGGGATCAGGCAGTGAAACTAATGTACCATAGCCATGATATGGCTATGTGTGAAACATACATCGAATGTCCCTAACAATAGAACATAGGGATCTCGAAACACGAAAAACACTTATGACTTTTTTGTTCAGGTACGAAACTTTTTATTACCTTTGAGTTTAAAGGTTTTTCGACATCAGGAGAGAGAAGCACAATCTTTCTATGCTGGCTTTTTCATCTGCCCCCGCAACACATGTGGCACCCGCCACAAAGGTCTCCACGAGTAAGCGAAAGTCAACCGTCTTGTTCGGTGTCCAGTTCTCAACTCTACTAACTTTCTTCAAATTCCCAAAATTCTCAGCACGCTTCCAGTGCATGATGTCATTCACACTCGCTAGCCCCCGTTTCCAATCTCGGGCTATTGTGACATCTCTGAGTGACATGGCCGCTCTGCGCGCATGCGTAAACACCTGTGTTAATGTTGCACCTAAGTAACCCATGCACCGAGCTGAAAGGTTCTCAGCCTAACTAAACCCAATGGCATGAAACAAAATCCCTTGGCCATTATATTACACTAATTCATTCTAGTTAAATAAAAAAGAAAAAGTGACATGACAAGGACATATTAACTAAAAGAATTAAATGATATTTGATATCTCTGCACTGATAGTGAAATATGAACAATTGGTCCCTAAAAGTTAAATGAAAGATTTTATCAAAAAAAGAGGGTTTATCAAATACAAGAGAGATCTGAAGAAGGTATGGAAAATAGAATGGCCAAAAAATTGGGACTATGAAAAACAAGATGAAAACACTGTTTTAAATGAATTTTTATGTCTTCAATACTGATTGATAATTACAGCCATTAACTGCAAAATGGCTTCTCTATCTATAATCATTTATGACAAATAATGTCCAAAAACTTCTTCAAATCTTGCTAGGAGTGTGTTCAGTCAAGTTGAGCTTTTCAATTTTTTTCTGTTTATTCTTCACTTCTTTCTCCATTTGTGGTACTATAGCTTCACGACACCTAGTTTGCCGCTGGTTTCGTGATTACCACATGTGTCGACTGGTCTTTCTCTGTTTCTTTCCACGCCCACGTTGCTTTCAGATCCGAGGAAAGAGAAGATGGTTGAGGTCCAGTCGATGAAGGTTGGAATTCGTGTTGGAGAGATGAAAAAGTTGCCAAGCAAATTTTAAAAATGACAAAAATAAGGCGTTTGTTATAAACAGTAACAAACGTTTATTTACACAGTTGTTTAGATAATTTTTAGTCAAACACCACAAACTGGGAGTGAAAGTAGTTGACTGGCGGAGTTTTAACTGCAATTAGGCAGTGCAATGGCAACGGATTTGGTTCTTTTAGCGGCGAATTCCTGAACCAACTCAATTTTTCGCTTTGGGTGTCCTCCATTTATGGGCCCGAATCCCGAATAATCAGTTTCTGATTGGTCAGCCAATGGGGACTGCCGACCAATGGCTATCATCGTAACAATCCCCCCGGTTTGCCCCTGATTGGTTTAGACAATCGGCCAATCAGCCACAGTCATTGGGAGGGGCCACAAGGAGCAGTCCCGTGGTTAGCTGACCAATGATTTAGTGATTCAAGGCCTTGTGCCAAACTTGGTGACACCAACCCAAATTGTCCGCTATTTTAAAAATACATCTTTTTGTTTAAAGTTTGAAATCCGATGGCTGTCTTGACAGCTTTTTGCAGTTGTGCGGATGTTTATTTTTTGGTGACAGATTTATAGGTCAACAAGCCCTGATCGGATCTCAAACTTTTTCGTACTTAATCACTTGATATTTATTTTATACACGGTTCTCAAAAATTACTTGGACACCCAAAAATGAATTTATTTTTAATAAAATACTTATTATCATGATTTAATAAAATTAATTAATTTCCTTTAATTAATTTCGCCAGCCAACTCCTTGACACTTAAATGAAAGTGTCATATTCCTTCCCATCTTACCAGACATTTAACCAAGGGTTAAATGTCGGTAAGAAATTTTAACGGTAACATACACATACATATATAAAAGGATTGGTTTGAGTTCGATTTGTTGTTCTGGTCTCTTCTCTTGATCAGTGACAACTATTCCTGAGCGCTCAACATTCTTGTGCAGCTTAGTTCGTCTATCTTTCTTAAGCTTACTGAAACAATGGCGTATAATCAGGCTTAATGTTTAGGAAACTGACAAAATTATTAAGTTGATGGTTATTATTAAAATTATCCAGTTACCTTTTAACACCGAACTCTTTTCAATCTCTCTCTCTCCATATATATATATATATATATGTTGTTTTATACACCTTCATTCATGCTTACAATTGTTCTCCGAATCAACAGTATTTTCACGGATGATTCTCAATTTACCTACACTAGAGCCCCGTGGAGATAATTGTAGCTTCTTTGCATTGCAGTCACTATCAGAGTCCATTGCAGATTTTTCATGAATGATTTTTAATTTAGGCTGAAGCCCATTAACAGCTATAGAGATTGTTTTTGTTGTTTTGTTTTTTTTTGTTTTTTTACAGTTGGCACTTAAAATTTTTTTTTTTTTTTTTTTTTTTTTTTTTTTTTTTTTTTTTTTTTGCTGTATTTGGTACATGAAGGGAATAATCAACAATACGATTATGAAACAATCGCATACGAATAGGACTATTCTTGCAATCAGAATCACTACTAATTACTTTTTTTATCTTTGTTGGAGGTGTAAAGCCCCCCATGCTTTCACTATCAGATTCTAATAGTTTTTCTGAGGCAAGACGGCGTCGAGTAGGAGTAGAGTCAGAGATTTCTTCTAATGGGATAAGACTGTCCTCTTCATCAGGCAAGTTTTCACAGACAGGAGATGAACGAGGAGCCGATGCTCGATCATCATCTGTTAAATCACTCTTACTGAGCAAACTACCATCATTACTGTCCTCGAGCACAGACTGCAGCACCTCAAAAGCAGACAGCCTTTTAGTAACTGCCTTTTCTTTTTTCTCTGTTGGTTGATCAGCAAAGGAAGTTGTCTTACCCTGTGATTCTTCATGAATAGATTTTTCATTTGTCAACTTTTGGAAACTATTTGTTAAGGGATGTTTAGGAATTGTAGCACTGGCAAAGGGACTGGGAAACTTATAAGGACTAGTCTTCTTAACTTTGTCCTGGAAGTCATTTATTAAAATTTGTCTTGACAGTATCCTTTTTGATGGCCGCAGAGAAAGCAATGACCATTGCTTATCTTTAACATCTTCCATCGTAGACTTCTTTGCATTCTTGGACAGTTCCAATTTTTTCTCTACAGCCTCAACATCTTCCTTCTCTTCCAATTCTATGACCTCAGTGGTACAAGCATCAAGTGAAGTTTCATTCTCCACTTTTGGACAAGAACCCGTTCGAGATAATAGAGTTTGGGGTTGTGTCTCTTGAGCACTCTTGGATAATTCACTAGGAGAATTACTATTGCCATCTTCAGGAACTCCTGATTTTTCTTGAGCAGATGGTGGAGTGATAATTTTATTTCCATTTGCTTTTACAGATTCCTCATTACCAACATTAAATTCAAAAAGCAGCTTCACAATAATATCAGCAAAAATAGATTTCTGTTGAGGGTTCAGGCTATCTTTCTGGGAATGCTGCAGATACTTCTTCCCAACAATCTTTTTGGTTAACAGATTGAAATCATCAGTTTTCGAGAACAAGTCACGAACAAAATCCTCCATACGCTGCTTTTCTTCTTCCTCCATATTTACATGCATTCCACTCGCCTCCTTTGAAATCACCTGGTAAAGGTTTTCTTCATTTGGCTCTGAAGGGATTACTTTGGCAGCGCAAGAAATAGCAGTTCGTGGGGGTAACTTTACACTATCAACAGTGTAGATTTTAGTTTCCCCACTGGTTTTACTATCCAAGGGAATTTCTACCCCCTTTTCTTTCTTTAATGAGTGGATATGGTTAGTTTTGTGACTTTTAGTTTGTGCCGGCGCCTTGGTTTTTCGTTTTTCTGAAGTCGAGTAATTTGTATTCCCGCCTTCGGACCTCGGGCACTTTTGTTCGTCACAATTCCAGCGTTCTTGCTGACTTGGAGCATTCCTTTTTGTTTTTTGTACTGGTCGTCTACAGCTGTAACAACCATGACTCTCTCCAGCCCATTTTCTATGGTAACCCTCCGCCTTTGGTTCCCTTAGTACTGTAGAAGAGCCTATTCTCTCCTGTCGCCAATAATTCCTACCTGAAAATTTATTAGTTTTTTCTTTTTCACGGCAGCCCCGAAGTCGCTCATAGAGCCTTTCGCTTTCTCTGGCTGATGACAAGGCTTCCGACAGTGTCTTCGGGTTAGCTCTCGCCACATCTTCCCTAATGAAGGAATTGTTTATCCCATCAATGAAGAATTCGGCCAGTTGTACTTGTATGGCTGACCCTTCTCTCAGCTCAGAGTCTCTGTAAGCCATCCTCGCAAGACTTGACATTCGACTCGCTAACTCCGCAAGCGATTCATTTTTTTCTTGCGTCACCTTAATCAACGCTCGAGCAGCATCAGCAGGGTTTATAAATTCTCCATACTGTGCTGTGATTTCATCGAATAAGGTTTTACTGGAAGTGTCTGGATGGTCGTCAAGATAGCTTCCAATCCATTCGGATACGATCCCATCTGAATAGTCATAGGCTAAGTTAATCAATTCGGCGTCCGTTAGATCATGGACCCTTTGTTTTTTCTTTAACGCCATTAGCCATGGTTTCAGGTCAGTCGGCCTTCCAGTAAAAATTGGGATCTTCGATCCAGCTGTTACCAACATAGGGAAAATGCTTGGACGGGAAGTAGCCATTGTATTAAAAAAACAAACACTTAGTAGCTTTTTCGAAACGAATCAAATCTGCACAATGAATGTAGAGAAGCAAAGGAAAATAGTCACTTACCCCGACTCTGTGGATTTTTCCTTGAGTGGCTGTGTGACTGTAGTTGAGCTGATGTCTTCCTGGGCTGTTTTCTGGGTGAGGTTTCGTTGTGCCGGTGAACTATTTGGGTGTCGATCCTGTGTTTTGAACCATCAAACGTAGTCAGGGTCGATTCTTGTTTCTGAGGCACAGATGCGACGAGATCCGCCGTGGTAATTAAACAGGGTCAATCCTGCGTCTTTAGGCACCAAATGTGGTACTATAGCTTCACGACACCTAGTTTGCCGCTGGTTTCGTGATTACCACATGTGTCGACTGGTCTTTCTCTGTTTCTTTCCACGCCCACGTTGCTTTCAGATCCGAGGAAAGAGAAGATGGTTGAGGTCCAGTCGATGAAGGTTGGAATTCGTGTTGGAGAGATGAAAAAGTTGCCAAGCAAATTTTAAAAATGACAAAAATAAGGCGTTTGTTATAAACAGTAACAAACGTTTATTTACACAGTTGTTTAGATAATTTTTAGTCAAACACCACAAACTGGGAGTGAAAGTAGTTGACTGGCGGAGTTTTAACTGCAATTAGGCAGTGCAATGGCAACGGATTTGGTTCTTTTAGCGGCGAATTCCTGAACCAACTCAATTTTTCGCTTTGGGTGTCCTCCATTTATGGGCCCGAATCCCGAATAATCAGTTTCTGATTGGTCAGCCAATGGGGACTGCCGACCAATGGCTATCATCGTAACAATCCCCCCGGTTTGCCCCTGATTGGTTTAGACAATCGGCCAATCAGCCACAGTCATTGGGAGGGGCCACAAGGAGCAGTCCCGTGGTTAGCTGACCAATGATTTAGTGATTCAAGGCCTTGTGCCAAACTTGGTGACACCAACCCAAATTGTCCGCTATTTTAAAAATACATCTTTTTGTTTAAAGTTTGAAATCCGATGGCTGTCTTGACAGCTTTTTGCAGTTGTGCGGATGTTTATTTTTTGGTGACAGATTTATAGGTCAACAAGCCCTGATCGGATCTCAAACTTTTTCGTACTTAATCACTTGATATTTATTTTATACACGGTTCTCAAAAATTACTTGGACACCCAAAAATGAATTTATTTTTAATAAAATACTTATTATCATGATTTAATAAAATTAATTAATTTCCTTTAATTAATTTCGCCAGCCAACTCCTTGACACTTAAATGAAAGTGTCATACATTTAGTTAAGAGAAATTTCTGCTAGGAAACAATAAAGACTATCAAAGTAAAGCTGGGTGAAAAATAAGCTAAAAAAATCTTCCTTTTTTTTTTATTCAAAGTATCAAATATTCATATGCAGACCAAAGACTGAACATAAGTTTTTAACAAAGGCAATTGTGGATCAATCAGAAAAGGACTTTCAAAAATGCATTGTCATTCCTTTTCTTATTATCAGCTGCCATTGTGTTGATATGATTTGCATGTATCAGATATTTGAACCTCTTTGAATCTGACTGGCTTGTTGGTTGATTGGTTGGTTTGTTTTTTACAGTGTATCAACCTTTTTCAGGTCATTTAATGTCGAATTAAGTCATTTTGATAAAAGTTTCAAGCAATTCAGTTAATTATGAGAACAGTTTTTTAACATGGTTAAATGTCAAAACAGTTCTATTCCAAATAATTCTGTCTCAAATAAGTATGCCGTTTAAACACTTAAATATAAAAACAGTTAATTTCAAAGAATTCAGTTTAGCATTATTACAGTTTAGTTCTATTTGATCTATAGATAGAACCCTATCAGGTGCTACCACTCCAGGCCAGAGTGGACCTAGGAGCAATGACAATGAAGGGGTTCTCCCCATTCCCCAAATCTCGAGCTCTACTGGAGCCTCACCATCAGATTGTTTTGTGTCATATATCCTGGACACTTATTTGAGGAGTACACTGCAGAGATGCAGTCAATGTATTCTACAGCCCCAGTCGACGGGGCAACTTTGAATCTGGTACAGTTCCATAACATATTAGGTCTTTATGGTGCCATGCCAAGTTTTTCACCTCTATGGAATCTTTCAGGACAATCGGGCTTACTCAACAATAGCACTCTCATTTCCAAGTAACATATAATAGGTTGTACTAGGCTACATGCTAACAGTATTGTTATATTTAGCATATGGTAGCAAGGAAATTACAAACACAGGTTGAAAGTTTTAAACAATTATATTAACAAAAGGAAAAACAAGGTGATAAAGTGAAGAATCAACTGTTCAAAATTGTAGCGTACAATATCAAGTGAAGGAGTAAATCGAGGTGTGTGTGTGAAACCAGAGTTCATGTACAGTCACGTATGTTATAAGTTATAAGAAACTCACTTGGCGGTATAGTGGTATAAGGGTGTATGGGTATCAGATGATCTCAGTGGTAGTAGTAGTCATGGACGGGGTGGCATTGTAGGTAAGTCAGCAGTTGTCACAGCAGGTGGTATGCCATAAATCCTTCAGGGTTCAGATTAGTTTTTTTTAGTAGCCATAGTGTGTTCTTCCCTTCCACCCTTGTTTCAGTCTGACATCTTTGAAGGTTTTTGCTGCTTAAATACCTACCCTTTGGATCAAGTCAGTTCTGGGAATTTTTTTTTTAGGGGGAAGATTTATGATTGGTTGAAAAAGGGTATTTTGTTGATGTGAATTAATTTCTTGCATTCTCATCCGCAAGCTCTGCATGGAGCCTTTTGCACAAAGACACATTTTATTCATTGTCTCGGCAGCAGCCGTCAGGCTAACATCCGGTCAAATGCTACCCTTCTCCAGCCACGTGTATGTTTTTTGAATGAAATCGTAAATCGGGAGAGATCTGAATCCTGCTATATATCAAAAAACAATCCTGCTATGTATCAAAAAACAATACATAAGCTGACTTATTGAACAAGGTTAAATAGCTCCAACTGCCCTGCACTTTATTTATGGAGAAGAAGTAGATTAATATATTTACCAAGGTATTTGGTACAAAGTTAACATGAACTACCTTGACCAAAGTTTGAACTCAGTTTGTCAATTTCATTCTCCATGCACTTAGAAATAAAGTAACCCATCAGACCTTGACCACTATAGCAATGCAAATGAAATACAAAACTTATCGGCACGTTGTTTTATTAAGCATTAACATTAAAATATATGCCTTCTAAAATCATGTATTTTTTACTATTTTTTAATAATATTTTTGAATTTTACCTGGGTTTGTCACCAGGGGTTGGAACTTTCCTTTACCTCAACAAATGCTTGGACCCACTTGTACGTGTGATTATCACTAATTTTTGTGTGCTTATTTTTGCAATATGAAACATTCTTATAACTCACATTATTTGTACTCACTCCTCATATTTACACTCTCAGTCCTCCTAGACGTAATGAAAGCTCTTCAACTTCACAATAACTTAGTGGCATGCTTGATTTCATCATTCTATGAAACAGCAAAATATTCTCTGAAAATTAAAGTAAGTAGTACAAAGAGTGAATTGAGATGGAAATATATGCCATTTTATTGTACTATGACTACTTCCCCAGTTTACGCCAACCAAATTACTGACTGGAATAAGTTTTTTATTGGCTATTGGTTATATCTAAGTCAATTAGAACATGAAATACTTTTTATATGTAGCGATAAGAAATACTAAAATACTATGAAAACTCAAAAGATCTTTCAGAATTTATGGATAAAAACTTTTTTATATATATGAGGAGTGTAAAAAAAAGAAACTGAACTTGGTTAAAGATAAATTTATTTCTTTATCTACGACTAAATAAAGCTGTTTTTTTTCAACATAATCTCTTCCAATGTTGTTGCACTATTCCCAATGTGTTCAGGAAGTTTCTTTGAGGTTTAGAGGACAGTTCTTGTCCCACATGTTCTTTCTCTTCAAAAAAAGTCAAACTTAAAGTGTTAATTTTAGCTTTGGGAGAAAAAAAAGGGGTTGAATCCATAAATTAAAGTGACCGGACAATTAAATTTGTTTCAGTCTTCACTAAAAATTGTCTTTGTATTGATACGGAAGCCCATCAAAATTCACAGTAATCTTTTGTAGATGTTTTCCCCAAATCAAAATGATGGTAGTATCCCTTTTATACTGAGTACAGCTCAAATTAGCCTCTAAATAAACATGTTACTGCATTACAACAGTTATCATCATAAATAATGGAATTGAAAAACTGGGTTTAAATACTCAACAAGGCTGACTTTGTACTAATGCTCTTAGGAAAGGCATGAATCCATATTTTCTTTGCCCAATTATGGGTTAATTGTAGAGCAAACTGGATTCTTTAGCTGTTGTAAGGTAACCACTCTTGGAAAATGAAAATTTCTGATTTCAAACTTGCTGTACTTCACTTAAAAATTGACCTTGTGTCACATCCTACTCATAACGAGTCAGGTGAATGTGAATGTTAAAATGTCTCTGGGAAAGTTTTTCCTAATCTGAAAAAGAATTTTGCACTGAGTACAACTAGGGTAAAAAGAAAAAAAAGAAATTAAAAAAAAACAAATGTACTATGTTTACATTCAGGGTGAATTTTTTTGGAGCCACTCTGCATTTCTTTAAAAAACACCTTAAAAAGAGATAGTTTTGTGTATTAAAAAAAAAGATAATATTTTAGTAGCTACAATGTATTTGCATTTATTTGTCAGTTTCTCCAAGCTTATTTCTCACATACACTTTTCTCTTACAACCAAAAAGTTCAAATATCAACTTGTTAGCCTACAATATATTTTGCTAAATTATAAATATTTTCCATGAAAAACATTATATCTTATTTTCACTTGTAATCCCATGGTAGACTTTTTGAGATTACCATAATTTTCATAAAATTCATATCTTAATACAGGTTCTAAATGTTAACTCAGCACTAATGTTGTAACATTTGTTGATTTGGGGCCAAAATTTGCTGTCTTTGTTGGAAGAAAAAAATGATTGTACCATTGCAACAGTATGTTCATTGGGGCTCAGTGGGTACATAGCCATAAAGAAACCCCTGTTACAGAAGGTGAAGAAGCAGAAAAGACTTGTAAATAAAAGACAGAATTTCCATAACTAATGTGTATTTACTTTTATTTTTCAGTGTTTCTCCAGAGTTTCTTTTCACATACTCAACCAAAATGTTCAAATTTGGACTCATTTACTCACAAAATATTTTCCAAAATTTTTAATGGGAAATATATAGATATATGGAACACCAAAGTGACTTCTACTGCCAAATATAGACACTTGATTATTGAGAGCAAAAGATATAAAAGGAAAACTGATCCAGTGTTGCCTGCTGAACTTGATTCCTTTTGACAGAAACCAGTATTACACTAAACTGTGAAAAAGCAACTTCGATCAGTGTGGTTCAAGGGGTGCATAGCCATCAAGAAATCCCCATTAAGGAAGATAAATAGCAAACACTGTTAGGGCCAAAAAACCATAAGAATTGGACATTAAAAGGGTAACAAAATGTATTGTGGATAGATGAGTACAAATTTGAATTTTTTGCTGGTAAAAAGTGGGTGTATGTGAGAAAGAATCTTGGAGAAAAACAGAATGATGAATGTGTGATTCCAACAGTTAAGCATAGTAGTGGATCTGTTATGTTTTCGGTGTGTCTGTAGCCAGAAAGGATGTGAGATTTAATTCAGGTCAAGAGAATCATGAAAAAAGAACAATATCATTCAGCTTTGCAAAGACATGCTACACCATCTGGTTTATGCATAATTGCATATAAATTGACTTTTCAATGAGAAAATTATCAAAAACACTTTTCTAATTTATTTAGAATTATTTTAAAAAAAATAAACACAATTTTAGAAATTATCACTTGGCTGCCTCAATATCCTCACCTCTCTCCCATTGAATTAGTGTGGGATGAATTTGATTGCAGCGAATACCCAAAGAGTGAGAGTAAGCCTTTTATGTGTATGAAGAATGCTCAAAAAGCTCTTCCATCTACTTTTTTCAAAAAACTCTTTCAAAGAATGTCAAGAATTTGTAAAGCAGTAATTAAAACAGGCAGAGATTTTTTTGACAAAAGCTAAATATGATCATATTTACCAACCCCTTCGCTCAGGCAGGATATGACGAAAGGTCAATTTTTAAGCGGAGTTTAACAGGTTTGAATTCAGAGTTTTCCTTCTCCTAGACTAGTTGCCTCACCAAGGCTGAAGAACCTAGTCTGCCCTACTATTTACCCATAGCTGGAGGGAGAATATTTTTGATTCATACCTTTCCCAAGGGTATTAGTGCTATGTGAAATGCAATCAATCAGGTCCAGGACTTGAACTCGTGTCGCCTGTCCATATCCTGTGACAATAACCATTGCACCACTGGCACCTCCAAAAGCTAAATATGATAATGTTGTAAGATAATTTTTTATTATTAAATGAGTATTTTTTGTCAGAAAAAAAATACACTGATGTGACTGAAATTTTATCTCTTACTTTAAAAGAATATATATCTTATTTTCAGGTGTTTTTTAAAGAAATGTCAGGTGGTATCCAAAACTGTTTGCCTGTTGTGTATATAGGAATAATCTCTGGTCTGATGAAATAAATATTGAAATGTACTACTAATGTCAATTAATACCATCAAAGCAATAAAGTTTGTCATAATTAAAGCAAGTTGATCTCCACCCTGCAAAACTTTTTTTATATAAAAATAATCATAAATGATTAGCAAGCAGAAAAGTTATTTGATTTCTAAATCCCAAAATGACTTTTGGGACACACTATATTTACTTTAGGTTAAGTAATGTCATAACAAAATTTTTTAATTGCTCTCAAGCAAGACCAGCTTGTGTGACTGATAAGTGTACATCTTAAATCATATTTCTTTATATACAACATATATAATATATAATTTACATACCTAATTATCTAAGTATATAACATATAATGTATATTTATAAAGTAATATAAATTTGGTAGTCCTTACTTTTGGCCTTAATTGTTCAGATTCAGTCATTCATTAATTTGAGTGGAATTGAAGGCTGATGACCCATAGAGCTTTTCCTGTTTAATCAATACAATATGTTTACAAAAAACATTATAATGATTTTTTTTTCTATGGTGTTAAGGGTTTCTCCCTTTTGGTTGAGTAAAATTAATGAATTAAATGAAGTGTACAATGTCACAATCAAATTCAATGACAGAAAAAATTCCAAAGAGAAAAACAAGGCTTTAATTTATAAGATGGCTGTCACCCTTTAATAATTAAATTTTATTTCAAGTTGCACAAGTCATTGCATCGAAATGAGTAGTTGTCAGAACGGGTCCGAAACTACTTTATAAATAGATAAAGATTCACAGAACAGCTGCAAAAATTAGTAAATAAACTTGATCCATTTTTGGCTTTGTTGAAATTGAAGTAAAAAAAAGATTGTGCCAGCAATAATTGGGTAATCAGTACTTTTGACTTTTGCTGTGTTCCCATAATTTGAGAGAGCAATCAGAGAGATCCAAAGTGTCAGAACTTCAATGAAGAATGTCTAACTGACAATCAGAGTGAAAAAGATTGATTGATATTGGAAACTAAAGTTATTTTTTAAGAAAAAAGTTTTACTGGTTTCCTCTTCAATTATGCACCTGACAATGGCTGAAAGATGGATCAGTTGAAACGTTATCTTAAGAAATAGAAGAGATTCCCTCGTCAAAACAATTTCTGGTATGTTAATGATTATCAAACTTAGAGACATCTCTAATTTTAAACATTATTACTATTATTACAAACCTAAACTTTCAAAGCCATACTTCAGTCCTGAGAAAAGAATAAGCAGATGCTAAAGACAAGAAGAAGAAGAGGGTATGATTAACTGAATATGTTGACAAAAATCTGTACTTTTCAAGACAATGATTTATGTGAAAGCTATGAAATTATGCTCCATTTATATAAAATATACCTGAGAAAAGTTGCAATCAACAACAATATATGGAAATCATTAAATATCCATTTGGCTTATTTCTCATATTTCTGGTCTTTATTACTTATGGCACATGCTATGGCAGCAACTCACGAATGCTTTGTCTCTAAGTCTTGAGAATCATTCAGATGGAAGGATCACCAACTAAGAGTATTCCAACTGGCAATTAGGTATCAAAACTTGTTCATTAATGTTCAGAGCTCATCTGGTCCAGATGGCTGGAGCTGCAGAATACACCAACAGCATCTGTGCAGTGGGGTAAGACTACCCCAATGAGTGTCCTGGGTATGATACTAAACAATCTAATGGTGAGGCTTCATTAATGCTGAAACCTTGGAGGATGTGGAGTACCCCTTTATTGCTATTGCTCCCTAGTCCATTCAGGCCCAGAGTGGTAGCAACTGATAAGGTTTTAACTCTTGGTCAAATAGAACTAAAGCTTGTACTTATGCTAAACTGAATTGTTTGAAATTAAATGTTTTTACAATTAACTATGTGTAAATAAATGACAGATGTTTAATTGACTTGTTAGTGATACATAGCAATACTTAGAACCATTTAACTTTGTTGACATGCTAAACACAATTGTTAGAAATAGAACTGCTTTTACATTTAACTGCATGTAAACAAAAACTGTGTTTAAAACAATGACTAACTGTGTGTAAACAAAAGACTGTACTTATGCTAAACTGAATTGTTTGAAATTAAGTGAAACCATTTAACTGTGTACAAAAAAACAAGCTCAGGCTTTTTTAAAAATGTTATCACCAAAATGGGTTTAGAAAGCATATATTTGATATATGTATAAAAAGGATTTGGCATCAAATATCCTTCAATGGTCGATATGCTATAAAACAAAACCAAATAAAACTAAAATTGGAGTTTATAACCAGTATTACAAATAGATAAAGCATTCTCAATTTTTGACTAAGATTTCTTTGCAAGTTGTTATAAAAAAAAAACACAAGATGAAAGAAATACTAGAAAAATTATTGCAAATGCTTTATCTTGTAAAACTATAGAATACAAATAACTATAGACTGATGACCTGAAGATTTGTAATGAAAAACACCCGGAATTAGGAGGAAAAAATTATTGTCTGAAATTTAAAAAGAAACTAGGAAGTACAACTTTTATGTCAATCAAACAACACCATTTTATTTCCGCCTCAGTGTCCAACCCTGTGTCTTGTGAGTGACTCAGAAAAAATTGAATTAATTGGACAATGTAACTCTACCACTCCTAGTTCACTCCCCGCAACATTTATCCAACTGACCACTAAATATGAGCAATAGCTTAAAATGCTTTTGGAGAATTCATTGTCTTGAGAACTCCAGAAACCTTTGCTATAAGAATAAATATATCTGTTTATCATTGGCAACAATACATACATGTTAAGGTTTCTTATTTCAAATCATATATCCTAAGCTGAGATATACTGCTTTGAATATGATGATTAAAAACCCAAACTACTTTTGTATCAACCAAATAGATATGACACCAAATAGAGATAGCTCATGGCATTGTCAACTTTTTCTCTGCTACTGTCATTAAAAATCAATAGGCTTCCCTAAGTGAACAAGCCAGAAAGTAGCTGTCTAATCAGGTCTAGCTTACCATCAGATAAGAAGAAAAGATTTAGTGAAACAGTCTGGAAGCAATCCCTATAAAATCATGTTTACAGTTCTTTTATGGCTTTCTTTGCTTTCATGTAATTGAATTCCCAATATTCTGCCAGTCCTGAACATTATCAAAAGAGGCGTCAGCTTTGGAGTTTCGTCATAAGAAAATAGCAATGGTCTGTCCCTCTAATTAGTTCGGAACACTCAATATAGGTAATTGGTTGCATCGTTAGTTAACTCTTGTTTGACAAACAGTAACAGCGAAATATTTATGATTATCATTGTGAAAGAAGGTGGCCATTGGCCACCCTCAAATAAAGAAACAGGAATTAAGTTTTATTGGTAATTAGGGGTTTAGACTTTTAATTAGGTAAATGTAAGTTTTTTAAGAACTTTGAAATGCTGAACATTTATAAGTGTTTATTCATGCCAAGCCATTCTCACCAGTTAGTAATTCTATATATTTATATATATATATATATATATGTATACACACACACACATACATACACACACACATATATATATATTTATGTAAGCCAGAATATATTGCTTTGTAACACAGAAAAAAGTCACATTAAATATATACACACACACACACACACACACACACACACATGCACACACAAACACATTTAATATATATATATATATATATATATATATATATATATATATATATATATATATTGTCATCCACAGACAGACTGTTTCATTGTATCACAACTCTTCAGTGTGGCTAGACATGTAGGACGCTTGAAGCTGAGATCAAAACCCTGCCAACTTTATGGTAGACTTTGTATCATACTACTCAGCTCAGGAATTATGAGGCATTATGTAGTAGCTTTCATTTGTTTACATTTAGCCTTACCAGATACCAGAGTGATCAATTCATTAGAAGAGCTTTGCATTACATGTATATATATATATATATATATATATATATATATATATATATCAGAATATGTTGCTTTGTAACAGAAAAATGTCATATGCCAAATTCTTCCTATTTAAGAGTGTAGCTAAGATAACAATCTATAATTTACTGAGAGATGTCATAAAGGTGAATACCCAGTATGGCACCTCAGATGATGGGAAAGCATCTATTTAAAAATTAAAATTACTTTTATTTATCTAAAAGAAATTTTGAATTGTTTTAATTTAATCTTTTGTTGTTTGAATTTTGTGTTAAGAAAAATGTTACAATTTTAACAAGGAAACCATCAGGAAAACTGGCTTCTGGAAGGAGAAAATGTCACATGTACTTTATGATGAAAATAATTAAATCATCTCTCTCCCTCTCTCTCTCTTCTTCTCCCCTTCTCTGTCTTTTACTCTTTCTCTCTCTCCCTCAGTCCATCTCTTTCATTCTCTTTCTTCCTCTCTGTATTTCCTTTTATTTTGACCAAAAATTATAAAATTCTCTCCCTCTCTCTCTCTCTCTTTCTCCAATTTTCTGTCTTTCACTCTTTGTCGCTCTCTCTAACTGTTTGTCTCTCTCATTCTCTTTCTCTCTTCCTCTCTGTATTTGCTTTTATTTTGACATAAAATAATAAAATTCTCTCTCTCTCTCTCTCTTTCTCTCTCTCCAATTCTCTGTCTTTCAATATTTCACTCTCTCCCACTGTCTGTCTCTCTCATTCTCTCTGTCTCTCTGTCTGCCTCTCTTTCTGTATTTGCTTTTATTTTGTCAAAAATAAGTACTTAACTCTAACAAATTATCAGCAGCATCATATTACCTGCCTTAATAGCTGCTTTATAAATTCTTGGCATAATGTCCCACAGCTTTTGAATACAAGTTGATGGAAGAGCTTCATAAGCATTCTTCAGACATTGAAAAAGCTCACTCTCACTCTTTGGGTATTCTCTTTAAAATCTACTGTTGAATTCATCCTATACTAATTCAGTGGGAGAGAGGTGAAGAGATTAAAGCATCCAAGTGATAATTTCTAAAATTTTGATCTGTTTTTTGTCTTATGGCAATTTTGCCATAATTTTGAAAAGTGTTTTCATTCATTGTTTTATTGAAAGGTAATTTTTTCTAATTATACATAAACCACCGAGTATGTCTTTGTAGAATTGAATGATATTGTTCTTATTTCATGATTCCTTTGACCTAAATCAAATCATTCTCATGCAGTAACAGATACGCTATTAGACTTATCAGTTGGAATCACTAATTCATAGTTCCGTTTTTCTCTCGTCTTTCTTCTCACATACCCTCTCCACTAATGAGCAAAAAGTTCGAATTTGAACTCATCTATCTACAGGCAGCTTTCTTTGTATAAAATTTTAATTTCTGTTCTCAAGTCAATGCTTACCTGCTTTGACTGTGCTATTTTGTTTACATTGCTTCAAAATTAAGAAATAAATTTTAAAAAACCCTGTGAAAATTTAGTTGTAATGGTAAAATATTTTTCTTTAAACTGAGACAGCTATGTTTTTGATGAAACATGTGTTCCTTGTAAAAAACAACCACTAATACAACATTAGTCAGTGCTGAGTTAACATTAAGAAACAATATTAACATTTAACTTTGTCGGAAATTTTGATAATCTTAAAAAATTTACAGATTGATTGACAGTAAAAAGAAAATGTAATGTGTCTCAGAGAAAATATTCATAATCTCATGAAAGTTTATTGTGAATACACATGTCCAAATTTGAACATTTTGTTAGTAAGAGGAGAGTGTATGTGAGAAGAAAGCTAGGATCAGATATAGTTTCTTTGTTCAATGACATATCAAACTTCATGGGTTAAGGCCAAAACTATCTTTGGAGAAGAACAGTAGTGGGACTATTTGACCCATTGCACAGAGTAACAAGGAGGTTTACACTTTTGAAAAGAAAGCCAGGTAAAAGACTGAAAAATTAAAACAAATACATTATATTTATGAAATCTTATCTTTTACTTTAAAAAATACGAAAACATTTCATCTTAAGGTTTTTGTTAAAGAAATGCAGGCTGAACCCAAACTTTTTGCCTGTAGGTGATAGATAGATAGATAGATAGATAGATAGATAGATTCAAGGAAATCCATGCTATCAATACTATATGGTGATGATACCTTTCTACATTCTCCCATATCTATCTATCAATCTATGTCTATTTGTATCTATCTATCAATCTATGTCTATCCATATATTTCAATCTATCTATGGACATTGGCTTTATATATATATATAAAGAGAGAGAGAGAGAGAGAGAGAGAGAGAGAGAGAGAGAGAGAGAGAGAGAGAAATTGAGAGTGAGATAAAGCCAATATTTTTAACTTTATAATGCATCAAACATGTTATATTTAATAGAAGAGACAAAATGAAAATTAATGTTCATAGAAAAATTAGAAAACAAGATTAAATAAATGATGATAAATTTTTAAAAAGTGAAAATCAGTAGAAAGAGAAGTGATTATTGTTTGCCAGTCTTTAGGTTTGTTCTTTTTGTCTCACTTTTTGAAAATTTAATAACTTTTGACTCAAGGATTACTTTTAAAATTTTTAGTTAATAATGAGTGACCTAAACACCAAACTATAATTCATCTCTTTCCTTTGGATTCATGGGTGCACTGATTAAAGAGCCAACTGGACATGGCCCTTATTGTCAGAAAGGGCATAGCAAAATCTGTCACATTCAAACATGAAGACTCTCTAATAATGAGCAACATTATTTATATTATTCATCTGTCTTATCAAGCAGCACACATTTGTGATTCAGGATTGCCAACAAAATAATAATTTTTATTTGCTTTTAGCAAAAGCATATGAAACAATTAAGTCTATTGATTTCTTAAGATTTAGACTTGGAAAG
The DNA here is from genome assembly GCA_963585895.1 of Sepioteuthis lessoniana. Lineage (NCBI taxonomy): Eukaryota > Metazoa > Mollusca > Cephalopoda > Myopsida > Loliginidae > Sepioteuthis > Sepioteuthis lessoniana. Next base: position 76,294,718 of record OY757917.1, on the reverse strand, counting down.
AGTTTCGATATGAACTTAAGTGTTAAACTTCTATATATTTGATATCAAAACATTAAAAAAGACTCTGACATGATGAGCAACATTATAAGTATAATTCATTAATACAATCAAGCAGCACACATTCCTCAAACCTTTGTGATTAAGGATTGCCAACAAAATAATAATTTTTATTTGCTTTTAGCAAAGGGATTTGAAAAAATTTTAGATTCATTTCAGTTCAGATGATCCTTTGGATGGTCTTGTCATTCATTTATTCAGACCAGCAGGCACTTTGCAGTCAGTTAGTACAAACATATTTGGCAATGGCTGCTTCTTGGGATTTAAAGATTTTGATCATGAAAGATAATCAGAAGGTTAAAAAGTTAGAGTAGAAAACAAGAATCATAGAATAGAGGAAAAAAAGGGAGTAGTTCTAAAAGATAGGATTAAAGATGATGATCCCTTAAAAATAGAAATATGACCATGACTGCTATGATCCCCCAATTTTGACAATGAGAAAATAAAATACTAAAGATAGAAATAGCAAATCAGCAATAAATTGATCTGAAAAGATATCTTTGTGAGATGGTTCTATTTTTTAGCTTTTCAAATTGAATAGAATTGTAGTTTTCAAGGAGGAGCAGTATTTCTTTTGGAGATAATTTTTTTGTGTTTCAAAGTTGAACTGAAATCACAGATTGGTTTCTGGTTTCTTTGTGTATCAACCTTCATGGGTTATTTAATGCCAAATACATCCTTTTAGAAGAACAGTAGTGGTACAATTTAACCCATAGCTGGAGGGTTGATGAAGGGGTTTCCCAAGAGTATTGATTTGAAAATGAATGTAATAGCAGTTCAGTACATTAGCCACTACACCATGGGGACTTGCCCCTTTTAGATTGGTAGATTTAAATTGTTTGAATTTTAATGTTTCAACAAACTATATGTCTCCAGTGGACCTTTGCTTTAATTCATGGGACATACATAATTAAAACTTCAAAGACAACATTAGATTATATAATTCAAATCTTTTCTTTGCTTTTATTTGAGCACTGATCTATTTCTTGCTGGCTCTGTTAGAAAAGGTCCTTATTGTTTCAGAGTAGAAGAACAACATTGGCCTAATGCATAGAGTGTTCACCAATGGTCCGGGAGACATGGGTTCAATCCCAGGTCGAGTCATACCAAAGACTCAAAAAATGGTACTTGATGCCGCCTTGCTTAACACAGTATTATAAGGTAAGGATCAAGGGTAAAGTGGAACAATCCAGGGAAAGGAGTAGCATCCTCCCCTACAACTTGGTGTAGTAGCTATTGAAAAGAGAGCCTTTGGGTCACCCTCGACTAAGGTCAACAACTTTACTTTACTTACAAGAACAACACTATCATATAGTAGACAACACTCTTTTCTGATGAATAATGAGGAAATGTTCACACGATTCTGTGAATGCATGCACAACATCAATCTCAATTTTATTATTTGGGTGAAAATACTTGCACTTTTTCCAGTGGATGTTGCATCATGTAATCTATAAAGAACTTCAAACAGAATCCCTTATCTTTGCCACATTTTTCACTGTAATTTCATAAAATGTAACGTGAATCTTTTGTTTCTCTAATCTTAGCAGCAAGTATTGTTGCAAAAGAGATAAGCTGTGCAAAGTTCATTTAAGATTACAAAATCTTATGTCCACCAAAAAAGAGGAAAAAAAGGAGTTAAAGAAGAAAGCAAATGAATGAATGTGTGAATGTAAAGAAAAGAATGAATAAAAGAATCTAAATTCAAGAAGAAAGATGAAAGAAGAGAAGTGAAGAGGAAAGGAAGCAGAAGGAACCAAAAAAGAGGTGGGTAAGAAGGGAAGAAGAAAAAGAATTAATGAATGAATGTAAAGAAAATAACATGTAAAAGAATTTTAAAAAGAAACCAGAAGATCGAGAATAGAAGAAGAAAAAAGAAAGAAGGGAAAAGTGGAGGAAAAGAACCAAAAGGAGGAGATTAGAAGGAGAAAAGAAAAGAAAAAATAAGTGAAAGGAAATGAACATGTAAAAGAATTTTAAAAAGATAAAGAGGAAGGTCAAGAATTGAAGAAGAAAGAAGAAAGAAGAGAAAATAAAGAGGAAAAAAAAAATAACAGGAGCAAAAAAGAAAATGAATGAATGTATTTAATGTAAAACTGTAATGTGCAGAATGGATTCTTAAGAATGTCTGGAAAAATTAGATGAAGACTAGCTATGTCCATAAGTATCAAAAATGATGCTGTATTTCTCATGAGAGAAAGGGAGAATTAATTAAATACAGGTGTCTCAAAATAGTAGATGCAACCCATTGATATGATAATGATTTATTACTGGGACAAGCGCTATGACACTCATTTGGAACATGTCGAATAAAAAATGTATCCTCTGAGCTAGAGACATCAAATTAATGTTGTTTTTTTTTATTGTTACTATATCAGCTTTTAGGACATGCAATCTTTTTTTGAGTTTCTTGTTGTAGTAATAAATCATTATCATATTAATGGGTTGCATCTGTTTTGAGACAGTTTTGAATGATTTTGTCTCCAAATAAATAGTGATGCAAAAATATTCTTTCCTCTTTTGTTCAAGGCATTGTGATTGAGGATGAATAGTTTTTATACTATATTATTTTCAAATCTGAAACAAAAAGAACACAATTATAATTAGTAGTAGAGTTATTAGCAGTCACATGGGTTCCATCTGTATTGAGACACCCTATAATTGTTTTCTTTAAATTACTCCCCGTAACATTCAACATATTTATTCCAATGAGTTTTCAGTTGATCAAAACAGCTCTAAAATTCAGTTTTTGATGCTATGCGGTGCTGCATGATGATATTTCTTCAAATGTTCTTCTCAAATCTAACCATTAATTAATTGATTGATTGATTGATTTTAACAGTATGTCAACTCATCTATAGTTATTCTATGCCAAAAGGCATATGTTTATGGTCCTATTGATTATGAATAATCTTTAATCAAATCTGTTTAACCTATAGATTGGACCCTAACCATCTTCTTGTAAATTTTTGTCTATGGCACTGCTTCCTGTTTTCTTTGTACTAGCATTTGTTAGATAAAAAGACAATGACAAATCATCTTTTATACATAAATATCTATGTACATGCTGGTTAACATGCAGTTGTATACATGTGCGTGAGTGTAATCCCATAATATGTCACTGTCTTTTAATATATATATATATATATATATAACCTTCATGTACATGAATGTTTTCTACATATAAGTAAAAAAAAAAGCAAACCAGAAAAAAGTTCAAACAAATTAGTCTTCTTTTTGCCTTTTGTACAAGGTTAATGTCTTGAGATGAAATATTTTTAAAAATCTTTTCTACATCTTTTTTTGAAGAGTACTCCACATTCATCAGATCTCCAGAACTGCAGCCTTGTCATGAGATGCAGTTTAATGTCATAGCCAGAACACTTTTCTTTTTTGGTGGATCCCCCTTTTCAGAGGATAGAGTCAGCATATTCTAAACCCTGTTATTGGTGCTTGTATTCTGGAGAGTAAAAATAAAGATTTCAAAACTTTGAAGTTTTCCACGTTTTATCAACACTTTATCTTCGGCTAAGCTGAAAGCATCTTGAAGCCAACATTTTATTTCTTACAGGATAGAAGGTCATAAGAAGATTCTTGTTTGAACTACAATTGCTGTCAATTTTTATTTAATTACATTTCAGTTTATCTATTGACCATTATGTTACAATTTCAATAAACATGATCTTAGGCAATTAAACTATTGCAGCAGAGACTTATCGTTACTTATTTCATCGTAATGGTACGGCTAATTTAGGATAATCTCTTTGGTTATGGCAGGAAACCAACAAATGAACTTCAAGCCAATTCAAGTGAATCATACAGAGAAAGCCAATTTAGAAAGAAGGTATTGTGTGTGTGTGTGTGTGTGTGTGTGTGTGTGAGGGTCATTGTTAAACACAATGTTCCAAGGTCATTATTTTTTTCCACTTAAATTCAGGCTCTAACAAAAATTTTTTAAGATAAACCTTTGATATCATTTGAAGCCACTGAAGTCAATCAGATAGCATATACCACTTTTAGTCAATTGAAGTGAGATGAAGACTTTAGTATGAAATATAAAAATATTTTTACCTCATAAATGATGGAATATATGAGGACAGATTATGTTCTTTTGACAATGCCAGGTGTACGTTGTATCATCATCATCATCATCATCATTATCATGTCGTGCAGCTAGCACAGATATCCCTGACCCTCTCTCTCCACATCTTCCTATTATTTATCACCTCCAGCAGGTCCTCAGGTCTACATCCCATATCATCACGTAGGTGCTGTATGTATGTTCGAGCTGGTCGTCCTGCTTTTGATTGGCCATATGCAGGGGTCCACAGGAGTACATCACTTACGAGCTTGTCTTTGCTTCTTCAGCAGTGTCCATCATGTCTGGTTCATCTAGCTTGAATAGTTTTTGTGATAGGTGGTAGGTGACCGTATAGTTGGTGCCTTGTGGGGTGTTGCTGCCAGGACTTGTTCAATATTGCTCTTAACATTTTTGTATGCTTGCCGTCTAGCTTCTTCTCCAATTGTTTAGTCAACGTCCAAGTAGTGCATCCATATAGCAGTATCGACATGGCGGCAGCCTGAAAGAAACTGCTTTGATTTCCATATGATTGAAAGCCTATCGATAGCTGATCCATGAGTAAATAGTGAAAATTAACAAAATTTGAGAGTTACCGTTTTCAAAGAAGCTCTAAAAAACTAATAAGAATTTTATTTCATGGATGAAACTCTTCTTTTTTTTTGCATTTGTGTCATGTCCACGAACATGTATTATTTAACATTGCCCATTGTATGTTGTTTTTATAGAATCTTTCTAAAATATACATTATAATCATTTCATTAAAATATTTTGTCTTTCCTTCTAAACATTTTCCCCTGGCATCACTGGGTCTCCCAACTAACTTGCTAATTTTGCATGATTAAATGACTTCAAGAAATGAAATTTATGGATAGTGAGGGCGAAAGAAAAAATTACATATCAAAAGTGAAGGATAGGATTAATGATTTCAAAACTGAAAATAAAAAACACTTCCCTTGCAAAGCCTATTTTTAAAGTGAATGATCTCACTCAAGACAGGATTGTTTATTTGATAAATCTCTAAATCTCTCATTAACATGCAAAACTTTTTTTTAAATAATAAATACTGTTTTTATTACTCTCCAAACAGAGATTGTTTGGCTTATATTCAATGAGAGTCCTCAAAAAAAAACTAAAGAGAAAAACGGAATTACTATTAATAATGATAACTAAAAAAAAACAAACCATAAGGACTATATAAAAGCTTGAATACATAGGATACAAAGAAAATAGAGAGAGAGAGAGAGAGAGAGAGAGAGAGAGAGAGAGAGAGAGAGAGAGAGAGAGAGAGAAGAAACAGTAAATAAATGTGACAAACTGGCCCCAAAAGAGTACAAGAACAGGATTGAGTGGGTAGGGAAGGGGATCCTTTGGGAATTGTGAAACAAACTCAAATTCAACCATATTGACAAATGATATATGCATGAAAGAGAAACTGTTTGAGAAAATAAGTCACAAAATTTTCTGAACATTGAGAAACATATGGATCTCTCAGTCCCTTTTAATATAACCAAATTTTGATTATTTATTTATTTTATTGATTATTTACTTTTATTGATTATTATGATTCACAATAATTGATTTGTTTATATTTCTTTTAAAAAAACCCACTTAAGAATACATTGTTTTTGGCCTAATGAGTTGAGTGTTCACTAATGGTCTGGGAGTCATACCAAAGACTCAAAAAATGGTACTTGATGCCGCCTTGCTTAGTGCTCAGCACTATAAGGTGAGGATCAAGGGTAAAGTGGAGCCATCCTGGGAATGAAGTAGCAGCCTTCCCTACACCTCGGTGTGGTAGCTATTGAAAAGGGAGCCTTCAGGTCACCCTCGACTAAAGTCGCCAACTTTACTAACAATAAATATTATGAGAAATATTTTGTTATTTCAACTGGGACTAATTCAATAAAATAGCTTATCTAAAAAAAAATTTTCCTTGTAGGATTTGAACCTGTGCTAAATATGGCTGATGTTAGCAGATTTTACTAAATTATATTTATAGATTATAATATAGTTCGGTGTATTTTAGAAGAAGGCAGTTGTCATTTGATCCCAGTTGTAAAAAAAGCAATGACAGTTACATTGATTATAAAATTTATTTTGCCTCCCATCGTTATATGATTTTGCCACTGATTCTGTTTTTAATGACCACTGTAAATTTTCACATGAAAATCTCCTTCAATAGCCAAAAGGTATTTTTGTTTCTGTGAAAAATTTGGAGAAAATCAATTCCTCTGTCCTTTTGTATTTGATATATATATACACAAATTAATTTGTAACAAAATTCATGAAAGAGTTCACAGTTATTTGTTTATATCAGCATAAATGATTCATTAATAATCAATGTACTAAAAAAAACATTATCCAACTTTTTCCCACCACAGCATTTTATCTTGTTAATTCTCCAACCTAATATTTTTCAGTATAGAGATTTGTTTCTTTAATAAAGTATTAAGTGTTAACTACAACAAAAAATCAAGCATGTTATTAGGAAAAGAGTAGCAAGTATTGACTTTCCTTTCTCAAATTTACCACATATATATATATATATATATATATATATGTGTGTGTGTGTGTGTGTGTGTGTGTGTGTGTGTGTGTGTGTGTGTGCAAAATTTTTTTTTGTTGTTGATCCTAAGAGAGAAAAAAAAGGAAATATTTCAAAATAAATAGGTCCACTAAATCATTTGTTTGTCTTTAAGAATTATTTATTTTGTTCTTACATATGTGTATGTTTTCAGCTTGTTACTTTTGTCAGAGAACATATGTGGCACATAGCCATATAAATGGGGCACCCAATGAGATTGGAACTCACTTGTGTAGGTCTGTTAATAGAATGTTTTTTTCAGATTTTGTATAGGTTTATATAGAGGTCACTATTGTGTCTTGTGTTCCTCCTCCTCCTCCCCCTCCTCCTCCTCCTCCTCCTCCCTTTCTCTTTCTCTGAGTATATCTACTGTCTAATTAGTCTTTGATATTTGATATGTTATAAAGGTTTTTGTTGCTTTACTCTGAGTTCTTGAGTGTGTGTGTGTGTGTGTGTGTGTGTGTGTGTGTGTGTGTGTGTGTGTGTGTGTGTGTGTGTGTGTGTGTGTGTGTGTAGTTGGTGGACTCCCCCATCAATGTCAATATATGAAGGCCTAAGAGTTTGGTTAGAGATATGAACTGTTGGACTACCTACTTAGCTGATTTGTTTATAGTGGTGAAAATTTGTATAGAACCAGCCACACTTCTTGAATAAGCTTATAACAGAAGAATGGTGCCTCAATATGCCACAGATTCTCTAGAAAAACACTCCTTAGGTTTTAAATTCAGAGTTTTTCCTTTTAGACCAGTTGCCCTATCACAGTATCGGATTAAAAAACTCAGAGAAAAACTGAACCATTTTTATTATTGCCACAAATTTTAATTAAACATCAATCAATTAGACACACATAGGAAGTGATTATTTTCCTTGATTCTTGTTGTCAAAGTTCCCTTAGTTGTTGTGATAAGTAGTGATAAGTTATAATTTTCTAAAAAGAAAATACTATGAAATACTAATGAATAGGGAATTTCTTATAATTTTCTTTTCCTTGATTTGATATCCTAATTTGTAATTAATCCTTTGCTAATGGGTAGTAAGTTGCTGTCTGATTTTGAAAATCATCAATTCTTCTATGTCTAAGCAATTGAAGTTTTCTTAAAATTTCTGGCAATAACAAAAAAAATGATTCAGTTTTTTCACTGTGGTTTCTTCAGATCAATACGATATAGATATAGATATTGATATTGATATATGATAGAATGCATACAGATTCATTTAAAAATAGCTTTACTTCCAATTCAGGAAAATACAATCAGGTAATGACAGAATTTTTTTTTAGAAGACATGTAGTTGTTTCAAAAGTTAACAAAAGAAAGAAAAATGGCATCACAATCAATCAAGAATGAAATATCAGTTTAATTAGAATTAGATTTATTGTAGAAGAACAAAGAAACCAAAAAGAAGTCATAAAAATGTGGACTTATTTCAAAACACTGTCTCAATTGAACAGTCGATATTAACAACTATTTATAAGTCTTTGATGTAAAAATTCAAAGTTCAAATTTCAAAGCTTTTCAGAAGCAAAAAGAAATACTCATTTTTTTCCTAATATGATGAACTTTTGCAGTCTAATGATGATTCAGGGAATTGAATGAAATAGATTTATTTAACTCTTTCAAGATCTATTTAGTCCTGGTCTTCTCAAACATTTTTCTTGATGCACCACTTTTAACCAATTTTAATTTCCATTTACTTCGAAATAAATTAATTAAATATCAAATTACCAAAAATAATTTACCTGTATTTAATACAAGTTACTTGTGAGAAAAAAATTAGTAAACTATAAATGAAAGTCCACCTTTAATTACTGAATTATTTTTTAACTGAAAAGATGGATTTAGTGGGCACAAAACAATTTATTAATTTTTGGTTGCAGGTTTGTGAGTTTGAGTCACAAATAACCATATTCCATTTTCAAAGTGTTTCTCTGTTTGCTAAGTGTAAATAATGCTCATGGTTTGACCCAGATTCCACGATAAAAAAAACGTAAAGAAAGCAAGTAAGATGAGCTCATCATTTGCATAAAGATTGAAATATTTTGAAACAATTTTTTCATTCATTCAGTAATATTTAATTTATTAATGCAAACTAGTAAATTGAACTCTAGTCGATTTCTATACTTTTATTCATCTTACCAAAACCTCCCCCCACATCAGGACCTATTTAGATCATTTGAAAATCTCTGACATAGTAAAGATGCTTCTTTTAATTATAGTTGATTCCATTAATAACAATTAGTAAAGTGTTATTAATGTGTGAGATAAATTTGATTCAATTTGTTTCAAATCTGTTTCCAGATTTATTTTCTCTATTTCAAATTTAAATCCGAGTTTCCATAAAATTGATAAAGATTTAGAAATAAAATCAATCTGGAGAGGGTTAAGAAATATAAATTTCATCTGAGCCAATTATAAATAAACCTTTTTATCTTGTATCTCAAAACCCAGTAGACTTAATCAGAACATTAACTGATGCAGTTCATACAAAAATAGCATATTTCTCATCTTAGATAAATTGATTTATCAGAATCCTTTCTACAAGTGCTCTCTAGGTCAAGGATGAAAGGTAAAAAATATTTAGTAAAATATTTTTCATTCCTAAAGTAGAACTGATCAATGTTTTTTTAAGATAAAATAAATATTCCATTTTTAAGTTTTCAACTGTATTTTCTTTTTCCATGAAAGGTTTTTTGTTCTCAGTGTAAAATCAAATGTTTTTGACTCCAGAAGTTTTTAGCAGATAAAATCATCATTGATGGTCAATCAAAAATGTCCTCTTCACAGATTGTTTACTTGCAGATCTTAAGATTATTAAGTATTTTAAAGAAGAAGGAGATTACATTGGAAACCAATTTTTTATGTATAGAATAAATATTATTGTCATTATTTTTATTGATAATCCTACAGTGGGAAAAAAATCAGGTGGTGAAATTTTTGAGCCACAAGCTTACTATATTTTCTTTTCTCTAGAAAGTCAAATAAATTGGTACCATTAAGACGCTTTAACTTAGAAGAAGTAACTGATAAATGATATCTCTTTTTATGGACTACAAAATGAGTTTGAAATTCCCAGAAAATTACTCAATCTGAAAGAAATCTGAAGAAGGCCAGAAGATTCAATGGCCAAAATGGAACTATAACAAACAAAATGAGGACTCTAGTCTGAATAAATCAAGAGCACAATTTTATTGGTTAAGTTATTTTAAAAATATATGTTAAAATCTATTGAATATTTGAACACCAAAGCAAAAAAAAAAAACTTGACCTGAAATATATAAGCTGTTATCCTTGTCCTTGTATTAGGTTTTGTTTAAAGAACCAATATAGACACGAATGTATCTGTAATATACGAACACCTTAGCATGAAAGATAAAATGTTGGAAATGAATGCAAAACATATTGTCAATGATAGACACAAGTTGACAAGTAATAATATATCCCAGCAGACAAAATTAGATATATATCTGTCTTATGTGTATGTAGACAAAAAGACTTACTTGTTATACCCCTAGGGAATGAAGAACAGTCATAAGAGTCTTTATTATTCTTTAATGGAAACCAAAGAAAAATGTCACTTCTCAAGGCTCAGCAACAACTGGACTGACAATCCCAAAATAGCTGATACATGACCTAAATGAACCCCAAGCAATATCTATAGATTCTCCATCATAGGGAGCTAAATATCTTTTGTTTCCCAACTTATCAGCTTTTTTTTTTTAAACTTTATAACTTAATCCTTTTCATAACTTTCTTTCTCCATTGTGAGTATTATGACATCTAATGGATATCCTCAAATTTGCTTTTTTAGGATACACTAAAAAATGCGTAGCAAAATATTTACCTATTAAAATCTTCCCCATTGATAAATACAAATTACAGGAAAATTGTTCTAGATTTTTACCTGTCGTAATGAAGGAAACTTCCATAGAAAGTTTTATATACATTTGTGCATCAGTTTTTGAGTTAAAGTTGAATGCACATTACTCAACTGAAGCTAATTGCTGAAAGCAACTTCTTTTTTCTTTGGCTTTCAATAGAATGATTTCTTCCTCATTTTATCTTTGTGATAATGTACACTTTCTTTCTGGAATGTCTTTCTTTCTTGGAGTTGAAATCAGAAGCTGAACTGATTTGATAGAGAAATTGCTTTTCTAAATGGTGTTTAAAGTATCAGTTCTGAATGGCCTTCAGACACAGGAAAATGCTACAAACAACTTTTTAGACCAATCAGGTTCAGCACAAAAAATTATACCCAATAAAAATGATTTCTAAAATGATTTGGTCATTTGAGTTCAATAAAATGAAAGGGTGATTAGGTGATGAACCCATTGTTACATACACATTTTACTGAAAGCTAAATACTACATACAGAAACATATTTCATGGGTTTTGTATAAGTCTACTTGTTTCTTTGGGGAGATTGTAAACAAGTCATCTGATACAGATATTTCAGCACTTACAATGTTTTTCTACTGATATCATCACAATTCTCTATGCAGCAGACAATTATAATTGTATTTTCATTGCTAAGATTTTGTTATCAACACTATCAATTCTTCTTTCAAAATGCAGCTGTCTTTGATTTTACATATAATTCTGTATGCCAGCAGGCATGATGTAACATTCAGATGATTTATTACTCTTTAATCTAGATATATTTTGACTACTTATTTTGCCTATAAACCATTCTGTAATGTCACAAAAATGTTTGGGGGCTAAAAACGAATGAGAAGCCAATACATTTTTTTTATTTAGGCAAATCCTTCATGCATATTTTTTTTTAACCCTGTTTGTTTGTTCATTTGTTTTGGTTTTATGGCATATCAACCTTTGTAGGTTATTTAATGCCAAATCCATTTTATACAAATTAACAGATCTATTTCAGACAATTCAGTTTAGCATAAATATACAGTTTAATCATCAAAAACATTTCTATTTCAAGCTATTCAGTTTAGTCAAACTGTTCTAATTCAAACAATTCAGTTTAGTATAAGAATAGTTTTTATTTACACACAGTTGAATGTCACAACAGTTCTATATTATACAATTCAGTTTAGCACAAGTACAGTTTCAATGTTAAAAACAGTTCTATTTCAAGCGATTCACCTCAGCAAAAATACGCAGTTTAGTTCTATTTGACCCATAGTTGCTACCACTCAGGGTCTGAGTAGACCGGGGAGCAATGGCCATGAAGGGTGCTCCAGATTCCCCAAAGTTCCAGTATTATTGGAACCTTACCATCAGATTATTTAGTGTCATATCTTGGACACTTGTTGCAGAAGTGCAGTCAGTGTATTCTGCAGCCCCAGTTAACTGGGTAAAATTCAATTTGTTTTGAATGCAGCATAAATGAAATTCATATTTGTGTTATCTTGCATCAGCAACTGGCAAGAAAGACTGGTGAAAGTTTCTTTTTAAGTCTTCTATTTAATGCATATTAGGATGAAAGAAAGGAATTTTTGTTTTTATCAATCTTTACTCCTAAACTTTTTCATGCATACATCTAAAGATTATTATTTCATTATATTATTAATGATACTACTGAACATATTTTGTGTGGGTATTAATAGATCATTTATATTTATTTCATAAGATTAAAATAAAAAAGTTAAGAAAGCTATAAAGTTCAAAGCAAAACATTTAAGAACTCCGTCAATTATAGATTCTATTTAACGAGAAAAAAGTTTTTTTTTCTTTTTGGCTACTGTACTTTGAAAGGATAAATAGTAGCTGTTGGCTGAACTACAATATAGTGGTATTTTGGAACATAGTATAAAATCTGGTCTTTTGATGAAACTTTTTTTCTTGTAGTAAATGGGAAAAGTTTAGATTCAAGCACATAAGACAATTTTCTGTTACTAAACACAGAAATTTATTTTTTCCTGATTTTCAATGCAGGAACTCTTTACAATAGAAATCAAGAGTAAAATGTTTCCAACACTTTCCTATAATAAAATTATAGACAATATATAAATATTGTACATATAATTGTCTATATTTATAGCTAATTTATTAACCTTAAGTTAAAATCATCAGCAGTGAATTTACATATATATAAAAGCCCTATTCTGCAGTAATAAGTAAATTTATACATGACCACAGAAAAATTTTTTTCCAGATTTTCTACAGTAAAATTATGAGCATACTATAGTATAATATATTTTAAATTACCCTATAGAAAAATATAGTATTTTAAATATCCTAATAGCAACATATATTTTCTATTAAGGTATATTTACAGTAAACATATAAAAGCCTCATTCTATCAGTAACATATTAACCCTTGACGACTGACAATGATTTTTCTTTATTTTAGATGAATATCTGTCACAAAATTATTCTTACTATTTCTCTATATTAAAATTATTAGCAATTCATTTTCATTATATATACCAGGCCATTGGCCTAATGAGTAGAGTGTTTGCCGATGGTCCAGGAGACTGGGGTTCAATCCCAGGTCAAGTCATACCAAAGACTTAAAAAATGGTATTTGATGCTGCCTTGCTTAGCCCTCAGCACTTTCGGGTCAGGATCAAGGGTAAAGTAGAGCAATCCAGGGAATGGAGTAGTGCCCTCCTCTACACATGGGTGTAGCACCTACTGAAAATGGAGCCTTCAGGTCACCCTTAACTACTGCTGCCAACTTTACTTACTTACTTTATATATGTTATAGCTCTAATCTGTCAATAGCATATCAATTTCTAACAGCTATCAATCATTTCCTAGCTATGGGTTAAATAGTACTGTTCTTCTAGGAGAATGGTTTTGGCATTAAATAACCTAAAAAGAGTTGATATGCCATTAAAAGAAAGAAACCAAACCAAACCAAACCATCCAGTCACACTATTATGTTCACTTTCGGGCAAATACCCTTGGGAAAGGTATGAACCCCCTTATCCTCCCAGCTATGGGTTAAATAGTACCACTACTGTTCTTCTAGGAGAATGGCTTTGGCATTAAATAACCTAAAAAGAGTTGATATGCCATTAAACAATGAAACCAACCAAACCTATCAATCATTTTCCTTGATGTTCAATGTATTTCTTTAGTAAGATTATTTGCAGTTTAAATAATAAACAATATATATTTTTTAGAATTAGTTTATGTTTAAATTTAGTTTTTTTAGATGTTCATCTGATTTTAAAATCTAAACATTTTTTTAATCTCCTTTGAGATTCACTCTGGAAAAAAAAATTCTTCTACTTGTAAACTCTGAAAATGGTCCAACCACTGACCATATATTGTTTCACTGCTTATTGAAAAGTTTCATGATATAAGAATGTATGTGTGTGTGTGTGTGTGTGTGTGTGTGTGTGTGTGTGTGTGCATGTGTGTGTTTGTGTGTGTGTGTTTGTGTGTGTGTGTTTGTGTGTGTGTGTGTTTAGCTCCAAGAATCTGTCAGTCATCTTTTGTATCTAACAGTAGATATCTGCTTTCCAAATGGCTCCCAAAGTTTGTGGGTAAGGAGCAGGAAACAGGAAGTGACAGATGATCTGCAGTTGACCAGTCAGTAATCTTATTTGTGACAAAGGTCAAATGGTGCTCCATTTTATGCTGGTTGAAAGAGCATTTATTAGCCAGGATTGATTCATATGCTTGACAGGTGCCTGAAGTAGGCAACACAAAGACACTTAACCCCCTTTGCTTGTATTTTTATTGTGCCAAAGAATAGAGTTATACTTTGCCACTGGAGAATACAACAGATTCCCTACTAGGAGGTCATCTATGAAGTTAATCTTTATTGAATCAGTGTCAAGAGCTTCTATGATTTATTTTGTTTATGTACAAAATGCTTCCATTTCCAAAAAGTGCCATCACTTGGAACTGAGAAAACAGATTATGTTAATATAATCTCTGTTGACACATTTAAAAATGGATGAGTAGTCAGATGATCCCATTACCCTAGTTAGGTTATCAGGGCACTTAGAATGACTCGGCAGCAATGTTGGGTGTTGATGATGAGGTATTCTTAAATGGATATGACAAACTATCCACAAGAAAAAAATCTTTATCAGAGATATTCAGAATAATCAATTGACAGCCACTCAACCATAGAAATATACATTCTCATCACAGAGAATACAATGAATAAATCATGAATGGAACGTTTCTTTACTTCTTTATCTCTTTTTTTCAGACAAGCAATCATTTTGGGATATGTGATTCCTTCAAATAATTTACTCAATGTAAAACGTTTTATTTAGCCATAAAATGATTTCTAGGTTAAATGAAAATAGTTTTACAAGTCTCTGAAAACTGTGTATGTAGAATTAATAAATATGTTTCTTTTATATCCATGAAAAAGAAATTGGAATGAATATATAAATATTTATTTATGAGAGAGAGAGAGGCAGACAGACAGACAGACAGATAGACAGACAGAGTATGTAAGAGATGCATCACTATATATATATATATATATACATCATCATCATCCTGTCGTGCTGGTAGCACGGATATCCCTGAACCTCTCTCGCCACTTCTCCCTATCATTCATCGCCTCAGGCAGGTCTTCTGGCCAACATCCTGTATCCTCACATAATTGCTGAATGTATGTTCGTGCTGGTCGTCCTGCTTTTGCATGGCCATGTGTGGGGGTCCATAAGAGTACATTACTTATGAGTTCGTCCCTGCTTCTCCAGCAGTGTCCTGCATGTCTGGTTCGTCTAACTTGAATAGTTTTTGTGATAGGAGGCAGGTGGCCGTACAATTGGTCTCTTGTTGGGTGTTGCCACCAGGACTTGCTCAAGATTGCTCGCAGCATTCTTGTGTAATTGCCGTCTAGCTTCTTCTCCAGCCGTTTTGTTAGAGTCCATGTAGTGCATCCATATAGCAGTATCGATGCGACTGCTGCCCGGAAGAAGCTGCGTTTCATTTTATCGGCGAGGTCTGACTTCCATGTGTGTGTGTGTGTGTTAGTGTGTAAATACACATTCTCATAGCAGAGAATATAATGGATAGATTGAGAATGTGTTGTCATAGGCTCAACTAAAGATTGCTTTCATGAAACTTTGAATTCTGAATTGTTTTACTTTGTATTTGAAAATTATTTTAATATTTCATGATTGAAACATTGTGATATTTGCTCTAAACTTTTGTGTATGGAGCATTAATAAATTTGTTGGATTTGTAATCATTTTAAATCTTATCTACATGTTAAATTCTATCTATCTATCTATATATCTATCTATCTGTCTGTACAGGGGAATGTATGGGTGTGTAGAGTGAGGTTGTACTGACAGAAAATAAAACTCAAACCGATTGAATGGGGACGTTTATTTTGGTACTATTTCATCAAAATAACAAAGATGACTCAATAGAACCTACACCTCTCAAAATGTAGGCTAGAGACAACATTAAACAGTAAGAGAGATATCTACAAGGACCTACCATGTATATCCAATGTTCTTCATGAAAGAAGTGTGACATTTTCTGTCTATTATCATTTGGATTGAAATGAGTTGTCTCCCCATTGATCTTCTGGAAACCCCAATCTCAAACAAGCAAGAGAGGCTGTAAGCTGTCTTATTCAAATGTCATTGCCCAGGAATCTGATACTGAAGTCTAGAACTTGGCTACCACAATAAGAAATCCACTGCTGATTCTATCTCTGCTTAAGCTGCTGGATGATGATGATTGAAATTATGATGATGATGATGCAAAGCTCAAAATGATGATGATTAAAATGATGATCAAAATTATAATGATTTATCAACACACAACCTTCAGGTGACATTACTATTTGTCGACTTCACCAGGGCCTTCGATTCCATACACAGAGCGAAGATGGAGCAAATCCTACTAGCATACGGCCTACCAAAAGAAACCGTAGCAGCGATAATGATTCTCTACAGAAACACCAATGTGAAAGTACGTTCACCAGATGGAGACACGGAATACTTTGACATTGTTGCAGGAGTACTACAAGGAGACACACTAGCCCGTACCTCTTTATCATCTGTGTAGACTACGTGCTTAGGACTTCGATCGACAAAATCAGAGAAAATGGCTTCGAGCTGACTAAGAGAAGAAGCAAAAGGTACCCCGCAAAAACAATCACGGATGCCGACTATGCTGATGACTTGGCATTACTGGCGAATACGCCTAATCAAGCAGAGACACTACTGCATAGTCTGGAACGAGCCGCAGCTGGCATTGGCCTCCATGTCAATGCAAACAAAACTGAATATATGTGTTACAACCAAACGGGCAACATTGCCACACTAGACGGAGCCTCTCTGAAACTTGTAGACAAATTCACCTACCTAGGAA
This sequence comes from Sepioteuthis lessoniana, assembly GCA_963585895.1. Classification (NCBI taxonomy): domain Eukaryota; kingdom Metazoa; phylum Mollusca; class Cephalopoda; order Myopsida; family Loliginidae; genus Sepioteuthis; species Sepioteuthis lessoniana. The sequence continues at coordinate 76,277,725 of OY757917.1, read as the reverse complement.
GTAGCGTCTCATCAACCAAAAAAGACATCGACACACGACTGACGAAGGCATGGACGGCTATCGATAAATTCTCGATCATATGGAAATCAGACCTAACTGATAAAATGAAACACAGTTTCTTCCAGGCAGCGATTGTATCGATACTGCTATATGGATGCACTACATGGACACTAACTAAACAGCTGGAGAAAAAACTAGACAGAAATTACACAAGAATGTTGAGAGCAGTATTGAACAAGTCCTGGCGACAACACCCCACGAGACACCAACTATATGGACACTTGCCCCCCATCACGAAAACTATACAAGTTAGATGAACCAGACACGCGGGACACTGCTGGAGAAGCAAGGACGAGCTTATAAGTGATGTACTCCTGTGGACCCCCACATATGGATGTGCAAAAGCAGGACGACCAGCACGAACTTACATACAGCAACTATGTGAGGACACAGGATGTAACCCTGAAGACCTGCCGGGGGCGATGAATGATAGGGAGAAGTGGCGAGAGAGGGTCAGGGATATCCGTGCTGGTGGCACAACATGATGATGATGATGATGATTAACACACAAGGAGGATTTATATTCGAGCATAAGGTGACTGTATTGTTCATTTTGGAACATGTGTAGGTATTAATCTAGATGGTGGATCATTTATTTTATCCAGCTTTATTAACTGAATGTTTCTTGAATAAAGTGTTGCACACATTCAGGGTGTTTCACTTTTATTTTCTTTCAGGGTTTGTATATATATACGTATATATATATATATATATATATGTATTACCTATCTCAGCTGCCTTTTTATCAGTCTACTGCAGGACTCAGGTCTGCCCCAGTGCGTTTAAGACATGGGCAGTACAGGGGTTAACCCTGCCACACTAGTCCATGATATGAATTAATCTTCTTGTTCATCTACATACTGGTACACAAAGAGTAACTCTAGAGGGAGACTGACAATGATCTGAATCTCTAGCAAAAAAAAAGGTTATTGGCTCCTTAACCTAACACACACTACCATCCATTCATTACAGATAAATATAACATTAGTCAGAGATTTGTTTCTAAATCTCCAGGTTTCAAAAATATAGATGAATCTATTCTGGCGTATATTTTCAGTGCTACCATGCTATATTAATAAGAGAGAAAGGACCTGTTATGTAAAACATTTTCACAATAACAAATTGATTACTAAAAGGCCACATGAAAATGAAACTTTTACTTTTTGGCCCTCTTTGTGGTTTTTACTGATTGCCTGTTCACTCCATCTGACACTGGTTTGCAGGAAAAGATTATATTACATTTGGTTGTTGGTTGTTTGGTTAGTTTTATGTAGATCAACTCTTGCAGGGTTATTTGATGACAAAGTCAGCTTTTTCTTTTAAGTAAGTATACGTGAATATACCGAAATCCTCACTCCAGGGCAGGATGTGGCAGAAAGTCAGTTTTCAAGGGGAGTAAAATTGGTTAGTATTCAGAATTTTCCTTCTTCTAAACTGGTTGACTAACCAAAGCTGAATAATCCAATCTGTCTTATTCTTTAACCATTGCCGGAAGAAGAACTCTTGAATTCGTTCCTTTCCCAAAGGCATTAGCACTGAGGGAAATACAAAGAGCTTTGCTTGGGATTTAATCTTGGGTTGCTAATACAATTTCCTATGATGGTATCTGTTTTAATGATAACTGTTTTGATGATAACTGTTTTTCCAAGAAATCCTCTATAAGCAATTGTATGGCTTCAAATAATTAATGATAACAATTATTAGTTAGCAATTAAAGATTCAAGTGACTTTACATGCAAATAAATTGAACAGTTTTAAGTATTCTTAATATAATAATGTGCAAGCAGTATTATGGTTTCAAGTAAAAGTCACCAAAGGAGATTGGAGGACTCAGAAATAAGAGGGCGACTAGAGACCATCCAAACTACAGCATTGTTGAGGTCAGCCTGAATACTGTGAAGAGTCCTGGAGACTTGAGGAGAATTGATGAGACTTATTATCACTTACAGTGAAAATTCATTAGCTAATGCGGATTGTGAAAATATCTCAAAAGAGTTAAATAATTATTGTAATAATAATAATGATAATAACAATGATTATAATAAACCATTCTTAAAGTGGCTGAGGGAAGAACTTCAACAAATGGACCAGAGAACAAGAAAACTCATGACCATGCATAAGGCCTTACTTCCCAGAGATGGTTTACGTAGACGGTATGTGTCAAAAAAAAGGAGAAAGAGGACTTACCAGCCTTGGAGATAGCGTTGATACATTGATAAAATGACTTGAAGACTACATAAAAAATAACAAAAGAGACTAATTTCAGTGACTAGAAGCAACACAAATAACACTATAATCACACAAACAACAATAACTAGTACACAAAAATGACAAAAAAGCAATTTTATGGATATTTCAAGCGACAAACAAGCAAAATCTTGCACAAGAAGACTTAGGTATGGCTAGGAAAAGGAAACCTTCAGAGAAAAATTGAATCTCTTCTAATAGCAGTACAAAACAATGCCATAAGGACAAACTAAGTTAAACCAAAAATAGAATAGACATAACAAAATAGCAAATACTGGTTGTGTGGTGACAGAGACGAAACGATTAATAAACAAATGCAATAAATAAGTTCAAAAGAGTATAAACTTGACACAACTGGGTAGGGAAAGTGATCCACAATAAAGTTAAATTTGACCTTGCAAATGAGCGGTATATGCATAACCCAGAATCTGTCTGGGAGAATAAGACGCATTAACTTCTCCGGAATTTCGAGATACAAATGGATCACCTAATCTTGGCCAGACAACCAGACATCGTAATAGTCAAAAGAAAATAGAGAACATGCTAAACAGTGGGCTTTGCCATCTCAGCAGACCACAGAGTAAAGTTGTAAAAGAACTGAAATGAGAGATAAATACTTAGACCTTGCTAGAGAACTTAGGGAACTAAAAAACATGAAGGCAACGATGATACCATTTGTAATCAGTGAATTTGGAACAATCTCCAAAGGATTGATAAAGGGGCAGGAAGACTTAGAAATCAGAGAAGAGTCATGGAGATGAAGAGACTTGTTATCACTCAAAGAAACCATAAGCTAATGCTGGTGTGAAAAACTCTCAAAGGAGTAACTATAATTATAATAACAATAATAATAATAATAATAATGATAAATTGGTTGCATGTTTATTTGGTTTCAAGTATTTCTATGTGATATTAACAACTTTTCAAACAGATTTATTTAACCCAATAAAGGAGTGACACCAGATTTCCTAAAACTCCAGAGCTGTTACATTTGGTTTGCATGCACTGTTTAGATTTCATGAATATTCGAGTTGTATCTTCTATCAATACAATACAGAAATATATAAATAAATACATATTTTTGGCAAGCACTTTTATATTCTAATTTGTATTTGGTATCTAACTTTTATGGGAAATTTAGGACATATTTCTTCATCAGGAATAAAAAAGAAAAGAATAGATTTAAATAGAAGAAAAATAGCAGAAAGAGAGAGGCAGATAAGAAGAAGAGATAAATGTGTAAGGTAGGTTTTTGTGTAAAAGAAATGAGAGAGCCAAAATGTGTGAGAGATATTGCTAGGAACAATGGCCTTGCTCAGTATCAAGGGATGCATATATGAAAGAACAGGGTAATACAATTTTTATTTTCAGAAGCATGATATATTCTATTTAGTATCCCCTAATTCATTTCTTTTCTATTTCCTGTATATTTCCATTAAAAACAGTAATATATATATATATATATATATATATATATATATATATATATATATATATATATACAAACATAAACTGTGATTATTTATAGATATGTATGTACAGGCATACATATATATATGCATACTTATATTTCTACATTTGTACAAATATACAACGAAATTTATATATATATATATATATATATATATATATGTGTGTGCATGTGTGTGTATGTGAGGGTGTATTGAGGGAAGTATGTGTATTTGTACATATGCTTACTTAAAAAATATATAATTATAAAATATACAAAGGCTGCAAAAATATCATGTATATACTTTTATATACACATATATATATATATATATAGAGAGAGAGAGAGAGAAAGAGAGACATACATATATTCATACATACATATATACATATTTACTTATGTATATTTACAAATATATACATATATTGGTGTGTGTGTGTGTGTGTGTGTGTGTGTGTGTGTGTGTGTGTGTGTGTGTGTGTGCACATGTGTACTGATGCATACATATCTAAACAAATATATATATATATATATATATATTTATTTAGATATGTATGCATCATATATATATATATATATATATACATATATATCCTGGAATAGACATATGCAGTATGTGAATGTGTATGCAGGATATAAAAACAAGTGTGCCTAGGTGTATGTTATCAATATCTATTCATAAACATTGGCTGGCCACTAACTATCAATATCTCTCAAACAAAGCCTCTTTCACCCTCTTATCTCTTATCTCACTTCTCTGTTCTCCTATATATGTACATATATATATATATATATATATATATATATATATATATATATATACTGAGAGGAAGAGAAAGAGATAGATGAATAGAGTGACATAATGGGTGAAAGAGAATATGGGATTGAGAGAGTGAAAGTAATACTTAGAGATGTATGGCTAACCATAAAAGTTTTGACTTGTGCCTATATGTAAAATCAATGAATTGACTCAGTTCAATTGTATACTTGTATCCTTCCAGGAAAATACCTTATGAAATTGTAATTTTGCTCTGGAAAGGTTAATTTGTTGATTTTAATGTGTTGTAGAGTTGGTGCTAACATGTTTTGAAGGTTCAGACGATAAATTTTTAGAGGGCAGCAAACTCAAACCATTGTGCAGATGCCAGTCATAAAATATCTGCTTTTTTCTTTTGTGTCCATTAATGTCAAAATCATTTTGAAAACAAAATGAAATATTCTATACATTCACTATTTGTCTGTTTTATCTTATTTATTTTTCCTATGTCAAGAGTTTTTTCACCACATATATTTTTGACTCGGGTAACACTTTTTCTCTATATCTGAATATCCTTCAGTGTCAACTTATTTTTCAAAGAACATGTTTTAATTTTTATTCTTCAAGGCTCAATCTCATTTTTTTCTGTACATTTATTGAGTGAAAAAGGATGGTGCATCACATAGAGTTATCCAGAACATAATTTGAAATCTTGTTATCCATCAGTCTTGTATAGGAAGTACCAGGTATTCAGTGATTGATAAATGGAAAAAGGATCTAATGTAACATTATGCTGCTGACACTAAATTTTAAAATCTCTCATTTTTCTTTCTGAGGAATCTATGTGAGTTAACATAGCAGCTTTCAATTGGACACAAGAATGGAAAAAGTTCAAGCAGACCAACCACAGTAACCTGGAGATAGCCAGCTTCTTAAAAGTTGCCAGGTTATTCATGTTTAAAGTCAAGAATCTGTTGGATGCCTCTGACAAGAATATGTCAGGTCTGGACTCGATAAAGAAACATTCTAAGCAATCATTTTTTATAAAGATAGGCAAGTTCTTCCAGCAGGTCCAGAATATTATCAACCTTGCGAATAAATGAAGAGTGTAGCCAAGCAGTCTGAGTTCATGCAGTTGACTATCAGAAATGTGTGGTGCACAAAGATATCATAAGAATCATTAGTCAGAAATGGCTGCTTAAGGATTTCTACTCATCAGTCTTATATGTGGCATTACCTTTTACATGTGGCTTTTTAGTGCAAAGATTTTAAGGTCATTTCCAAAGCTCAGTAACCTTTTTTTCTTTTCTCAAAACTGTGCATAGGTTCAATTGTGCAGGGAGGCAATAAATAATAATCTCTCTAAGAGAATGGTCGTGTCCATTGAGTAACTTATAGAGTGTTATATGACAATTCCAGAAACCTGTTCATCCCCTCTTTTGATGCTATTCTTGGAACAGGAGAGATGTGTCTCAGATCCTTCCAGAAACTGATAATGCTACATGGCTATTTTACTTTCCCTCATCTAGTAAGTTTTTTCCATTTTTCTCCCCTTCTACATACTGCTTGTTCATGGAACAATATACATATATTTCTTGCTGTTGGGCCATATTTATGTATTCTTTCTTTTTAATACCATTGGAATGCATATTATATATATAAAAAGTTACAATTTCTTATATGTACAGATGCATTTATTTTGTCTTTCCTTTCATTGTGTACAATTTTAGTTTGGTTTGGTTTGGTTTGGTTTTATGGCATATCAACCATTGAAGGTTATTTAATGCCAAATCTATAGTTCTATTTTAAAAAATTCAGTTTAACATAAGTACACTGTTTAGTTCTATTTGATCCATTGATAGGACCCTATCAGGTGCTACCACTCTAGGCCAGAATGGACCTTGGAGCGATGGCAATGAAGGGGTACTCTGCATTCCCCAAAGCTCAAGCATTACGAAGCCTTACCATCAGATTGTTTTATGTCATATCAAGTACACTCATTGGGGGAGTCTTACCTCTCTGCAGAAATGCAGTTGTTGTATTCTGCAGCCCCCGGGGACTGGGCCAATAATCTTAGTATACCACTGATCTACTATAGAGAATATTTGTCCTTGGTGAGTGGATACTTTACTAAGTATGTTCCTTAGCATCAAGCATACAAATAATTGTTTTTAATATACTGATAATTTTATTTGAATGTCTTTCTTTTTCTATATATAATTTTTCTCAGTTATCTAGTACACCATGTATATATATATGTATATATTAGAAATGGAATGATCTCAAAATGTTCATTCATTCAGATTGCTCTATTAATAGCTGTCATATAGCAGTTACATTAGAATAACAGTAGGTGTCTGGTTATCATATTTTATTATAATTAATACCTAAGCAAAAAAATCAACTTGGCTGCTAAATCCAATACCAGTATTTCTGCGATGAAACAATGTGTATGTTGTGATTTCTAATTCTAAATATGCTTACTTATTTATGTGACTGCTAATAACTCTACATATAATAATATTGTGTTCTTTTTATTTCAGATTTGAAAATAGTATACTATAACAACTATTAATCCACAATCACAATGCCTTCAACAAGAGAGGAAAAATATTTTCCATCACTTCTTATTTGGAGACAAAATCATTCAAAACTGTTCAAGCAAAATTTCACTGGAAGTATAACTTTAACAATTATCCCCAGAAAAGCCAAATTTATCATTGGGTACACAAATTTCAAGACACATGGTCAGTAAACAACCTCAGCAAGAAGGCAGAAAACCCCAGATCTGGCAGGAAGTTGAAGATTTCCAGACAATGGGAATGTGGTGAGAGATGCTGTCAGAAGAGTTTCGAAAATGTCCCTCTGAAGATGTTCCCAAGAACTTGGTATTTCACATACCTCTGGTGGTGTAACGGTTAGCAAGCTAGACGAGCAAACCTACACGAGTGAGTTCATGTCTCATTGGGTACCCCATTCATTCGGCCTTGTGCCACATCAAAGCAAAGAGCTTTGTAAATTACTATTTCACATACATCATTACAAAGAATTCTAAAGAAGGATCTTCCGTTGTACCCATACAGAATCCAGATCAAGCATAAACTCACACCAGCTGACATGGAAAAATGTTTTTGTGATGTACAGTTGGTTTGAGAACAAGATTGAAGAGGATTCTGACTTCTTTGATGATGTTTGGTTCAGCAACGAAGCACACTTCTGGCTCTGTGGACTTGTCAATAGCAATAACTGTGTTTACTGGATCACAGAAGCCCTAGAAGAAGTGCTTCAAAGGCCCTTGCACTCTATGAAATGCACGGTATGGGTGACCATCTCAAAACATGGGATAATTGGACCATTTTGGTTTGAAAACACACACGAAGAGGCAGCCACTGTCACAAAGAGCATTACATTGATATGCTGAATAAGTTCTGGCTGGCACTTGGAACACATTGTGGTGTGAATCAAGATGTACAATGGTTCCAACAAGATGGAGTGACTCCATATTCAACCAACATCACAATGGAGTGGCTCAACCATCAATTCCCTAATCTGCTGATCAGCAGGTGGTGTGAACCTGAGTGACCTCTATATTTACCTGACCTGAACGTCCCAGATTTTTATCTTTGGGGTTTTTAAAGGACAATGTATACGAGAACAATCAACAATTCATTACTGAACTCAAAGTGGCCATCCGTCAGAAGATTTGTGCCATACTGAAGAAAGGTGCGTCAAGGGGATTGACAACTTCACTTAACAAATTCAAATGTATCATCAGCACAAGGTGGTCATTTGAAACACATCCGGTAAAAAATGCATCCTTTGAGCTATGTTTTTTTATTGTTATATCAGCTTTCAGGATATGCAATCTTTTTTTTAGTTTTTTGTCTCAGTAATAAATCCTTATCATATTAATGGGTTGCATCTATTTTGAGATATAATATTACTCATCATCCATTCAGCTGTATACCTTCTAAAAATGTTATAGAAGGAGAAGAAGGAATCGTTCTTTTGTGGCACTTCTATATCCTGATGGAATTCCTTTGGTAATTGGCTAATATCCAATCAATAGATGGCATCATTGTACATTTTCTCAATAATTTCTTTCACTGAAATTTCAATGTTTTGGAAAAGAAAAAAAATGAAACCAATGTTTGAATAATTTTTGTAAAGATATTGACTCTTTTCAGAACTAAGCATTGACATATTTTCTATGCAGTTCCTTATTTTTATAATTTGCAATCATTTCTTTTGTTATATAGAATTTAAAATTGTTTTCTTTAATGATATGTTTTGCAGTACATTTTTATTGTAATATAATTTGCAATACAGTTCAATAGAATTAAAAATGCCTTTCTTTAATGCTATGATGTACAATACATTTCTTTACGAAAATAATTTGCAATGCATTCCTCTTTTTATATAGAATTTATCATGCATTTTCTTAATAATACAATTCACAATGCATTTCTCTTTTTATATAGAATGCACAAAGCATTTCTTTGATAATATGATTTACAATGCGTTTCTTTAATAAAATAAAATGTACCAAGAATTTCTTTCATAATTTGATTTACAATGCATTTACCAAGTAATATAATTTGTAATGCATTTCTCTTGTAATAGGGAATTTTCAATTCCTTTCTTTAATACAATTTACAATGTATTTCTATAGCAATATAATTTTCAATTCATTTCTCTTGTTATATAGAATTTTCAATACGTTCCTTTAATAGTATAATTTACAATGCATTTCTCTTGTTATATAAAATCTATTATTCATTTCTTTAGTAATGTAATTTAAAATGCATTTCCTTAGTTATATAATTCACTGTGCATTCTTTTGTTGTATACAATTTACAATACATTTCTTTAATGATATAATTTGCGATGAATTTCTATTCTAATATAATTTGCTGTGCCTTTCTGTAGTAACATAATTTTCAATGTTCTTTTTTTCATATCAACATCATCTGCAATGCATTTTTTCTAAAGGCATTTACAATGAGCCCAAACAAAGGAAAATATCTGAAAATAAAAGTAAAAAAACTTTATCTGAAAAAATTTGAAAGGAAGAAAGTTAATGGGTACCTAACCCCTTTGTCACTGGCAGTATACTACCATATGGTTAATTTTACTGAAGAATTTTCATCAGTTGCCTAACTAAGGCTGGAGAGCCTAGTTTACCCAATGATTTATCCATAGCTTGGGAGAGAAGAGATGGCTTCATTCTTTTCCTAAGAAAAATGTAAATATCTTTGTCCAGGATTTGAACGTGGGTTGCCAAGTCCAGTCTCCTTGGAAGATATCTATGACTCCGCACGAATGTACATCCTCTGAAGAAATCTGGCTAGTGCAGCAGTTTAAACCCAATGATAGAATCAATGAAGGTTTAAAAGAATCAATTTAACTTTTTAGAAAACATAGAAAGCGATCAAAATGATCTAATAAAGTTAAAAAAAAGATTGAAACAGGAACAAATTAATGCATGTATAATTGTTAGAATACCTTGAGCTCTATTACCCCAGCAGAAATTACCTGTCTATATAACTATTTTTATTTATGAATATCTGGAAATAGTCTAGTAAAAATCTAGTTGTTAGAATAGCTTTCACCTTAATTCCCATCAATCTAACCCTGACCCTTGTTGTAAGTGTGCAACCTTAGCTATTTATTCAGTTTCCTAACCAGTTTGATTATCTCCCAGCCCTCAAGCTCATCTATCTTACTTGTTCAATTACTTACTTATTCAATTACCTTACTTATTTAATTAAGCAACCTCTTTCAATAATTAACCAGGCTTATAATGAACCTGCCTGCATGGCTAACATGTACCATGATCATCTGTTCCTTTAGAAATCTTTCTGACAACCATTTTTATTGCACCTTGTCTGTCAGGATATTATCACTATGTTGTGAAGAATTTTTCTTTCTGTTTATTTTCCTATCTTCTTTGAGTATTTCAGATTTTTCTCTTGATTATTTACTCTGTAGCTTTCTTCTCTCTCTCCCTCAATCCTCATTATCAGACCAAAATCCTTGTAAGTTTTGTGTGCAACTAACCCATCTCGACCCAACACATACACCAGCATTGATGCTTATAATTATTATTGCTTTCAATTGTACTTTTATTCTTTCCTTTTATTTGCACAATGTGATCATAATTGATTTTTATCTCTCTCAAACCACATCCATTTAAACAACCACAGATATCCTTCTGTAATATAAACAGGTGTACAAAGTTAAAGCCTGGCAGTGTCTTCTTGTTATCTTTCTTTTACAAACAGACATCCTCAATTATTAAGAACACACACACACACACACACACACACACACACACATACATCCTCTCTCTCTCTCTCTCTCTCTCTCTCTCTCTCTCTCTCTCTCTCTTATCCCACATATACTCTTTCTTTCTATTTGCCTTTTCTCTTTGTTTTTCTTCTACTTTTCAAAGATTTGTTAACATATAAAATTTACTATTACCCTTTCAAGACAGACCATCCAGATCTGTCTGACTCAAAATATGCATTTATTTATAATAAAATCTAACAATAGAAACTGACTGTAGAAGGTTACAATTATTGAATTACCCTAAGCAACATGGATATAGAAGGATACACACTATTGAATCAGCCTAAGAAACATGGCTTTTGAAGGATACATGCAACTGAATTAGCCTTAGCAACATGAATGGTATACAGTACTAAATTAGCCAACGAAATATGGCTATTGAAGGCTACACACTATTGAATTAGCCTTAGCAACATGACTATAGAAAGGTATACACTACTAAATTAGCCAACAAAATATGGCTATTGAAGGCTACACACTATTGAATTAGCCTTAGCAACATGACTATAAAAAGGTATACAGTACTAAATTAGCCAACAAAATATGGCTATTGAAGGCTACACACTATTGAATTAGCCTAAGCAACATGGCTATAGAAAGGTATACACTACTAAATTAGCCAACGAAATATAGTTATTGAAGGCTACACACTATTGAATTAGCCTTAGCAACATGGCTATAGAAAGGTATACACTACTAAATTAGCCAACAAAATATGGCTATTGAAGGCTACACACTATTGAATTAGCCTTAGCAACATGACTATAGAATGGTATACAGTACAAAATTAGCCAACGAAATATGGCTATTGAAGGCTACACACTATTGAATTAGCCTTAGCAACATGACTATAGAAAGGTATACACTACTAAATTAGCCAACAAAATATGGCTATTGAAGGCTACACACTATTGAATTAGCCTTAGCAACATGACTATAAAAAGGTATACAGTACTAAATTAGCCAACAAAATATGGCTATTGAAGGCTACACACTATTGAATTAGCCTAAGCAACATGGCTATAGAAAGGTATACAGTACTAAATTAGCCAACAAAATATGGCTATTGAAGGCTACACACTATTGAATTAGCCTTAGCAACATGACTATAGAATGGTATAGAGTACTAAATTAGCCAACGAAATATGGCTATTGAAGGCTACACACTATTGAATTAGCCTAAGCAATATGCCTATAGAAAGGTATACAGTACTAAATTAGCTAACGAAATATGGCTATTGAAGGCTACACACTATTGAATTAGCCTAAGCAACATGGCTATAGAAATGTATACACTACGAAATTAGCCAACGAAATATGGCTATTGAAGGCTACACACTATTGAATTAGCCTTAGCAACATGGCTATAGAAATGTATACACTACGAAATTAGCCAACGAAATATGGCTATTGAAGGCTACACACTATTGAATTAGCCTTAGCAACATGACTATATAATGGTATACACTACTAAATTAGCCAACCAAATATGGCTATTGAAGGCTACACACTATTGAATTAGCCTAAGCAACATGGCTATAGAAATGTACATGCTACTGAATTAGTAATATAGGTTATAGAAGGATAATAGAAGTTTATAGAAGTAATATGGTTATAGAAGGATACACACAATTGTATTAGGCTAACAACATTATAGAAGGGTTTACATGATTGAATTAACCTGAGCAATACCCTGCTTGTGCTGGATGGGCTAGGAAAATATGTATATTTGTATTACTCATAAATAAGAAGACCAAACAATATATAGATAAAAAGTAAATTTTCTGTTAAATCAAAAACAGAAGGAATACACCATTTCTAATGGAATATTTTGCAATCAAAAAAGAGATAATTATTAGACATTATTTATTACTAAACTCAGCTCCAGTGAAAGTATCAAATTTTATTTCAAAAACACATGTAAACTGAGTATTTATTAGTAAATTTTTATATATTTTGGAAAAAATGATTTTTTTAAGGGTTTAAGAAACATGGAATTTTCAGTGGTGAACTTCAGGATGAATATGTGGAATAACTTGTATTTGTAGGCTTGGTTGGGTTTTGTGATCAACCATTGTAGGTTATTTAACACTGAATCCTCTTTATATAACATAATTGAATGGCTCATAGATTTGAATTGATAAATAAAAGAATAATTAAGTAAATAAATAAAGCAGACAGTCTCTGAATAGCCAGGCTGAGGCATTCACAGTAATTAAAAATGACTTGGGAGAACTGGATCATGTGCACATGTGCGGAGCAAGTGGAAGCGGATGTTTCTGCTCCCAGTAAGCAGAAGTGTCCTTTTGGGAGTTGACTGCCAGGTAAGATAAGATAGAGAGGGATGGACAGTTAAAAATTAGCCGCAAAGTGACAAAAGTTTATGAGCCCCAGTTTTGGAGGTGCTCCAAAGGGTAGCCTTAGCTTAAGCATGAACCAGCAGATGAGCATGTTAGAACCAGGAAAAAAATTCAAGGTTTGTGTCTGCTCCTATTTTCTTCAGCAAGATATGTTGCTTATAATTGTCTGGTTGACATGATCATCTCATGTTTCTATACTCTCTTTCTTTCTCCCTGTGACTACTTACAGCCTAATAGTAAATAAACCTTAGTGTAGTTTAACAGATTTCTTGTGTTCATCACTTTTTTACCGTTGCTGGGTCACAATGGGGTCAAAATGTCTCTTTAGTACCACAATGGCACATTTATACATATTATATATGATTTGTAACTGCATAGTTTGTAGGTAATGAATGAGCCAGAGTTTGTTTGTTTGCATACAGTTAAATAGTCATACATATGATTTGTAAGTCAATAGTTTTTTGGTAATCTTATTTTTAAAATAGTCAGAACTAATTTGTTTGCACACAAGTATTAGTATTGTTTGCACACAGTTAAATGGTTCCAAACATTCTATTTAGTATGAATGATTTGTTTGCAGTCACTTAGATGGTTTCAAATATTGCTATCTAACAAAGTTTTATTTGCACACAGTTAAATGGTTTTAAGCATTGTTATGTAACACTAACAATCCAATTTTAGCAGACAGTTAAAGAGTTTTAATTATTTTTAATCAACATAAATTCTATTCAACATTACTTAATCATTAGGACACTGTTAAATTGTTCCAAGTTTTGCTATTTATTACTAATAATTCAATTAGACAGTTATTTGTTTACACATTGTTAAATGGTCAAAGGGTTAAATTTCTATTAATTCTATTTAACATAAATCAGTCCTTTGCACTCAGTTTGAATGTCAGTTCTATTTGACCCATACATAGGACCCTATCAGGTGCTCCCACTCTGGGTCAGAGTGGACCTGGGAACAATGAATGAATTAGTACTCCATTTTTCCCTGTGCTCCTGGACTGAAACCTCACTATCAGATAGCTTAGTGTCATATCCAGAACACTCATTGTAGATATGTAATTGGTGTATTTTACTGCCCCAGCAAACTGGGCTTATATGATGAGGGCTGTTATGCTCATGGCTTGTGGGTCAGATCCAAACAATGGGTATGTTTAATCTGACCTAAGCAACATGGAGGTTTCCATGTAGCAGCAGGACATTTGGAAACTAAAAATTTACTTTACGTTTTTTTTTGTTTTACATCAACCAGACATGGAATTATGAATAGCCATTCTTGACTGTCAATGAGTTTGAAGGGAGGAAATAGATAAATTTAGCTTTGACTTTGACAGTTCAGGGAGTTGGCCAAGAGCATCTTCTGTTGATTGCAATAAACACAAGGTTCTCATTGAAAATCATGATGACATGAACAGGATCATATAGTCTGAACATATGTAAGTAAAGTTGGCGACCTTAGTCGAGGGTGACCTGAAGGATTTCTTTTCAATGGCTACCACACTAAGGTATAGGAGAGGGCGCTACTCCATTCCCTGGATTGCTCCACTTTACCCTTGATCCTTACCTTATAGTACTGAGTGTTAAGCAATGTGGCATCAAGTACCATTTTTTTGAGTCTTTGGTATGACTTGGCCTGGGATTGAACCTCAGTCTCTCGGACCATTGGTGAACACTCTACTCAATGATACCAAAATAATGGAAAAAGAAATAGCAAAGTCATTTAAAGCCAATGCCAATTTTAATGTTGTAGAATATATATCCTAATAAAATTTTCTTTGTTCACCTTGTGATTTAGTATTTAAAATGAATTAATATGGTTAAGAAGTTTTGACTTTTGTAGACATCTGGCAAGTTCAACTAAAATCTGTTACCGTAAAACTTCTTAAAGTTAGAAATAAATTCAGTCTGGAAAGTCTTAATTATCAAATGTGTGTTCATTTATTGATATAGAACAAGAAAAAATTATGTGACAAGATTCACGTAGCATGAGTTCAGTTAGAATTGAACTCACAACATCTCTGAGACAAACCTTTTTAACTCTTGTACAATAAACACTCCTACTCATTGGTGTCAGCTGCAAGTAAAAGCCTGGATCTTGAATGCTGATTTTCGAAGTATACAAGCATTTTCTATTTAGTTTGTTTTTATTTAAGTTAATCTCCAATGTTTTCTCTAATTTATTTGTTAGCAAATACAAATCAGTTATTAAATCAGAGTATGAGAGTATGAATATTAGTCTAGAAGTTGGTGTATACATATGGAATTGGGAGAAATATATGTCTTTAATAAATGATATGTAAAAAAAGAAGATTTAATGAGATGAGAAATTTTCTAAGTAAAAAAAAGTTGAACATGTCTGTATTGGAAATCAACTTTTAAAAAAACCCTTAGTGGAAACATTAGCATTGAGAAATATCAAATACTGACTGCTTCAAAAAATTCCTCGGTCATAAAGTTTTATAAGTATGTTTAAAGAAAAGCAGGATAATGCTATTGTTAATAAGAAAGCAAAAACATATATTTCAACTTTTTTGTTTGTTACTCAACAGTATTTTGCTAAATTCAATAAAACCCAGGTAATTTTAGGGTATTGTTGAAACCATTTAGCCGAGGAGTCCCTGTAGTGTGGTGGCTAATGTGCTGGACTGCAATATCAGAGTAAGGAAGTTTGAACTCTAGACATACTATTATGGGATAAGTATGAACCTCCTTATCCACCCAGCTATGGGTTTAAAAGTACTCCTACTGTCCTACCTGGATGGTTTTGGCACTAAATAATCCACAAAGGTTGATATGCCATTAAAAAAAAGAAACTGAAACCTGAAACCTCTTATAATTGGTGTCTTTTTTATCTGATTGAATTTACAAAACAGTTCATTTTTTTAATCTCTTCATTTTCGATAAAAGTTCTTGAAGTTAATTGTTAAGCATTCTATCACACAATCTTAAACATCTGGCAATATTTAATTTGCTAAATGAGAGGCAATTAATGAATTAAAACAGACAGATAAAAATTCTTGTGAAATATGAAGCGGTTGATTGGATTAATTTTGTTTATTTTTTGAGTTATTTAAAGGCAAAATTTGATTAATTTGTAAACATTTACTTGTTGTTAAAAGTATATTTTCAACGTTTTACTGCATTTTTTTATAATTACATTTTTATTCATCTGTCTAGAATCATTTGTTTGCTTATAGTTGTATGATATCAAGTATTCCTATCTAATATAAATATTTTACACACAGTTGTATGATTGCCCAGTCAACTGGGGCTGTAGAATACACTGACTGCTTCTTTGCAGAGGGGTAAGACCCTTCCAATGAGTGTCCTGGATATGATACTAAACAATCTGATGGTGAGGTTCCAGCAATGCTGGAGCTTTGGGGAATGTGGAGTACCCCTTCATTGCCATCGCTCCCAGGTCCACTCTGGCCTTGAGAGGTAGCACCTGATAAGGGTCCTATCTACGGGTTAAACAGAACTAAACCATGCTTCTGTCACTATACTGATTTTTGCATTTAAACTGCATATTTATGCTAAACTGAATTGTTTAAAATAGAACTGTTTTGACATTGGAACTGCCTACTAGTGCTGAACTGAATTGCTCAAAATAGAACTGTTTTTGACGTCTAAACTGTGTACTTATGCTGAACTGAATTATTTGAAATAAAACTGTTTAACATTTAACTCTGTGTATTGCCCAGTCAGCTGGGGCTGTAGAATACACTGACTGCACCTTTGCAGAAGAGTATCCCCCCTAACAAGTGTCCTGGATATGACACTAAACAATCTGATGGTGAGGTTCCAGCAATGCTGGAGCTTTAGGGAATGTGGAGTACCCCTTCATGGCCATCGCTTCCAGGTCCACTCTGGCCCGGAGTGGTAGCACCTGATAGGGCCCTATCTATGGGTTAAATAGAACTAACAGCATACTTATGCTAAACTGTTTGAGTAAACTGAATAGCTTGAAATAGAAATTTTTTTAACAATTAAACTGTACTTACATTTAAACTGCATGCTTATGCTTAACTGAATTATTTGAAATAGAACTGTTTTTTGACATTAAAACTGTATTTACACTTAACTGAATTGTTACATATAACTGCTTGAATAGTTAGAAATGGAAAAGTTTTGACAATTAAACTGTGTACTTATGCTAAACAATTGTTTTAAATAGAACAGATTATTTATATAAAAATGAATTTGGCATTAAATAACCTATAAATGTTGATATACCATAAAACCCAACAAACCAAACCAAAGAGTTGTATGATATCAAGTGCATTGCCATAATAAAAATCCCACCATGATTTGCCATTTTTCCAGGTTATATATATTGATACAAATAAGAAATTTAGGCAAGTCTAACTTTTTCTTGAAAAATGAACGATACCATATTATCAAAATTGATAGAATTTTTTCTATTTTACAAATTTACATTTGTCATAGCCTCTGTGAGCAAGCGTGAACTGTACTAAGAGCTGAATAGTTTAAAGCCCAACCAAACTGAATGATAGAATATAATTAACGAAAAAGGATTAATATAAAAAACTCATTCTGTAATTATATAACAATGCTTCAAACATTTGCCAAAACATAATGATCATTAGTTATCTTACAAACCATTGAGTCATTAATTGTTTCCTTTATCTAGAAAATATTATATTATTGACTATTCAATGAAAATCAATCAAATATGAGGATAAAATTTCATTGTAGTTTAGATTAATTTGCTACTGAGCATTTTACATTTCACGTAAAGTAATATGGCATTTTGCCGAATTTATAAGAAAATTTATAAAATTGTTTGCTTTGTTTTTTCAGGGATGCATATATACATATCAATGGATAAGCTGATATTTTAATCTATTGGGTTATTTTTACAATATTTTAGCATAAATTGCATGTTATTTCTACATAATAAAAAATATTTTGTATAAAGTGATAAAACTTTTTGTCAAGTCTATGAGATGTAAACTATTTTTTTTAGTTTGCTTAAATATATTCATGGATGAAGTTAACATTTAATAATATTTTTACAATATTATTACAATGTAAATGAAATGGATTCAGGATATTAAACATTTGGAGTGGCAGGCCAGCTCAATCCACAAGACAATTGCAACATTAAAAAACATCAACTGTGATCATCTGAAAGAAGTAATAAAAACAAAGTGAACACAAGAAGTAAATGATAATCTGTGCAAAATCCTTGCAGCCTCAGTACATTCCAGAGTTAAGGCAACGATCAAAAATAAATACTTCTCTAATGAATAATTTTTCAAAAATAGAATGGGAATTCCTCTAAATTGAAGCCATGTCAATAATATTGTATGGTTGCACCACATGGATTTAACAAAATTCCTGGAGAAAACTCAGATTGTAAATACACAAGAATGCTGCATGCTTTTTGAACAAATCTTTTTAGCAACACCCTACACAACAAAAGCTGTACAGAAACTTACTTCCCATCTCATAAACCATCCAAGTAAGATAAGCAATAAATGCTGGATACTGTTGGAAAAACCAGGATAGACAGACTGCTAAGTAACATATTCTTATAGACTCCTACTCATAGACATACCGTGTTAGCTGACCAGCAAAAATTTACATTCATTGGCTCTGTACAGACGCTGGTTGCCGTCTAGAGGACTTACTAAGAGTGATGGCTAATAAGGACTGATTGTGAAAGAGAGTTAAGGGAATCTGTGCTGTCAGCAGACTTTGATGATGATGTGGATGATAATGATAATGATGATGATGATTTCTTATCAAATAGGTTTTTCTACATTATAAAAGAATGCAGTGTTTCTAATGTTGAATAAAATAATAATTTTCATATTTGGGTGTTATTTCACAATTTTGCAAGATTACATTGCCATCAATCTTTCCTTTTATTTAATTCTTTGTATTCTTTTTTTGTATTTTCTTAGTGATTTTCACACTTGAATGTACAAAGTGTGAAGTATTAAGTTGCTGAAACAGTTTATTCATTTTTTGTCGTTAGATGATATGAGGTATAATAGTTTTAACTAAATATATTCAAAGAGATATTAATTATATTGATAACAGCTGTTATATCAGTGACCTTTTTTTAAGTCTCAAAATTCTTTATTTATAGAAGATGTAAGAAAATAAGTAACATTTTTGGCAAATGATGGGGTTTTTATTTTTAAAAGTAAAAAAAAAAAAAAAAATACAAGAAATGAATTGAGAAAGTAAATGTAAATATGATCTGAGGAAAATAAGCTACATTCTCAGCAAAATTATCTATTTTCATCCTAAGAAAGGTAAACATTAAAGCAAAATCTAATAGTAAAATTTTAAAAAATACAGTAAAAATAAGAAGGAAAAATAAATAGAATAAATGATGTCCATGAACACTAAATCAGTCAATCAATTTATCTATCACCATATCTATATATTCTCTTTTCTCTCTCTCTTTCTCTGACAGATGATGAAAAGTTTGAAATAAATAAATCTTTACTCCCATCTCATTTCCTCTGATTTATAATAGTACTCATGATATCAGATAGGCAAGCCTTTCATAATTATGAGTGCAGGTGGCTTCAAATTATTTTCAAAATCTTCTGCTGTTAACATCTCCAACAGTTGCTGAGGGGGTGAACTCTAATGAACAGAAAGGGTCAGAGACACCACTTTCTTGCCCTCACACATGCACATGTCTGAATATATGCAGAATCCTACAGCAATTTTGAATCAGTATCTTTATGACCTTCTACTGGGTCGCTTTCTGAGAAGTTTGTATATGCCATGTATTTGACCTTTTCTCCTTACCTCCTTAAAAAGAGACAGCAAGAATGGAATCAAACAGAGGACTGCCAGACAAGATGAGACACTAACAACAAGCAGCCAGAAGAAAAGGACTTTCTTCTATGCTCTCAACAAGAGAATATATTATACATTTCAGTCTTCATAATAAATATTGAATGGTTTGTCACATCTTTCATTTTTGCAGTCTAATCTTTGATTGTAGATTCCAAAATCATCAGAAATAATACTTGAGAAAAATATCTGTCAGAAACACCCAGAATCCTAATGCACCACAAAATACAACTCAAAGGCCAAAAAGTTTTATGTTATTTATAGAGAAAGTATTGCAGGTGATCAAATGTCATACAACACTTAGTAATATTCTAAACAGATATTAATTCAATAAGAATCAATACACATTAAATTATGTTGTTATGAGGGCTTACCTAAAGCTGAAATAATCTTATTCGTAGCATTTTTTTTATAATTTTGCCCCCAACCAACAAGGGAATGACCTTTTTTATATTCTTACAGAACTTTTTGTGAAGGGCTAAATAAACTAAAGAAATGATGAATCAAGTGTGTTGAGCTGGAGAATGAAACATCGAATAGCATAAATATGCTTCCTTAGGTTTTCTTTTTAATCTCACACACACCCACCCAGCAATCAGTTTAACAGTACTAGGACTATTAGTCTACAAGGATGACTTTAACATTAAATAACCCATGAAGGTTGATATACCATTAAATAAAAGAAAACAAATCAAATAGCTGTCATAAAACCAACAATAATAGATATTATACAACATTTCTATTATCATTTTCCTTTGTTCTCTCTCCGTGTCTGTCATATCTTTTATTCTTTCATTTTACCATTTACCACTGTTCTCTCTATTTGAATACACCCGCTTTCGTTCTTCCTCAAACTGACACTAATTTCAATACTTATTCAGACCTGTACACAGATGAATATAGACTTTAATTTTGCTGGTCATTTTTTATGATCAACATATACTTTATCCTTTTATTAGTAAACATTTATCTTTACCGCCTGTCCCCACAAATTTACTCCACCTCTTCATTATCTCTCTGTCATCTTCCCATTTTCTTCTCGTCAAATTGTCCAAACAGCTCTTTGATGAAGATGAATATTATAGGATTTTTCCCCCTTTTTTTATAGGATTAATAACTCAAACTTTATTTACTCAAACTTTTTCTGTCTACTTATGACAACATTATTTCCTTTTTCAGAGTTTCTGCCAGAAAGAAAAGTAGAGTGAAACATTTTTTTCATTTACGTATATAAGATCCTGTTTTAATTTTTTTTAAAAAGTCAAGAGTGGGCTTCAGAAACCTCACCAGTTTATTTAGCTGGTTAAAATACAATATTCTTCTTAAATTATCCTATCCTGTTCTTGGACATATTGACCTGAAATCTCTTAGTTGAAATGCGAAAATAATTTGATACGCTCTTTCTTAATTTATAAAAAAAATGATGTTGTAACTATTATACAATGATTCTTTTGCGTCAATTTCCTTAGCTTTGTTTTATTTATCACATCATGTTCAGCCACTGTAGCCTCTAGACTTCTTCGGTCTGAATTTCTGGGATTAGGTATTTTGGTACCAATATCTTATCTACTAAAAGCAATGTCTACATATGCATAGGTAAAGAAGGGACTACTATTGACATGTTACTGACTGTATTGAAATCTGATCTGTCTGATTAAATTAAACAGAAATTCTTTCAAGCTGTCACTGTGTCAGTATTACTGTATGGTTGCACCTCTTGGACTCAGACAAAATGCTTAGGAAAAAGCTAGTGAAATACAACAAAAAGATACTATTTGAATCAAATCCTGGAAGCAGCAACCTACAAAACAACAATTGTACACCCACTTACCTCTCATCTCGCAAAATATCCAAGTATGACAAACAAGACATCCTGGGCACTGCCAGTTAAATAAAGATGAACTCATAAATGACATTCTCCTATAGACTCCTTCACATGACCACACCCATGTTGGCTGACCAGCAAAAACTTACATTCATCCACTCTGTGCAGACACAAGGTTGCCATCAAGAGGACTTACTAAGAGTGATGTCTGTTAGAGACAGATGGTGAGAGAGAGTCAAAAGTATCTAAGCGATCACCTCCTCTTGATGATCAAGATTATTATACTATAATGCTTTGGTAATAGTTTCTCAATCTTTATTGTTTTCATTATTTTTCGACTGCTTTACTCTCTCTTCTTCCACAGAAGTATGTAAATTATTGGAAATTTTGAATATAACCCTTCATTCAATCTCCGGAGTATAGTTCTTATTCCTCCTCCTTTTTAGCTAAGTTTTTCACAGAGATTTTCAGAACACTCTAGCAGCTAACTATTCTGCCTCTCTACTTAGCTGATATATCTTTTCACACTACCTGACATAAGGACTGAACTCATGATTTTAAAGAGCCAACAAAAGAAAGAGTTGATGGTCAATAGTTCAGGAATTTCCAAGAAAGAGTTCCAGATGTGTCCGGGCATAAGATAATGTACACTTATAAGAGTAAATATACACTTGTAAGTATAATGTATACTTACAAATCTAATGAAGGTTTCATTTAAAAGTTCCTTTGAAGTTACTGAATGCGTTCAGTTGTAATATATCATCTTGAACTGCGATGAACCTGGTGGATGTTGTTGACAGATACATCTGGCCAAAGATAAAATCAACAAAACAATCCCGAAAACAAGCATTGCATGGATGTAAGACATGGCCAGTGCACGGCAAGCATCATGTGCGTGTGGGCCATAGCCAATGAAAGGCAAGACTCATGTGGGTGTGGGCCATGACTAATGAGGAATAAGCATAGCATATTGTCACATGGGAGTAATTAGTCTACATAAGATAGAGAATTTGGGGCTGAAGCAGATCTCGCTGGCAGTTCCAACTCCTGATGGCTCCTCTTTGTGTGAAAACTCTCACTGATCACTCTACTGCTCTACTCAAGTGTCACTGTTGAGGAATAAAAACATGACTATATCTTTATATATACGTGTTCCTTGTTGTTAAGACCCAGGGATAGTATACAACACTGAGCATAAGAAATAAGGTAGGAATAGCAAACAATACAGTGTAAAAAGAAGCAAAAAAGATGAAGAATATGGTTTTAAAAGATGCATTATATTATAGAATTGTATATATTCTTTAACCAATCCACTGCCAAAAGTGACAATTGCTGGATTTCTAAAGCCATACATAGTATACAACTATATTCTAATTCTACCTCTTTTGATGTGTCTTAGAATATCTTGGATCCCCTTCAGTGGGGTAATTTTACCCTGCAAAAAACCCTGCATTTTTCTCAGTGCTTATCCATTCTCTTGGTAATTATTACAGGATTCACATGGCATCTGACGGTGGGGATCCAATACAGGAGATCTGGGCAGTGTGGAACTCCTTTACTGCTATTATTCATAGGTTCTCACTGACCCAGAGTTCTTTCTATGGGTAAAATAGATTTAAAAAAAAAATCACCCATTCTCAATAGGACAATGAACAAAAAACAACCTCTACACAAAAAAATGTAAATATGAAAGTACAATGAATATGATTCTCTAACCTTTCAGTATAAAATAACCCTTGAGGGACTGAAATTCTATAAAACTCAATCAGTTTAGTTTAATTTTTAGTATCAAGACATGTACAAATATTGTTAAATTTCCTATTTCATTTGCTGGTTTAATTCCTTGGTTTTAAAGAAAGGTCTTTTAGACAGAAATTGTGGCAAAGGGAGTTACTAAAAATTTTTAAATGTGGTTGAGAAAGAGTTAAAATTTTGTTTTAGGAGAGTTAGAGAAATATTCTAAGATGTAAAATATATATATATATCTTTTATATATTCCTTTTTGAATTATAAAATAAAATTTTTTAAAATTCCTCTTTTAAGTAAAAAGACACGACTCCACATAAATATATTTTTGCTGTTATTTTTATGTATTTATTCTTTATATAGAGGTTCTTGTCTTTTCCCACAATCAATAATGTTCTACTAAAACAAAACTTTGTAGGAAACTTCGTTTAGTAGTTTTTGATTGAAATTTCTAGAAAATTTTTTGTAGATAAATTTGGTAATATTTATAAAATATATTTATTCTTCCTAAAATCTTGCACATTTTCCATAATTCTCAAATACTCTTGAATAACTGGTAGCATGGAAATAGGTATTGCTTCTTATGCTAGAAAAAATACAAAATGCAATTTTTTTCTCTTGTTGCTAAAGTGAAGTATCCATTCTTTTATTCATGTATGAAAAACATGAATATCTTATAAATACATTATGGTATAGAACCGAAATTCAAAAAAAAAAAGATTCAACTGACAAATGAATTTAAGGAATAAGCTTAACTTGACAATGCCTGGAGTTGCATTGTAGTCATCTAAATTTCCTTTTTTGTATTCTCTCTACTGTCGCCTCTGGCTGACATTTTTGTGTTTGCACATTGATCATTTGTGTCATGCTTAAAAAGGTTTATATAAAAGCACATAAAGTGTCATTGTAGCTGTGATTTTTGATGTACCAAAGTGATGTAGTTATACTCACTACATTGTTGTTCTCAAGTTAATGTATAGCTCAGTGGTTCAAAAACTTTATTCTATTATGGCACACCAAGAAATATATTTGATTTATGTTGCACACAACTTCTTTATTCCATTAAAAAATGAATGCCAGGGAAAGACTTGAAATGCATGTTTGTACATTTTGGTTAAATTTATGTGAGCTACTTGTGACATATGGGTGATGCTTGCGGTACAGTGGTATTCGTTGTAGGAAATGGACTCCTCTACTTAAGTTCAAATCCTTGATAAGGCTGTTTGTATTTCATATGGTACTAATACTTTGGGGAAGGTAGGCAAGCAACTACTTTCCCTTCAGTTATGAGTAAATAGTAGGGTAGACCAGCTCTTTAACCTTGATAAGGTAACTGATCAAGGAGAAGGAAAAATTTGAATTCAAACCTGTTAAACTCAACTAGAAAATTGACCTTCTATTGCATCCTGTTTGTGGTAGAGAGGTTATATAAATGCATTCTTGTGACACACATTCTTGCTGTAACACATTAATTGAGATACACTGGTGTAGATTACGAGTTCAAGGACCAGTCACTAGAAACTAATGGAATTCTATTCCTCTAAATAAAAATTCTTGTAATTCTCTCTGAAACTTTTGCTTACATATATATCTAAATATTTTTCGGTTGTACTCCCTACATTATAGACTTGCCCTCCTCCATAAATACCCATCAACGAGAGTGGCAGATGGAATGCACCAATCATTGTGTTGGTGCGCCTTTCCAGTCGTTGGGTCACATTATGGTCGGCCGTGTTGTGCACTACATGGTTCCGGTTGGGTGTGCCTCAGCACTGGAGATTCCTCTGGCCTCAGAGCACTGCCCCCAAGCTTTAACCCTCTTTAGAGGGGCTAGGTTAGTTGCCTGGTGCAAATTCTGATGGGGCCTGAGGAATTTTTGGGACTGCCAGATGCATCTGGGCTACAGCTCTGTGACTGGACCCACCTTAAAAACGGCCTTGTGCTACCCATGTATGCTTGGTGGGGCACATGTCAAATACCAGTGCACCAATCAGCGTGACACAATCACCTATGATACCATTTGCGTAGTGAATGGATTGGCTCTACCCGACTGGACTCTCAGCTTTCTATCAACTAACTACTGTTTAATCAGGTTCACTTGTATCTTGTTTCTGTTACTTGAATATATATGTTTTTCTATGAGTTCCCAATGTCTTTCTTTTGTCAGCATCACAACATTTTCCTTTTTATTTTGATACATTATTTATTCAGATTTGATTGATTGATTTTAAAGGCATCAAGGGTTGTTTTTATGCCAAGGAGTTAGAAGAATCCTGTTTATTGTATGTTCATATTGTTACATAGCCATATACACGAATATGGCCATGTGCGAAATGGACTTATAATGTTCATAACGATAGAACATATAAAGAACATAGGAATCTCAGAATTCGAAAACATGTAACGACTTCTTGTTCAGGTACGAAACCTTTTTATTAACTTTGAGTTAAAGTTTTCGATGTAAGGAGGAGAGACACAATCTTCTATGCTGTCTTATTCATGTGGCCCCTGTCTCGAGCAGCCCCCCATAGGGCGCACGTTCGCCTTGCGTCTGCGAGCTCCAAAAATCGACCGTCTTCGTCCAGTGTCTAATCTCAACTCCGACTTTCTTCAGATTCTCACACAAACCTCCGCGCGCTTCCAGTGCATAATGTCACCCGCACCCTGTCACCTCGTTTCGTCTCGGACTATTATGATATCTGAGTGACACCTCCATCCGCCCGTGCGCGCCTGTGTTAACTCCTGCCTCTGTGTTGCACCCAACTAACCCATGTGCTGAGCCGAAAGGTTCTCAGCCTAACTAAACTCAAAGGCATGAACCGAAATCCCTCGGCTATTATATAACAATATTTGCTGTTTTGTGTAGTTGTTTCTAAATGTCTTTCTTTTTTGTGTTTGTACACGGTTTGATTGTATACAAATAATTTTTAAACTGAGTAATTAGACCCAGAGATGATATTACCAGTCCAGACCAGACCAGAGTGAACCTGAAAGTAATGACAATAAAGGGTATAACGCTCACCCCAGATCTTCAGAACTGGATCCTCACCATTAATGCAATACCTAGAATACCACTTTTAGGAGGGAAGAATCTTACTCCTCTCCAGTGGATACAGTTAGCATGTTCTAAGCCTCTCTCACAGGATGTATTTATTCAAAGTTAAAAAGTAAAATCCTATCTACCTTATAAATATTTTGATCAGTATATCATCAAATATAAAAGTGTGGGTGGCATAATACTTATCAATATGAAAAATGGAATCAGAGTTCTAATTCCAGTCAAGGATGCTTGCATTCACTTAGCATGAAAATTCCCTGAACTTAGCTTTCAAGAGATCGATATCATATGTTGTCAGAAAATATTCACAAAGGAGTTGGCTCCACATCTCATCTATTCTTGTAAAGAAGTTCTTTGAGTGAAACTTAGTTTGGTTTTAGTTCCTTAGCTCAATGACATTTCAACATTCATGGGTTATTAAATTCTAAAGCTATCGTCATAGAAAGACAGTAGTGGTGCTATTTAATTCATATTTGGAAAGAAGGGTAAAATAACTCATTCCTTTCCCAAGGGTTTTAATCCAAAAATGAACATAACAACATAGCTAGAGTTAAGACTTGCTGGTTATGATGCCACAGTCCAGCATATTATTCACTACACCATAGGAATTCCTCCCATGGAACTGATTTCAAGAAAGCATGGATGAGACGCTCCGGACTTGATTGACCAAGTTTTGACTGGAAATTTCTAGATTGATGGCACAAGAGCATAGTGCAAGTCTGGAAAATAGTAAAATTAAATATCAATTCAAAATGTTTTTTAATTTTTTTGGTGTAAACAGGGAAGTTGTTGTTGTTGGCGACCATAGTCGAGGGTGACCAGATGGCTCCCTTTTCGATAGCTACTACACCGAGGTGTAGGGAAGGACGTTACTCCTTTCCCTGGATTGCTCCACTTTACCCTTGACACATACCTTATATTGCTGAGTGTTAAGCAAGGAGGTATCAAGTACCATTTTTAAAGTCTTTGGTATGATGCGACCTGGGATTGAACCCAGGTCTCCCGGACCATTGGTGAACCCTCTACCCACTAGACCAATGAGCTGGTAAAGTAATCCATAGTAAATAAACTATAAAAACAAATAAAATATCCTTGAGACATGAATAATTATCATGATAAACAGTCTACATCTTTAATTTTGAAAATTGAAAATTTTATAACAAACATAAATACAGTTTAATCAAAATAAATGATAATGCTTCATCAAGTAAATTCAAGTATTACCACAGTAGTATCATTATTCAAGGAATTTAAACAAAGAATCTGCCAACTTTGTCAAATTACTGGTAGGTATTATGTATGTGTATGTGTGAATGATTAACACAAAATCTATTGACTCTAGGCATCAAATAGCACACTAATGCAATTCTAGATGAGTTAAGTGCTGGGGACTTGCCATGTTGAGTCAAGAAAATCATCTAATTGGTTGTTGCCTGATTTGATGGTTTGATGCTTGGCCCAATCAATTAAAAGATCAAATGGAAGAACTCAGATGAAACCCCAAATTAAATGAAGCAGTCAGCATTTCAGGCACAAATTTCTGCCAAATGCCAGGCATCTTTTCTAAAGTGAGTGGAAATCGCTTTTCATTAAATATCCAATTTTATGCTGGCATGATGGATTAAGAGCGGGATCTAACAAATAAAAAAAGGCAACTTTAATTATCCCATCGCCCATACTGGATTTGGTCGAGCAGCTATGCTGAGCTTGAAGGTCTCCTGTTAAAAAGATTAATCCAGGTTTAAAAAACTCTCTCTCCCAGCAAAAAGAATTAAATGTTTTTAGGTTTTAGCCAATCATATGACCTTAAATTGTAACTTGCTTAACATATATCAAAATCAAGCAATAAAAATCAACAAAGCTTATGCCATCAGATAGATAGATAGATAGATAAATAGATAGATAAATAGATATGAATTATATCACATATTAATATTGTATATATTTATGCTCATATGTTAATAGATATGTAGATTATTTTAACATATGTATATTTATGTTTTTATGTGTGTGTGTGTGTGTGTGTGTGTGTGTGTGTGTGTGTGTGTGTGTGTGTGTGTGTGTGTGTATGTGTTTGTATATATATATATATATATATATATATATATATATATGTATTTACCTTATTTATTGAATGACTCTCATAAATAACCAAAATAGAGTTGAATAACCAAGCGCAAACAGAATTATACAATGATAATAAACTGTCACATTAATAGAGTAGCATTCTTCAACATTTTTTCCAAAATCTTTTATTTTTTGAAATCATTATTTGATGAAGCTTGAACAAAGCAAAACATAATAATAAATATAAAAACACTCCAATAAATTAGCTTTCTTATCTTATTGCTCATCTACAACAGACTTCACTGAACAGTACTTATTATTTCATGCAACAATATTAATACAAATAGGCTTAACTGACATCCTTTTTCTTGTTTGTTCCATCACAAAAAAAAAAGGAAAAGAAAACCTCCATCATTCAGGTTAATTGCTTTTCCATCGTAAACTCATTCATTATCAGTTAATTCATCATCACTTAATTCATTATGTTAATTCATCATCAGTTAATTTATCATCAGTTTATTCATCACCAGTTAATAAATTATTTGTTAGGTCTTCATTAGTTGATTGATCACTGGTTAATTAATTATTATTTAGTTCTTTCTCTGTTTATTCATCACTGTTTAAATTATCATTAGTTAGTTTTTCGTCAGTTTATTCATCGCATGTTAATTATTAGTTACTTCTTCATCAGTTGATTTATCACTAGTTAATTATTAGTTAGTTTTTCATCACTGATTCATCACTGGTTAATTAATTATTAGTTAGTTCTTCATCAGTTGATTCATCACAGTTTAATTAATTATTAGTTAGTTCTTCATCAGTTTACTCATCATCAGTTTACTCATTACAGGTTGATTAATTATTAGTTAGTTCTTCATCAGTTGATTTATCACTGGTTAATTAATTATTAGTTAATTCTTCATCAGTTGATTCATCGCAGTTTAATTAATTATTAGTTAGTTCTTCATCAGTTGATTCATCACAGGTTAATTAATTATTAGTTAGTTCTTCATCAGTTGATTCATCACAGGTTTATTAATTATTAGTTAGTTTTTCATCAGTTGATTCATCACTGGTTAATTAATTAAAAGTTAATTCTTCATCAATTGATTCATCATTAGTTAATTCAATATCACTTATTTCTTTGTTATTTAATTCCACAGCTGTTAATTATTTATAAGTTAATTCATCATCAGTTAATTTATCAATGCTTAATTCATTACCAGTTTATTCTTTATCAGTTTATTCATCATCAATTAGTTCTTTACCTGTTATTTCCTCATCAGTTAGTTCTTCATCAATTAATTCATCACCTTTTTATTCAGTATTAGACAATTTTTAATCCGATAATCTATCATTAGTAAATTCATCATCAGTTAGTTCATTATTACTTAATTCTTCATCCGTTAATTCTTCATTAATCAATTCATCATTACTTAATTATTTGTTAATTCTCCCTTTAATTCATCATCAGTTAATTCTTCATCTGTTAATTCATCATTAGTTAATTCTTTCTCAATTCATCATCATTTAGTTCATTGTTAGTTGAACTTGATTTTCATTAGCTTACGTTAACTTGTTAAATGTTTCTTTCTTGAAGGTTGAAGGAATTTGATTGTGCATTCCATTTTATGTCATAATATAAACAAATTACCAATGAGTCTGCTTAATTATTTTTCTTTAAAAAGAAATAATTAAATTTTTCCAGTTCATAATACTGTTATGTAATACTAAAGTATAATACAGCTTATACTTGTGTAGTGGACAAATGTTAATAAAGATAACACAACGCGAGTGCTACAAAAATAGAGAAGTTTTATTCTTGGATATATCTGAAAACAATGAAATGAAATCGTTCTTGTGTTAAGTCACTACGGGTAGGAGTGAATTTTGAGCCAACACGTGGAGTTGATAGGCTATTGTCCAAGTTGGCGGCTAGAACTTGATATGGTTCGTCCAGCGGTCAAGTAGGACGGCCACGAGACTCTGAGACACAATCGTATAAGTCTTCCCTGGGGGACAAGTAAACTGTTCAGGCATTTGATGTACGTCTCATCAACCGGACATGTATGGCATAAGGCCATTTTTAGTTGGTTCCTGGTGCAGGATCGAAACTTTCACACGCTCGGCGGTTCCAAAAAGGGCTTGAATTCTGTTGGCATTCCCCGAAAAATAGGCACCTCATGCGCCAAGCGATATATCCGGTCCTCCGTAGAGGGTTAGAGCCTGAGGAGACGCCAACCCTGAGGCTCAGGGAGCGCCGGTCTCAGTCGCGAGACGCGAAAGATGGATCTTCCCGGCACACGTGTCTGGCTGCCTGGACCGACTACCACCAAGCTAAAACACACCCGACCTGATCCATGTACCAGACAACATGACCAACCGAAGTGTGTCCCTGCCTGTCGACGGCTCGCAAACGTGTTTGAAGATGTTTTTGACTTCATAGTATTTGGAAGGATCATGCATACGCGAAGAAGGTGACTGCGTATTTTTTAGTACACCTGAGTGATCAAAAGTATGGTCGAGTGTTTTGATTTTTTTCAGTTGGATTTTTCCCAAACTCTTGAATTTTCTGAAACATGTGCGTGGGTGTTTTTTTTTTTTTTTCACATTTACAATTGCGCGTAAATTGATCCGTTTTTTCTAGAACTTTCTTTGACGAGGAAACTGCATTATTACCTATACTTGCATCACACTGAAATTTAGTAAGGGTAATAAATAGAAAGTAAGCGGAATAAGTAAAAAAAGAAAGAGTTGTATTTTAAGAGAATCATAATTGCTTAAATATTATACGGACAAAGGAAAATCATTAGAAAACCTCCAAAATATAATGACCTATGCGGCACATATGTAGCATGAAAAGAGGGTTAATCAATTGAGGGTAAGCAGACTAAATGGAAAGGGTATGGGCATACTCTTATGAAAATCTAATAAACGTGACAAAGAAAATATTGGTGATCCAACCGACAGAAACCTAGTCCATTTGGTTGTTTATGAAAATTATCTCTGAGGGAACAGTTTGTTTGCATTATCATATTTACCCAACCCCTCCGCTCGGGCAGGATATGACACAAGGTCAATTTTTTAAGCGGAGTTTAACAGGTTTGAATTCAGAGTTTTCCTTCTCCTAGACTAGTTGCCTCACCAAGGCTGAAGAACCTAGTCTGTCCTACTATTTATCCATAGCTGGAGGGAGAATAATTGGATTCATACCTTTCCCAAGGGTATTAGTGCTATGTGAAATGCAATCAGTCCAGGATTTGAACTCTTGTCGCCGTGTCCATATCCTGCGACGAAAACCATTACACCACGGTTTGTTTGCATTATAAGGTGTCCGAGGTGGAGGATCTGATGAGAGAATCTTACTTGCTTAATATTTCCTGGACAAAGAACATACCAAGAGACTAAAATTAAGAAAAATGATCTGAGTGATAAGAGAAGCTGTCTTGACCGTCTCTGAGATTATAAAAAAAAAAAACTTGACAAAAGTGATCGCATCAGAAAAGTGTGGGTGGTCAGCTTGATAAAAAAAAATCCCCTCATTTGATAAATTTGGAAATTTTTATTTGTCTACACATTTTGAAAATCAGATTCTTCACGAAAAGATACTTTTAGCCTTCCCGAGGTTGAATTTAGAGAGAGTGGAAGAAATAAGGGTTTTCTAAGATACTCCTGATACCACTTATGCATGAGAGATACAAAGCAAAGAAAGGTGGAGTTGAGAGGGTGGACCCTAACCTCTGACCACCAAAAAGGGATAGGACAATTCCCCATATCAAGAAAAGCTGTTTTAAAGAAAATTGGGATAATAATAAATTAACATTAAAAATGAGTTAATACCATAACCAGCCAACCTCCATGTCGGAGTTTTTGATATCTCAGACTCAGAGTGCGAAGAGAAGATCTGAAGTATGTCCAAAGAAAGTTCGAAGAGAGAGAGAGAGAGAGAGAGTTGGTCTACCACCACTCTGGAACTGAGGCCTTGTACCAGACTTTGAATACTAATGAGTCGACTTAATACTAGACCGTTTACCACTATAATGCATACTTCAGTGTCAATCGACAAAG
The DNA here is from genome assembly GCA_963585895.1 of Sepioteuthis lessoniana. Classification (NCBI taxonomy): domain Eukaryota; kingdom Metazoa; phylum Mollusca; class Cephalopoda; order Myopsida; family Loliginidae; genus Sepioteuthis; species Sepioteuthis lessoniana. The sequence continues at coordinate 76,244,882 of OY757917.1, read as the reverse complement.
AACGAATAGGAAGGGTTAAAATGACAGTATACAATAAACGATATAAACAAAAAGTTTCCTAACATCTCCAACCAGTGTTGACTTTATAGTTTGCTTTTTGTGTTGGGGAATTATTTTGATGTAACCGTTGATCGTCGACCTGTTGATCACTTTGGTGACTTCAAGCGACCTTCTCACCTTCTGTGATCAAAACACATGGGCAGAGGGGTGGATGGTCGTGAAGAACACTGACGTAGTCAAACCAAGTGGAACCGTGCCTAACAACACGATACCGGCGGTGGGCCCTCATCAAAGAGTTTCATTGACTGGTTACCGTGACTAGTGTCGACCTCAGTCGTTTGCATCATACTTGTTATTTCAGAATGTTGTTAGTTTACTCGTTTAGAATTACAGAATTTTATTGATTCTTTCAGGAGGTGCTTGTGGTGTCATGGTCATCGTCGTTAATAAATGGACATGGTGACTCGGGTTCAAATCATGGAAGAAGGCCTTTACATTCCACAAAGCGATAATACCCTTATAACCGTTACGCTATGTGTCCAACAGGACGTAACGGCTATAGGCGTTGGTTCCCTAAGCTTCTAAGGAAACAATCATCTGGAGGTTGCAGGTTCAATCCTGACTGCAAGCGAGTAACAAAACAGGAATACTTAACACTTGTACCCGGTTATGGCTTACGCAATCAGAACAGGCGACCCTCGTGAATTCAATAAAGGACGTAGTTCGAGTTCCGTGAAGAAAGCCAGAGGACATATCGGCCGAAACGTTGTAGAAATAACAATAAAGATTAAGACAATAGTCCGAAAACCCTTAATGATTAAAACCCTTGGGAAAGGCATGAATCCAACAATTCTCTCTCCAGCTATGAGTTAATAGTAGAGCAGACTTGGCTATTTAAAACTGGTCTAGGAGAAGGAAAACTCTGAATTCAAACCTGTTAAACTTCACTTAAAAAGTAGACCTTGTGTCGCATTGTAATCGTAATTAAATTTTCAATGTTCTACTGCGCAGTTTTGTTTATAATCACTCTTTGCAAACAGTTACGTATATAATATCAAGTATTCTCATCTAATACAAATAATTTGTACACAGTTGTATGGTTTCAAGAGTTCCTATCTAATACTAATAATTTGTGACATAAATTAATAGTATCAAGGATTCCAATCTGATATCAATAATTTATATACAGTTATACGGTTTGAAGTAATTATTTGTTTGTACACAGTTATGTGGTTTAAATTATTCTAATCTAACATCAATTAGTTGAAAACAATTATATGGTTTCAAATAACTACTACTACTAATAATAATAGTAATAATATTTAGTAAACGATTTTTAACTTCAATTAACAATTCTTAATACAACTGATTTGAATTCAGTTATATCTTATTAAGCATTTGAATCTAATTTTTAAACAAATCTATTCAACCCATTGATGGGCCCCTACAGATACAACTATTCTGAGTTAAAGTGGATCTGGAAGTAATGGTTATGAAGGGGTACTCCATATTCTGCAGGGATTCAAAACTGTAGTCTCACCACTGAGTGCAATGTAGTGTCACACTCAGGATACATCTTTTTCAGATCTTACCTCTTAGATTCTTTGCGCCGCTGATAGGGCTTTGATCTACAATATTAATAAACTGTGACTTAAAATATTGATATTACAGCTAAATATGAAGTGTTTACCGGTTTAAATATTGATTTTTTTGTTTAATTAATTTTGTACCTTATAATTGTTAAGCTGACTTAAACATAAGATAACCAAACAAGAGTTGACATACCGCAAAACCAACCAACCAACCAACCCATACCAGAGAATAGCAAATTAAGTATAGTAATAGTAAATAAGTTGGCCGACTCTAGTCGAGGATGACCCGAAGGCTCCCTTTTGAGGTGTAGGGGAAGGCCATATTCCTTTCCTTGGATTGATCCTCTTACTCTTGATATGTACCTTATAATGCTGAGTGTTAAGCAAGGATGCATCAAGTACCATCTTTTGAGTCTTTGATATGACAACCTGGGATTGAACCCCGGTCTCCATTGCGAACACCATTTGCGTACACTCAAACCATAATGCCAATGAGCCGGTCAAATTAAGTATATTCACACTAAAAACTTCACTATCAACTCAGTAATGAACACATTAATTACTCTTGCGCTTATTCTATTCAACACATCACGTGATGCAAAAGGACTCACAAAGACCTAACTAAAGACCTTTAGTCCGATCTCTCTGCTGACTATAAATAGGTGCGAGACTGACACGAGGGATCCTGACTTCACGGTAATTATACAGCCAACATGTCACACAGACTCTAATTTTACAGAAGCTAACCAGCAAACTAAACCACGGATGTCACTATAAACGACTATTCGGTCCCATATATCTAAAACGTGACCATTATTTGTTTTATCTTGTAAGTTGACGGAACTCCTTTTAGTAAAACAAACGAGAGTATACGTCTAGTTTGCCACTGCTCATACTGCAAAGACAGACCGACATTCAACCAGCTCCACGCACCCACTTTCGGAACAAACGTTATAGAAAATTAAAGATATAAAGATACTTTTTCGACCAATCAGAAATCGGGTTACAAGTCGATTCCGAGTCGATCTGATCTTCCGTGCGGTATAAAGAAGGGCTAATTTAACCCAGCATTGGAAAGAATCCCAGCTGAAGAGAGGAAACACACCCTGCAAGCGGCTCAACCATCCATAACTGTCGGCGCGACGAGCCACCAGCAGCTGCACCGAAACGTAGACTGACTACTGAGCCTCAGAAGCAACCTTCCCAAAGACGCGACCCACCAGGAATACTAGATGCGTGTAGAAATCGAAATTCACCCAATTGCATGATGCGACCAACTACATTATGCAATAACAGCTAACTACAATATGCGATAAGCCTTACGTGTAGAACTTGCCCACGTGGTCCTTCTCATATAGTCACATATGCAATATATCCTCACACTCGGAATCTCAACGAGGTTCTTCTTAACTCTAACTCTGGTACATGACAAAAGAACAAACAAACAGCATCCCGAACGAATTTCTACATATCAACCGATCATAAACGAGAATTAAATATTCATTATATTTATCTCAGACATTTCGGTGTTACTTCTTACTCTTCTTACTCTTTCAAATCTACACGAGTTATGGTGCCCTAAGAGAATTATATTCGTTCAAAGCCAATCTTAACTCGTCGGTACTATAGTTCCCACTACAATTCCAACAACTCTGCAAAACACATTAATCCTTGTTTCATCCACCTTTCCATATAACCCTGAAAAAGTTCAAATAAATATCCTCACGCACCGTACCCAAAACCTAGCTGTGGTTTGAATAGTACTATTATTATCCTTCTATGTAAATGTTTTGGGCATTGAATAACTCTAAAAGATTGATTTACCCTTAAACAAAGAAACCAAACCAATCTGTAACCAAAAAGGTACTCACTCAAACTCAAATATAAATCTTGTTATGCGTGACAAAAGTTGTTGCGTACAATTTATTTAATATTAGTTATCTTTGATTCATCTCGTTCGTTGAATCAGAACTTGAAAATAAACTTCTAACAACCATCTATAAGTGGACAGGGGAAGCCTACAGCCATAACCTCCTTTTTCTATATCGATGATGACTTAAATGGCTGCTAAACCATGAGCTTTAAATTTTGTTTTTAAATTTATTCGTATATCTTTATGATGATGATTGATTGATTTTAACGGAATGTCAAATAGTCTTGGGTCATTTTATGTTTAAGGTGAGGTAATCACGGTCAGTGTTCGTCCATCTTTACATTTTTTTGTGTAGTTGTTTCTTCTGAGATTTATTTTCTGCACGAGATTCTACCGAATACGAATAAATTTAAAACAAATATATTTGACTCATAGATGGGACTTCCATTCCCGATCAGAGTGAACCTGGAAATAATAGTGATGAAGGGGTACACCACACTTCCTAGACCTCCTGAACACGGACAGAACGCTTGTATATTTATAGGAAGGTAATCTCATCAAACAATGAACCACAAATCTTTTATATCATACTCTAATAAAAATTGCCCCTTCCCCAAAAAAAATAATCCAATAATTGGTAAACCCCACAAAAACAGAAGCAAAATAGATTTTTAGGGTAAAATATTCTCTTTTCAAATTTAGGTCGTGAAAATACATTAAGTTTTATTCTACATACAAACATCATAATCTTTGTTTAATCATATTTACCAACCCTTCCGCTCGGGCAGGATGTGACACAAGGTCAATTTTTAAGCGAAGTTTAACAGGTTTGAATTCAGAGTTTTCCTTCTCCTAGACTAGTGGCCTTGTAGAGAAGAGGAAAATCTCATTTTGTTTTGGCGCGCTATTTAATTCAACACTGAATTTCACCCAATCAGGATGACTTATCCCATTCAGCCCGGACCTTCATTTCCGGCTAGCAAAACGGGTGAGCGGCCAAACACACTCTCTTCGGCTGGAGACGGCGACCAGAACGGACGTGTCTCTGGTCGTCCCTGCTTAGCGATGCCTTATAGCTAAACAAGCCACCCGGTGTGGACATATCACCGTGGCTTGAATCCTAGCAGCAGCAACATGGACATTCAACGAGGGAACCTTCTAATTTATGGATTCTTTGCGTCTAATATTTTAGACCAAGGAATCCCAGTTGAATATGAATTAGATACGTTCAACATGCCTTCCACTAGCACCACAGAAATTTACTATGTCGATTCGAGCGCCACTCCGCTCTCGACAAGTTCCCTTTTCACCTCTGGTCCACTGTAAGGGAGACAACCCACGCCTCTCCCCGAAACACCAGACACACGAAGCTACACGGTGGCCTTGAATACTTCCCTCACACATCCAACGACATGCTGCCATTTCGAACATCCCGCTAAGCTATCGCGTCCCCAAAACCAACAAGCCTAAAGACCACGAGTTTTGCAGCGCCAAGAACAAACCTCCTCAAAGCTGCAAATAAAAACTTTCGTTCTTGTGTGTTGTTATAAAGCAAAGTCTTGTAATTCATTTCTTGTGCCCATAAAATCTATAGTGTTAGGAAAAATAACTAATTCCCACAAAACACGCTATAAAATGGTGACCTCGACGTGATTTGCACATTCTGAATTGCAAGACAACTAAAAACTATTCATAACAACACCTTTCGACTTAATTCATCTTCAACCACCTTATTATTTCCAACAAGCATTGGCGAGGACCTTACCGCACCCGGAGAGGAAACGACACAACGTAGACACACATACGTTACAGCCTCACCAAAGCTGAAGAACCTAGTCTGCCCAACTAGCTGGAGGGAGAATAATTGGATTCATACCTTTCCCAAGGGCATTAGTGCTATGTGAAATGCAATTAGTCTCGTCCAGGTTTTGAACTCGTGTCGCCGTGTCCATTTCCTAGGACGGTAACCATTACCCCACGGTAATAATCTTTGTTTAATTGACAGTGTAGAGAGACAAAAGTAACTGTTTTGCCTTGGATTGAGAGCGTAGCTTCCCACGTCACATGTCTATTGGTCACGTGAGAATTTAGACACCAAATTCTTTCTCTTTTACCTCCGTTTTTCAGACAGAGAAGAAGTAGTATTTTTTAATCCGCTTTTGCTGAGTAAAAATTAACATGATTTTTATTTTTGTTGGTTGAACGAAATGGAGAAATTGTTCCAAACTCCGGCGAGACACTCTCACTTTATCGTGAAAGCCAGAAGACAAGTAAGATATTTACTTTACCTTTTTTTGCACCTCCTTTCATGCATGCTTGTTACTGGAGCTGTTTGTGAGTTTCTTTTTGTTTTAGAACACATTTTAATCGTTGTAACATTTATATTATTGTTATTTGAATCAATTAAATGTTCTAATTGTTTATATGAGTTTATCGCGTATTTCCTTACCGTTTATTTAATGTTTGGGTAGCAATGGATATATTAATGCTATTAAATGGAAAATCGTGTGTGGGAAGTGGGAAGCGATTAAATGCCCTTTCTAGCACCAAACAGCAGTCTATAATAAGCGCTCATGATGCTACAAATAATAAATTCAAATCTTTTATATAAAATTGAGAGAATCCAGTTTATATGAGATCATTTAATAAAAGAAGCCCGAGAAAAATCTTAAGCACATTATTAAAATACCGAATCAGGTAGCACTTAATTTTTTTAAAAAATTACTTTATCATGTTAATTCTGCAAGAATATCAAAAATGCTTACAGTGAGCCGGAGGGAAACCACAGAAATATCGCGATTGCCAACATTATAAACTAGTGACAAGTTTATTGTTTCTTAGAAAAAAGTTCTCCACAAAGCAGTAAGCCAAATCATTGAGCTAATTTAATTCTTATCTGTTGGCTTTCTGCCGCTTCTGCAACTTTCAATCGTTATACGCTCCCCGTATTCAATTCTTTTTTTTTATTTTATTGAATTCCTGTTTTTATTTTCGTCTGTCTTCCTTTAACCTAGTTATTATCTATCTCAGTTCTTTTTTTTTATGGGAGGGGATCTACACCTATCGTTTAAGCACTCAGATCTATGTTGTTTTCTTCATTCTGTTCCATCAATATTTAATATTTCATTTCTATCCATGCCTATTGATATTATACTTTATCAAATGTATTCTCATTTCTAATCAACTGAGTGTTTATGGGAAATCTCTCAGTCTAAGAGCCAATCCCAAGGTTTGAGGAGGGGTACAGGAGAACTCTTTTGCAAGTTTTCAGCTTGGGATTAGTTTCTTCTCTATTCTTGTCCTCAAAAGCTTCGTAATCAACAACTGATGAGCGTTTATTTCTGGGTTTCATTTCAAATAATAAGTCATCACTCTTTAAAATGATTCCATTGTAGTATGGTACAGGACCGACCGGTGATAATGTCGGTTTTACAAACTTTTTGAAATGAGTGAATAGACAGAAGGAAGGCAAGTGAAAAAGTTAAAAGCCAACTTTTTATTGGTCAAGAAATTCAAGAAAAGAAATTCGTGTGAATATTCCTGTTTACGTCGAAAGTGTAGACTTGACTGTCTAACGGCTTTTGCCAAATATGAGTCTAGGTGATCCTTAGACAGGTTGTTGGTGCAGCTATGTCAGCAGGTAATCTGCAGACTGCCGGAGAATTAGACTTGTCATACTGCAGAGACAAGCTAGTCGACGTCCTGGAGGTTGATTCAGCAGTTAACCGGGGTTTGGTCGACGTTAGCCATGAACGAGTTTATAACGTTGTCGTCGATTCGAGCCGGGTCATTCGCTTATTGAAACTAGAATTATCTGCCTGCAGAAAATAGTAAAACATTACGTCACCACAATATTCCACAGCCCAGCAAATCAAAATATTTAGAATCAATCTGTTGTTTATTCGCGTTTAAAACAAAAAAACAAAAGATTTTTTCCGTTTGCTGTCACAAGGTTAAGACACATTTCCTCTCTTCGATTTTGGCTTAATTTCACACAAGTACACAAACATTCCTAATTTATTTTTCACTTGAAAATACACTTAGACATCTTTCTCAAGATTGGCTGAGACTTTTCTTTTGTGAGAAAACTTTTTTGTGTTTGGCATACATGATAAACTTTTCATTCACTCTTGTGTACTTTTTGTGTAACAATACATAAAACATTGTTTTGTTTAGATATCGGGATCTTTATTGCATTCATTTTCATTTATTCTGTAACCCTATTTTATCATGCATATTTTGTATACATAAAAAAAAGATAAACGAAACGCTTATCAACCGGTGTCATGAGGCTAGAGGTTCATTGGTTAGCTAATATGGCCTGAGTTGCTAAGTGTCGCTGCTCTGCTAGTGAGCTCAACAGTAGTCCAAGTGGTGTCGTTCGCTCGTGTATTGATCTGTTATTCTGGGTTTTGGCCTGGCTGAGTAGCAAAGGCTGCTAATAGGTCATCATCCTTGTTGGTGTTGGTCAGGGTTGTAGTTAACTTATACTGAAAAGATCTGTCGTAGGAAGTAAGACCATTGTCCTGATAAGAACAGTTTGTGGTAGTGATAAGAGAAATGCCCTAAAAAGAAGAGAAAGAGTAGTGAGGAAGTACGGCTATCTGTAAGCAGCAGGCAGGAACTACTGGAAGTGCCACTCCATGATCCTCTTCACCCAAGGCCGAGCAAGACCTGACGCAACTTATCTGACATCCCAACGTGACAGAATATTGCACAAGGCCGTTTTGTGGAGGGAGCTGCGCACGAATCGAGACATGCGTGGTGAGTGCAAAAATACTTGAGCCAGTCGGCATTTCCTAAATGGGGCACCGAAGGCACCAAGCAATAAACTTAGTCCTGCAAGCAGGCAAAGAATTGGGGGCCCCTTAGGCCAAGGTGATATAATATACTAACACAACCGCCCGGTAGGAACGCCAGGTGTCGGCCCGAAGGCCAAGTATTGACTTGGTGAGTCTGATTTTTGGCTGCCATTTATACTAAGACGGGGCTACGACAGCGCATTTTTTCTAAACTTCCGGTTTATAAAAGAATATAAGCTTTAGGCTATGACAAATTCAATCACCAATAACCGCTAAGTTGGTAATTGCTGTTCTTCTGATAGATGAAGGAAACGCAAATGCAACTCGCTTCAAAAGTACGATCACCGATGTTTTATTCTCATCATTAAGTTTCTAAGACCGTGAAAACATAATGGATAAGTGACAAAATGTATGGAGTAGATTCTTTGTTTTAGTATTGTAGCAGAAAGAACTTCGTATTTTTGTTTGGCGCGTAGATTAATTTGACCGTTATGATCGTCGGATATTTTCACCCAATGAGGATGACTTATCCTATTCTGCCCGGACCATTTTTCCTGGACAACATAAAAATGGAGAAAGCCCGCCAAACTTTCTCTTCCTCAATATCTTTCGAGCAGGATGGACATACTTTCTGTCCTATGTCTGCATAGCAGCAGAACCATTACACCGTGAGGAAAGCCATCTAATTTGTGGACCCTTGAGTCTACCCTCCTTGACGAAAGGTTTCCAGTTGAATATAAATTAGATGTATTTATTCAGCCACTTAGAGGAACACTTTCATGTCACCTCTAACTTTTGCTATGTCTACAGCGACGCGTAATTCTGCTCAGACATTCAGCTATTTCATTCCTCCTAACTCATTAGGAGATCATCATTCTTCTCTCCCCACCCCATACTTGAGGACTACGCTTATGGCTGACTACATCATTCCTGTCCTTATTCAGCAACAAAACCTTTGCTATGACTGTAGCTATGCAAATTCCGCACAGATACCTAGCTGCCTTATTCCATCTCTATTCTGCTTATCTATTTTGAAGGCATTTATTCCTCATTCCAAAACCTACAGGACTGCCAACGACTGGCAGAACGCCAAATGCCTGCTTGACCCTTTTATACCTATTTTTCTTCCCACTACGACGACCAGCACAAAGGCTACCTCTCAACTCAAGCCTTTATTAAACTTCTAAATTGAAACCTTCAATATCTTCGTTTGACTCGTATATTTTTACTTTAATTATAACAGAGAGTGTAACTTAATCACCTTCTTCGTCATAGTATCAACTAACACTTCTCGTAACTTTGAATACTTCATTCATTTTCCATCCACGCTACTGCCTATCTCTTCATATCTTAATTCACTGAAGAGGGTTGGGTTTGTTGGGTTTTATGGCATATCAACCTTTGTAGGTTATTTAACGCCAAATCGATTTTTATGTGAATAACCTGTTCTATTTAAAACAATTCAGTTAAGTATAAGTACAGTTTAATTGTCAAAAACATTTCCATATCAAACTATTCAAGAAGTTATATGTAACAATTCAGTTAATTGTAAATACAGTTTTAATGTCAAAAAACAGTTCTATTTCAAATAATTCAGTTAAGCATAATCACGTAGTTTAAATGTAAGTATTGTTTAATTGTCAAAAACATTTCCATTTCAAGCTATTCAATTTACTCAAACAATTCATTTTAGCATAAGTATGCTTTTAGTTCTATTTAACCCATAGATAGGGCCCTGTCAGGTGCTACCACTCCGGGCCAGAGTGGACCTGGGAGCAATGGCAATGAAGGGGTACTCCGCATTCCCCGAAGCTCCAGCACTGCTGGAACCTCACCATCAGATTGTTTAGTGTCATATCCAGGACACTCGTTGTGGGGGGTCTTACCCCTCTGCAGAGAGGCAGTCGGTGGATTCTACAGCCCCAGCCGACTGGGCAATTCACTGAAGAGATAGACAGACAGAGATAGAACCGAAAAATACAGCTGTGGGTGATTTTCTCTGTGGCGAATCCCTCACTTTCACCTAGTGTGGGTGGCATCGTTCAGCCAGCCTTCCACATCACTTAGATGGCCGATCGAGTCTGTTAATCTCGGCTAGTTCAGGTTAACTACTGTTTTCAGTGTGCTAGATCAAGTACATCTTTTTACAACTAGTCTATTGGACTAGATTTTGAACTTTGTTAACTTCTCTTAAAACTAATCTTCGCATCCTGCGACCGTTAGTTTTCAATGTTACACCATCAGTTTTTGGCAATGCGGTCAGATATTGTTACATTTCTTTCCATTTCTCGTATTATGCAAACAGCTTTTGCGGCTCTGTGGCTCAGTTTTAAAAGAATCCTCAAAATTACCAGAACTTTAATGCTAGTATCCAATATAAGATAAAAAAAAGTAGAACCGAATCGAGAAAACGTTGCCTATTTCTTAAACAGGTGTTGTCAGAGGTAACAAATGCCTGTTGCATAGAAATTTATGGATTATCTGCCCTTAGCAGTGTCCTGCGTGTCTTATTCGTTTTACTTGGATGGTTTTTAAGATGGCCATACAACTGTTGTTTTGTGGAATGTTCCTGCCAGGATTTATTCCAAACAGCACGCAAGATTAACGTGGAGTTCCTATCTAACCTTTTCTTGATGCGTTTTCTAAGCGTCCATGAGGTTCATCCATATAGTTGTATTGACGAAATCACAGCTTGGAAGTTATCCCGTCTTATTTTATCTGATAGATCAGACTTTCATATGATCGATAACCTATCAATAGCAGTCCACGCTTTTGCTAGGCGTATGATCACACACACACACACACACACACACACATGTGTATAATCCTGTTCTTCGCAATATACGTATAATTTTTCATTATCTTCCGTTCTTCCGACTTACCACACGAGGGTGTTGGCCATAATGACTGCGGTGCTATTAAAAACAGAGTCCGAAAAAAAAAAAAAAAAGAAATACCAGCTCCAAAATTCTTTGTTAAAAATAGTATGTAGTAACAACAAAGCATCTATTTCAAACACTGCTTGGGCATCAACAAACAATTTATGGGTCTGTGACGTAAGCCTTACTACGTTGAACATTCTTTTATATCAAATGGCTACCATTTTGAGTTACAAGGAACATTCGATATTGGATTACGTTTTTCCAACTCTTTATCAACAAATGTAACGCAACTTTTGTCTGCTATTCCACGTAACGAACAAATCTGTTCCTCGAAGTTCGAAGAAGACATTACAAATACCGTTAGGTCATCAAGAAACAAGGTGCTATTTGTACACGCTATCCCATAAAAAAACAAATGATCACGACCAAGAATTTTCGCCCATAAATATCTGGATTAAGTTTTTGTGAACTTATTTCCAGATTACGTACATATTCTAGACACTTCTTCGTTCCTATTGTCACGTGGTGTCACACTGAGAGTAAGGAAGTAAGATTTAATTTCCCTTACCGGTCTGTGTTTGAACTAACTGCCCTGCGACTGACCGCTGAGGCCGTTGGAAATCGAGGTCAAGCTATCTGCACTTCATAACACCAAGTTGGTTGGACATAGAGGACAGTATAGTATCCCGAATGAATAGCATGACAGGGGGAGGTGGAGGAAGAATAAAGAGACCAAATGATTGGCCAGAACCCTAAAGCTGGAAGTAGTGCCCTTTTCGTCAGAGGAAATTGGAAAAAAGGAATTCAGTTTTTAGGACAGAGGTCGCCGTAAAAGGACGTGTTGATCTGATGCTAAAACTTCGGGCGAAAGAGCAGAAAGAATCTTGGACAAGAAGATAACCGGTGCCTTCAAGCCAAGCTTTACAGAATCCCGCTAGCCCGTAAAAGAAAGGAAATCTCAGAAGAAACCCGTCGAAAAAGCTAAGTAAACCTTAAAACCGCTTTCTCCCTCCACCCTTCCTAAGTATTGCAATTATATGTCCTCTCACTCAATTTAAAGAAAGAAGCATATAAAGAATTATATGCATTAAGAAAAGAAGAGAAATGAAATGAAAAGATCCATTTCATAAACTGTGAACGTATGAGTGGACTTTACTACCTTTTCAAGGTTCAAGAGAAAAGACAGAAAAGAGAGAAAAGAAAAAGAAAGAGAGGCATTCGTGTTTAAGTCTGCCTGCTGGTAATATATCGCCGGTACTTTAAATATTTGTCTGGTCCGCACGTATTCAAAACCTTGTTATATTTTAAATGTCCCCTCGTGTCGAAATTTATTCGTTGTATTGTTTGCCTATCGAGTTATCTTCTTTTGCATATTCCTTTTCACCTTTATTCACTTCAATTTATTTTCGCTAAATGTCCTATTCGCCTTTAAAAATATTACACGGGAAATTGGAATTGCCGACTACAAATAATAATATCTTATTTCAACCTAGAGGCCCATATCTTACGTTATCCTGGGGGTGGTAGGAAGACGAAGTGGCCTGGTAGGTGTACGTGTGTAACGTGAAATTTGGAAACCCCTTGCCAGCAGCGGTCAGTCTAGCCCCAAATTAACCCCCACATTATCTGCCAGTTCCCATGTGCCCAAAAAAGGAATCTTAACGAGGGCTTATTTTGCGAGGGATCAAGTGCCAGACTGTCCCGACTTCACACGTGCGTAAAATAAACTCCAGTCCGGGGATAAATATTTTAGGCACCGTCACACTATATATATTCTAATAAATTTTTCTAATAAACCAATCACCTCTTATTTATATAATGCTGTCAACTACATCATATCGAATTTAAATTAAACAAGATGGCTGTCAACCTCATAATTGTAAGATCTGCGTTCGTAACATCCAATAATTCAATTAAAACACATTCTTAAATTAGTTAACTCTTTTTAATCCTTTCACTAGATGAGTATAGGCATGAATTAAGGTATTCGTTGCTCGCTGCTAAGGAATATATTTAGTTAATGCTTCACTTTCCAAGGACCATAAATGATGTGCTCCTGTGGACCCCCGCATATGGCCAATCAAAAGCAGGACGACCAGCTCGAACATTCATACAGCAGCTATGTGATGATACGGGATGTAACCCTGAAGACCTGCCGAAGGCGATGAATGATTGGGAGACGTGGAGAGAAAGAGAGTCAGGGATATCCGTGCTAGCCGCACGTCATCATGATGATGATGATGATATTAACACGATACACAACGGAAGACAAGACAAATAGATTAGTACATACAAGAACATTTGAGCTTTTATATAAATAATATACGTATCATAGGTATTAAGAAGAAAGAACACACCAACGCGCTGTAACTGTTAAAAATATAGACATATTCTTCTATGGATAAGCAGTACGTGCAAGGGAGTTCAAAATGGAAAAGGACTTATTTGGAGATGGTTGAATATAGCTTCACCGGGGCAGAAGACAACGTCTTCACTGATTAAAGAACAAGGGAAAAAGTTCGAGAATGGGTTTCTGTGACTATTATGGGATACTCCACAAGACACCCAAAGCGCACGCCCATTCTGTTGGGGAGATGATTATTTATTGTCTTCCTAAAAAGGGTCAGATATAGTCATGTTGACAACAAGTACTCAAAGTAATGTTTCTTCCAGAATGTCCACGCGAAAACATCGTTGAAATGAAAGATATAATCGATTGAAAACCTCTTGTTTGTACAGAGAGTTCTTGAAGGTTAAATTGATTTCTATTCCGAAGCAAGAATTGCAGTAAGCATTGTTAAAAGGAACATGAAAGAATTTTGGCGGAATTCTTTGAGATCGTTCAGTCTGTCTTTATAGAAGAATGGTTGGTGGTATTTATTCAGCTCCTCACGAAGCCAAAGCTCGGTTTAATGTAGCAGGAGTGGGGGCTCCACAGGAAACGAAACTGCCAAATAGTGGTTTTAAAAATTGCTTATTTTTGTTGGCATTTTAAAGAGGCCTCTCGGGCCATGAGAAATGAACCCAGCCTTTATCCATTTTAAACGATGGTGCAGATGCTGCCTGGTGGGTGGTTCCCAAAAACTAAGCTATTAAATATTTTATGTACCTCCCGGTCTAAAAGGCTAGTTGCTGGGAAGTTCTTATGAGAAAAGAGTCCGTCTTGCTGATTCAACAGAACTTTCTAAAACAAGGATTAATAGCATTTTGAAAGACAAAGAAACATTAAGGTTTTCCTTGTTTATGTGGAAACCACAGGTTTGTCTTTGGAGCAGGTGAAAAACTGAGACTACATATGTTTTACTTACTGCTTGCTTGAATAATCATAGCTTTTCATGGTTCAACCAGAGACCAAAAAGTGGAAACATGCCAACATTTCATTTTGGTCACACTTGGACATCGTGAAAAAATGTGATAACCTTAGTTCATGAAAGTCATCAGGGACTGACTAAAACGAAATGGTATTTTATAAACAGTATTATGTTCCTCAGTATGGTCAAGATGATTGAATAATTCGTCGGCATTCAGATTGCTTGGTGGCCACTGGCTAGCAAAATACTGAATAAGTTGCAGCCTTGTAAGTTACGCTAAACGGCTACGACAGAATGTGGCAATGGATTTTAAAGGAAATTCTACTTCTTCCAACTTGTTGATGAATCTAGTCTGATTCCGGAAGTAGAGATTATGAAGACATCAGCTGACTCACTGATTCCCAAACTTCATAAAATACTTTGCATACAGAGAATTTTTTCCTGGTTTGAATATTTGCGGCCATTTTTTTTTGTTTATTCGTGACAAGAAAAGGTAACTCATTTGGTCACTCAATTACTTTAGATTGTGGGGAAGTGGTTAATTTTGAAATAAAGGCTTTGGGGAAGTTGTCACTGGCTAAGCTTAGATTTGTTTGAATTTTTACAATGCCAGAAGTCTGGAGCAAAATTGACCAAAAATCAAACTCATTAATAATGGTAAACGAGTTTACCATTATACGACTTAAGGCACTTAAAAATCTTGTAAGGACATAATGGGATCTAAGGATCCATGCCTTATGGGATTAAGTTACCAGTGGTCACATTACCCGCGGCTTCCACCTTTACTAGAATTCCTTGGTACTTAAGTTGTATAGCCATAAACAACTATACATACACATATACATGCAGAATCATAACGACGACACAATAAAGACGAGCGACACAGTTCTTTAGAAAAATATACCTCTCACTTTATTTGAAAGGGTTCGAAAGGGTTACTAAAGGTTTTACTGTGTGAGAGGTGAGTTGGAGGCTGAACAGAACAGCAACATCTTATGGCCATAACAGCATTTCTTTCCCGTTCTCCTGGGTTGCACAACCGGGTGCCTGGGGCCCAGCCTCACAGGGACATGGTCCTCATTCCAGCATCTTCTCTCCAACTGATCTGAACTTCAACTGCTCAATCGGAGGTGCAATGGTTATCGTCGCAGGATATGGACACGGCGACACGAGTTCAAATCCTGGACCAGACTGATTGTATTTCACATAGCACTAATACCCTTGGGAAAGGTATGAATCCAAAATTATCTCCCTCCAGCTATGGGTAAATAGTAGGGCAGACTACGTTCTTCAGCCTTGGTGAGGCAACTAGTCTAGGAGAAGGAAAACTCTGAATTCAAACCTGTTAAACTCCGCTTAAAAATGACCTTGTGTCATATCCTGCCTGAGCGGAGGGGTAGATAAATATGAACTGCTCAATCGGGGGCCTGAGGCCCCTCTGCTGGGTGTTGGTTTTCTCTACCACACCTTATATCCTACTGATTGAACTTCCTGTGCACCGCGTAATATAATAATTTGACGCCCACTCTTCTTCATGCGAGCGTCACAATTTCGCACTCAATTCAACCCGTTCACGGTCAAGGTTATATCCTGATATCCTTGACCGGATGCACCGGTTATTTACACAGGTGCATGTCCTATTTTGACAGCTTGGCCGGGGTGAATATGTTACACTTATCAAAAAGGCTTGTAGCAAGTAGACAACGGCAGAGGTCGGATTCGTTGCTGGTACGCCAGAACCGGATAAGAACATCACTTACCTTAGAGGTAGAACAATTCCAGACAACTAAGATTGTGGAGAAACATTCCACGTGGTCAGAAGCGCCTCTGGTGGTGTAACTGTTAGCAAGCTCGACTTGCAAACCTACACGAGTGAGTTCGAGTCTCATTGGGTGCCCCTTTCATATGGCCTTGTGCCACATCTAAGCAAAAAGCTTAGTAAATTACAATTCCACGTGGTCAGAAAAACAATGAGTACCAGAATTATTTGCATTAATGTTTCTGTTTGGTCTTTATGTAATTAGATATCTGAAAATATTTGGGATAGTTTTTATTCTTTGATCGCCGTATTATTTCCTGTCTGGGAGCTCTTCGAAGTACGAGCTGTTAATTACATTAACCCCATAACAGCCTTGTAGAAGTGGTGACCAGTAACTAACTATTCTACAAAATTTTAGAGCGGAAAATTGTTTTTTATCAAATCCAGAACTTTCGAGACCTTATACAGTGATGACACGTTTTATAAAAATAGTTCTGTCTTATCTTCGCCAAAATAACTTCCATCAGATACGAGAGTTTTGTTGCAAATGCTTTTCCATTTCGAAATGTATCTACTCAATCTCCTTCACACGGGTGGGATGTAGCACAAAATTAATTTTAAAGAGGAGCAAAGCTAGTTGGAATTCAAAATTTTCTTTCTTCTAGACTAGTAGATTAACCAAAGTTAAAGAACCCAATTTGCCCTGCTATTTATTTACTAACAACTTGGAGGCAGTTGGAATCATGCCTTTCGCAAGGGCATCAGCTTGAAGTGTAATACAAACTGCCTCGCCCAGGATTTGAATTCGAATCGCTAATTCTATTCCTTACGATGATAACCATTACGCTAAATCCAACTCTATTTCGAAATACATGGCTATTTTTTTTTTAGTTGTAATTGTTCATACATCTATCTTGGTTGGAAAGAGCTGTTAAAAAATATTCTGTCTTACAGCGACAACGAAAGAAAAAACCGATAGAGTCGTTGATAGTGACAAGCAAAATTGCTTCCGTAGAAATATTTTTTGCATAAAAAATGAAAAATACGAGTTTCAACATAGAAGAATGGTTGAATACAACTGTGAATGAGAACATCGAAACAGTATATGACCAAAAAAACGTACTTGTCGTCATATCTAGTTTGCAGAGAAATGTACACATAATACCAACTGAATTCAGCGTTCCTTATGCTTACTGAATGAACTGGAAAATTAATTAATCTTTGAACCAATGAACCCAACTGAAACCTGTAGTAAAGTCGAAACAAACCAAAAATTCTCAAGCAAGTCATTTGCACTTCTTGGGTCAGGCTTTTTTACGAGAGGTGATCCAGTGCTTCGTACTCGCTTACACTAGAAATGGCGATGAGTGCAGCACTTTATCCGTCGCTGGAATACGTATCGAGTAAAAAAATGTTGCCACTTTATTCCAAATATATCCTTTTGTCTCAGTCACCCCGGAAAAGTGGCTGCAAATCCCCACGGTTTGAAACCATTTACAAAATGCTTATTTTCACACTCATCACGATTCTATTGTCGTTGTTACCGGGAAGATATGAACGTGCTAAATGCAGCAGATCCAATGCAAATATCTGAATAAAAGATTCTCCAAATACCGCGTAGTATCGTTTTTCGAACACTTTGCAGAAGCAATGACAGAGAAAGAGAAGGAGGGAGAAAAGAAGGGAAAGAAAAGACAGACAGACCAACAGATTAGGGCAATTCCTGTTTGAGCAGCGTTTCCGTAGAGTGACTTGTCGTTGGAAATATTTCTCAATCAAGATGCATTTAATAGCATACCAGATGTTGCGCTTCGTGATAAGCAGACGATACCCTTCATCTTAATAGGAAGAAAGCCGAAGTACTCGCAGCGTGACCTACTGGGTCGAATCGCTACTGCGCGCCATCAAAAACAGTTTCAATCAAACAAAACCCCACCAATCAGCGTACATTGGCAACTCCTCAAATCAATGAACAGCTCATCAACTCTCAACCTGACCTAGCACCGTACCCACGCAAGGATCAGCTCTATACAAATGAATCATGAAGAAAGTGGTAAAAATGAAGACAGTTTCGGCTATTACATTACGTTTTTCTGTAACGTTTCTTGTTAAAACAACATGACAACTTCAAAACTACTTGCAGGTCGATGATACAAAATAAAATAAAACCAATTCAGCCAAATTTTAGACTTTCTTTGGCAGGGAGAAAAATGGCGAAACAGACTTTATTGCTTTTTACAGATTTTTCTGTCACTTGTCTTCAACCTTCCGCCTCTTTTCCAATGAAACGAATCCACAGGATGGGAGGGTTTTCTTTCGATAATCTGCGCCAATAATAATCTTATCTTTCTACCTCTAAATCCTGAATCAAAATCCAGGCATTAAAACAGTTCCTTTAAAAGAAGAACGGGTTCAGATTAATGGAAAAATATGATGGTTGTCTCTGACAGTAATTCTCTGAGATGTTGAGAAATACGGAGAATGGCATCAGGTAAAGGAGTATGGCCATAGAAGTAGTAAGGCAGAATTATAGGAGTTGTGTTTTTATTTTATCCAAACCTAGTGGCTGGTTGAATTTTCTTTATCTAGTAGTTAATACGAGGGTTTGAAATATATCGTCGATATTATTAAGAATATGATGAAAAGTTAATAAATATTACAGAAATACATAGGAAAATATGTTCGAGTAACAATTCATTCGAAAAGAGGCAGAAGGTAGAGGACAAGTTAGTTAAAAATGAGAATGAAATATGCAACAAATAAAATATATTTACAATATCGCATACATTATAAAAAGAACAAGATCAAGCTATACAATGGGCTTTGTGGATTCGTTTGTCTTACAGTTGCCAAGCGAACAGTTAGCTTCATTCACCATAATGGCGAAGATAGCGTTAATCTGGGCGCGTTACTGCTTAAATAGCGAACATACCGATGTACATATGTGTAACATGATATGGCAGATCCAAATTATAAAGAAAACAAGAGACTAATTTCAGGGGAGGTAGAGAGAGAAAGAAAAGAATGAGGCGAAAAAGCAGACAGGGAATCTACGGAAATAGCGAGTTGATCTCTGAGTGACTTAGGCCAAGAAACTGGATGTATGTCAATCAGTCACCGGTAAATAATCACGGTAATTAAAAATGACTAGAAAAATCCTGGAGGTCCAAAATCTTCTGCACAGGTGTGGAACCACCGGAAACGGATGTAGTCCTCCTAGAAATTTTTTGGGGTGGGCTCCCAAAAGACACGAACCTAAGAAAACGAAACCAGTAAACAAGCACTTGCTAGAACCAGAAGATGAAACGTGGAAGAAAATTCAAGGTCTGTCTACTCTCTCTTTCTCCTTATAACATGTTGTTTCTCTTTGTTCAGCTACGCAGACGACTCATTTTTCGTTCTCTCTTTCTTTCTCCCGGCGGCTACTTAAAAAATGTTGCAGCGAAGAATTTTTGTGAACTAAGACAGAATTTCGTGTGTTCAACTTTTCCCACGGTGAGGTTACAACTGGGTCCGACAACTACTAAAGACGTAGCGATACAGTTATTAACACGTTCGAGCACGTGGTGGTACAAATGGCTATGCATAGACGTGGTCGTGCAACCTTCTATTTGATTCCGTTATGTTACGTATAGATGTCACTTATAGATATATAAACATCCAGTTGACATTTGGATTGAATAGTTCAGAATCTGTGCATACTTTTATTTTCAGGGGGTGTCCTCGTGGTGTAATGGTTACAGCGATGGACTGCGGAATCGTAATAAGCGAGTTCGTACTCCAGTCGCGCTATTACGTTCACTTTCGGGCAAATACCCTTGGGAAAGGTATGAACCCCCTTATCCTTCCAGCTATGGGTTAAATAGTACCACTACTGTTCTTCTAGGAGAATAGCTTTGGCATTAAATAACCTATAAAGGTTGATATGCCATTAAACAAAGAAACCAAACCAAACCTTTTATTTTCATTTTTATTTCATCTAACTCTCTAGAGATAGCTGCAATGGCTAAAAATCTGGAATTTGGTATAAATGTGTTTTTGTTTTACTCAACCGCTTATGAAACCCTCAATGTGGTGACAAGAATGCTGGGACTAAATTAGTCACCACACAGGTTAACTTGGACAACATTTCTCTCTCGTCAGTTGAAAGAAAACTTTATTGTTGAGTGGGCTCTGATATCAATGATCCGAAGATTTGTCTTCATATATTTTTTGTATCTGAGTACCATAACCCACCGCAACAAGGAGGTGCCTGTAGTGTAATTGTTATCGTCGCAGGAATTGGACACGGCGACACGAGTTCAAATCCTGGACTGATTGCATTTCACATAGCACTAATACCCTTGGGAAAGGTATGAATCCAATTATCCTCCCTCCAGCTATGGGTAAATAGTCGGGCAGACTAGGTTCTTCAGCCTTGGTGAGGCAACTAGTCTAGGAGAAGGAAAACTCTGAATTCAAACCTGTTAAACTCCACTTAAAAAATTGACCTTGTATCATATCCTGTCCGAGCGGAGGGGTTGGGTAAATATGATAACCCACCGCTACAATCATTGAAGTAAGAAAGAAAAACAATTCGGACTCTAATAGTAGAGGAAATGCATGATGTTTTAATATTTCCTCGTGCTAAACAATGTAAAACAAATTAACAACATATATTGCCGGAGCAAAGTAACTGAAATGAATGCAAGAATGAATTAAGATACAATAAAAAGCTTATTAAGAGCACTATGAAATAATGTTCTCGAGGTCTTTTGGTATATATTGAGAGTTCTTGCTTGATATAATAGAAGTTGCTATGTTAAGTATAGGCAAAGGCCCCGGCGAATGCCCCGGGGCCTGTTCTGGACTTCGGTCCGGAGCGTGGCCCTGGAAAAGGAACAATGGCAGACTTGGGGCCTTTAATTAGGCACCTAGTTTCGACTAGGCTACCTTCGGGTGGGCGAGCTGCATTTTTGTCTCCTTTGTCCCCCTTGTACGGCACTAGACCATGCGTCTAGTTTAAGCCGCAAACTGGCATACGTGCCCGGACCCACATTGGGGTTCGTGAAACTGCTTGCCTCATCAGGCTCACATTGCACTAAGTGAGCCGATGAGCAGCACAGACAAGCAGGGTTCGAGTCTTGGCTCGTTCCCGACCTCCCCTCCCCTTTATCCCCACTTTAATTGGCCTTCGGGCTTTTGACCTTGTGTCAAGTCGTGTCTGGTGGGAGGCAGCGACAAATATCGGCAAAGGCATGGTATCGTGCGTCATACGACACGTTTGATTGGGCGAACGCCCTCTCCATCGAGGAAATGAGCGCGCTACTGATTGTCGATGTAGGACCGAAAAGAATTAACTTTGGCGGACGCTTCTTTTATATGCTACTTTAATCATGCCACCTAGCAGCCACTGGAAGTACTATTTGGCCGGCAATGGATGTAATCCCTACAATTTATCACTTTTAATAAATCTTTATCAATAAACTTACTTTACAATATATTGCGATCTCTATAGAGTGAGACGATACAGAACTTTACTAACAAAAAGATGCTGCGGTTTTGAGCAAGATGTCGTCTCAAGTCCGGAAATGCCTTTGTCTACCGATAACAAAAAAAGGTCTGAATGGCCTTCAGTTTTGATAGTTTAAAATAGAGATGAATCAGATCTTCCGCCCGCAAAGAATCCTTGTTGAAAGATTTGAATTCTCTATGATTGAATGGAATGTATTTATCTGTGTAGAGACTTGCTTTGTCAGAGAGTAAGATCTTTTATATGTTTTCAGATTATTTATTTTATTTTTCTTACAAAGACCAAATAACTTCTGAGAGTTTCCATTCTGGCGAAACATTTATTAAATAGAAAGATTAACCTTGTGTGTATGTGTGTGTGTGTGTGTGTGTAAATTCTGTGTAGAATTTGATCATGATCATTGCTGTGTTCAGGAGAACTAGTAGAGATCTTGCCGGCCAAAAACTCGTCTTACTTTAAAACTCAATCAAATGAAATTTGCAGTAAGGAGTATACGCGATTTCATCAGCCCCAGTAAGATCGCAGTTTTTATACTGTTGTAATTTTCTTAGAAAGTAGTGATTTATTTAGAAATTTTTCAGCAAATAAGGAATCTGATTTTTCAGTGCATTGTAGCGGTTCCAATCGAACTTTTGTCGTGCTCAAAAGGCGTTGTCACCGGGGCTAACGAGGATCATTAAATAAGTTTCAGGACTTTTTTCGTATGGGCACTTTTATTGAGAGTACACACATGAAACTCTTGTCCCCTTCAAAGTAATCTCCCCGGCTGCAATGCCCTGGCTGTACCGTTCCAACAACTTCTGGAAAGCCCCATGGAAGTCCTCTTGTGTGAGCGTGTCAATGACCTTCGTCGCTGCCTCTTTCATCTCCTCAATTGTCTCATAACGACAGGCTCTGAGCTTAGAGAATAAGCAAAAGTCACCGGGAGTAAGGTCTGGACTACAGGGACGGTGAGGAACTGTCTTGATGCCCATCTTGGTCAAATAGTCTGTGACAAGGATGGGGTTGTGGACTGGTGCATTGTCCTGGTGGAAATGCCACTGACCCGACTTGAAGAGTGCTGGTCTCTTCCGATTGAATCTCTTCCTGAACTCCCTTAAAATCTCAACATTGTAACCCTAACCCTTTGACCAATCAACTCTGGTGTATTGACTTCCTTACTCGTCCCACACCTCTCATCATTCCTCACAGACTCCCTGGCTTCCTTGAATCTCTTATGCCACTCAAAAACTGATGCTAGATTCATACAAGATAGTCGAAAAGCAGTCTGAAGCATTCCATACGTTTCTTTGGCATTTTTTCCAAGTTTAAAACACAGTTTTATTGCATATCGTTCTTCTAAAGTGTCCTCATGTCCAGATTGCATTTTTGAAATTCACCAGCAGTGACAATCAGACTTTAGTGGGGTGTACTCCAATTCCTGCTGTAGCTGTTCATTTGAAGCTGAAATCATGAAAATTGGCCAGTCAGCTCATAAGATGTATAGCAATAACATACTGAATTTTCAAGTGACTACGACAATTCTAAATGCCAGTACAAAAAAAGTCTGGAAACTTATTGAATGCATAACGTATATAATATACTGACTGTATCCCCTACAGAAAGGCAAGGCCTCCCCACTACCAAAAAAGGCGAGTTCTGACTATGAAAATAAACTTATGTTGAGGCTCCTATTCTGAGGATTTGGAGAGTGTAAAGTAACTACTTCATTACCATACTTTCATATCCACTCAGAGCCGGAATGGTTGTACCTGTTAGATTCCCATCCAGATGTCAAATAGATCTTTTCAAAATTATTCGTATTCAATTGGAATACTTAATGCCATGAAACCCTATATTATTTGTCAGAAAAATATTTACTTGAAGCTTTAATTATTCACAAAGGTTTATTATTAGTTGTTTTAAATCATATAAATGTGTATAAACAAATAATTAATATCGAATAGAAATGAATACCTGAAACCTTATAATTATTAGTATTAGACAGAAATACTTGAAACCAGTTAAGTTTGTGCAAAAAAATTCTTAAAAAGCAATTACGCAAAAATGTAAATATAAAAGTACAATGAATGCAATTTCCTAACCTCTAAGCATAAAATAACCCTTGATTGGTAGAAATGCCATTAAAATAAATAAATGAATAATTCACAGCAACTTATATCATATTTCAGACATTTTTACTGGGTGTAGATGTGGTTTGGCTTCTTTGTTTTAATGGCATATCAATCTTCATGGGCTATTTAATCCCAAAGCTATCTTTGTAGACTATCAGTAGTGATACTATTTGGATTTATATTGGATTTATAAAGGGTTTCATGTCTTTTCTAAGAGTGTAAGTCCAAAAATAAGAGCAATAGTCCGAATTTACTTACTACAATGTCACAGCCTAGCAGGTAGGCACTACGCCATGCAAATTGTACGGTCTGTAAATATGATACGAAACTATCTCAATAGAAAGTTTCACTTAAATTCGTTAATATTCCAGCGCAAAGTAAAATAGAATATAATAAAAAAAGAAAGAAATACAAAATTTGCTGCTACTTGCACAAATTTTGAGGATTTTTTTCTATTTTCAACGATATTGAAGTGGAACAATTTCTATTCACCCCCATGTGTATTGTAAGGTTAAAAATCCGTCTCGGGACCAATATCTGATTATTGACATGTCTTGGGTAAATTAGTTTATCCTTGCCAATTTCTAACACACAGCCTATATTTGTATTTTCTCTGGATTGTGTATTCTTTCAACTTTTTAGTGAAATCTCAGTTAGCATGCTGTTTCTCAGTTAATTGTTATAAGATAGGCGCTTGGCGTAATAGTTATCGTCGTAGAGAATATATTCAACGAGTCGAATTTGAATCCTGGGAGAAGCTGTTGCGTTTGACTTAACGCTAATACCCATGAGAAAGGCATGAATCTGTCTCTCCTTTCAGGTAGACTGGGCTCTCTAGCCTTTTAAAGGCAGGCAATCCAGGAGAAAGAAAAACAATTCCTGTTCGGAGAATCTGTGACAGACTGATGAATTACCCTTCTGTTATCACCTTATTCAAAAAGTAAGGCTGGTTGTACACTAACCTTCCCCACTAAGACAAATCGCTTATGAAGGTCATTTGCATAGCTTCAGTTTAATCAATGATCATAACTGAATAGAATAAACGAACAATATTTTCTTAACTGTATATCTGCTTTTTATTTGATTTGTTGGTTATTTTATTTAATGGCATATCAACCTTTGTTGGCTATTTAATGTCAAATCTTGTTTGATTTTTTCTTGTTTTTTTTTTTTTGTACATATGATTCCATGTTTATTAATAAGTAGGTACAAATAATTTTCATTAACTGTTTCTCTCGGCTCAGTTGACCCTCAGCCACCGGCTTCTAGCACCAATAATATAAAAAGTGTTGGCTGTTTTCCCTTAAAGCAATCAGAAGAATACAGTTGGGACTTAATCAAATAGGTGCTAGGGCTTAACATGATCAGCTGATTGATCGGACAGAGCTTCTCCGACCGCCTGTCAAGCCCTGGTAAAGACTGAAGTAGAGTGTTGCAGGTCATGTGACTATTTAATGCTCAGATCACGGGCCGCTAAGACACTAGGATCTCGTTCTCATTTATTACGGGTCGCCACCCACGGTTAACTAGACGTCCAATTGATGGGAGAGGTTGTACCTCATCAGGTGCAATTGACGTATTTTACTGCATGTAATTTCTTTGATGTGTCATCTAATTTACATTGTTAGCACTGAATTGAGACAACAAATCCATTAGCTTCTTGACAAAGAAATTAAGAATTATTAAGGAAAAAAATGACTCCAGCTGATAGTTGGTTGGTTGGGTTTTATGGCATATCAACCCTTGCAGGTCATTTAATGCTAAATCCTGTTCATACACATATATTAAATACATACGATTTGTAAAGATTTTATAAATGACATTTTAAAACGAGCCTGAACTCAGTTTTTGCACACAGTTAACTGATTTCAAGAATTGCTATGTAACAGCAAAAATTTAATTCAACATCAGTCATTTGTTAGCACACATTAAAAGATGGTTTGTTAGTAATTCTATTCTTAAATGAGTCAAAACTAACTTTTTTGCTCACAAGTATTCCAATTGTTTCGACTCGGTTAAATGGTTTCAATTATTGCTATGTAACATTAATAATTCTATCTAATATTGATCATTGTTTGCACACAGTGAAGTGGTTACAAGTATAGCTATTAAACTCTAATAATTCTATTCAACACAATTCATTCATTTTCACTATCAGGTGCTACCACCCCAGGTCATAGTGGACCTTAGATTAATCGCAATGACGAGGTTCTCTACATTTCCAAAAGCTCCAGGAGTGGATCCTTATCATCTGAGAGTTTAATGTCATATCGAGGACACTCTTTGGTGGATGAGTCTTACCCATCTGTAGAAATACAGTCTTTGTATCTTACAGCCCCAGCCGACTGGGCTATACTCATGTTAAGTAAAGAAACACAGTGTGGATTTATTAAATATAAAAACATAAATAAGTGTTCCAGAATGTTTGAATGTGATTCTTGTTGCACTTTTCCACGGCTGATTAGGCAGATCTTGTTTTGTTCGAAACGAGAGTAGGGCATTTTCTTAAACTATTGAAACGTTAAGATTTTCTATTTGGCTTGTGTGCATTTGACTTTAACGCTCAACACAATAGTTAGCACTTTGTTTTTCTTGGAACATAATTTAAAGAAAAAATCATTTTTCTTTAAGCCTTAATAATTTAGGCTTAATTTAATGACAAATTTTCAATTAAAACTGATTGGATTTGTGTTATCTTATCTATCTGGCTTACCAAAAGAAAGAAAAAACTTCAAACTAATCAATTCTAAAAAGCCATTTCATTTTTTTATCTGCAAAAAGGATGAATTTCAAAATTTACAAGTTAAGCTTAGAAGCTTTTTCTCGAAACAAGCAATATAGTCCAGTCGGGTGAGGCTGTAGAATGTAACGACGGCATTTTTGCAGAGTAGTAAGACCCTCAACCAAACGAGTGTTCCAGAAATGATACTAAACAATCAGATCGTGAGGCTCCAGTAATGCTGGAACTTTGGGGAATATGGAGTATCTCTTCATTGCTATAGATCCCAGGTCTTCTCTGGTAGCACATGACATGGTCCTATCTATGGGTCAAATCGAACTGTTAGACATTTAAACTGAGTGCAAGCAAATGACTTATACTAATATGAATTGTTTAAAGTAGAACTGTTTGATCATTTTACTCTGTGTAAACAAATGATTGGTGTTTAATTGAATTATTAATGATACATAGCAATACTTGGAACCATTTAACTTTGTTAACTTGTGCTAAATTGAATTGCTAGAGGGGGTGTCCTCGTGGTGTAATGGTTAAAGTGATGGACTGCGGAATCGTAGTAAGCGAGTTCGTACTCCAGTCGCGCTATTACGATCACTTTCGGGCAAATACCCTTGGGAAAGGTATGAACCTCCTTATCCTTCCAGCTATGGGTTAAATAGTATCACTAATGTTCTTCTAGGAGAATAGCATTGGCATTAAATAACCTGCAAAGGTTGATATGCCATTAAACAAAGAAACCAAACCAAACCAAACCAAACCAAACTGAATTGTTAGAAATATAACAGATCACTTAATTGTGTGTATCAACAAAATGAGTTTACAAATCATATATCTATAAACAGTAAATAAATATCTATAAACAGGATTTGGTATTAAATAACCAACAATGGTTGATATGCCAGAAAACCAAACCAAACCATACAAGTAATCGAAAATAATTATTGCTCATACAAAACTGCAACAGATGACTTTCACCTTACGAAACGTCCACTATATTTTGATTACGTGTAAAAATAATACTTTTTTCCTCTTGTTTTATTTTTATTTTTGTATATCATTTCATCCTTCCCTGATTCGACATTAAAAAAAAAACTAGTGACTTTTCAATACACTATTTCACTTCTTACAATCAAATATAAGAGTTAATAAAATATAATGATATCAACACAATTATCTATGAATATTAGAGACTCTCTTTTTATTTTTTAATTAAAAGAATCAGAATTATAGAATGAAACGAGTAATATTTCCTGCTTTTTTAGTCTTTTATTGTAATAACAGCAAGAAGTACAAGCAAAATCCATTGTTCCCAAATATTTTGGCACAACATAGACTAAAAGAAACCAGATTAATTCACATCTACGTAAGCAAGAAACATTAACAAATTCCCCCACCCTAACAAAAATCCCACAAGATTTTAATTAGCTTCGTTTGCTACCTTGCATCTCTGTTATCAATGGCTTCCTCAGCTAATGGGCTGACCTCGATGAAACTTGACAAGTGGACCCCTTTCACCTCAAGGAGAGTTTTAATGACATTTGTTGGTTGCAGGTGTGGGAGTAATCCTCCTTCTCTCGGGAGCATCTGTAACATGGTAACTTGGCATGTTAACTCCCTAGACCTCAGTGAGTGTTTTAAAGACATCTGAAAGAGGCTCTGTCCCTGCTTCTGGTGGGACCTGGAATACTGGAGCTTAAAACTGATCACATCAAGTAGGCAAATAAAATTGCAATTTGCTTAATTTTACCAGAATCAACACCAGTATTTGCAGGGAACTTTGTCTTTTTAAAAGAAAACTTATGAAACAGAAGTAATTCACAAAAGGGAGCAAAAAGAATAATTTTGTTGAACAAAACATACTTTAGCATGTTATTTTAACCCGGGCAATGTCAGGTTCTTCAGCTAAATGTCTTTTTTTTTCAAAGAAATATTATGCAGAACAACTGGACACACACACACACACACACACACACACACACACACACATATATATATAATGTATCACAAAAGTAAGTACACCCCTCACATTTCTGCAGATATTTAAGATATCTCTTCATGGGACAACACTGACAAAATGACACTTTGACACAATGAAAAGTAGTCTGTATGCAGCTTATCTAACAGAGTTTATTTTCTCCTCAAAATAACTCAAAATATAACCATTAAAAGCTAAACCCCTGTCAACAAAAGTAAGTACACCCCTTAGGGAAAGTTGTCAATATTAACATACACCATATCAACTGTCAATATTTTGTGTGGCCACCATCATTATCCAGAACTGCCTTTACTCTCCTGGGCATGGAGTTTACCAGAGCTTCACAGGTAGCCACTGGAATGCTCTTCCACTCCTCCATGATGACGTCGCCGAGCTGACAGATATTTGAGACTTTGCACACCTCCACCTTCCGCTTGAGGATCCCCCAAAGATGTTCTATTGGGTTCAAGGCAGGAGAGATGTTTGGCCAGTCCATCGCCTTTACCCTCTGCCTCTTCATTAAAGCAATGGTCGTCTTTGAGGTGTGTTTGGGATCATTGTCATGCTGGAACACTGCTCTGCTACCCAGTTTCTGGAGGGAGGCGATAATGTTCTGCTGCAGTATTTCACAGTACATGTTAGAGTTCATGTTTCCCTCAATGAAATATAACTCTCCAACACCTGCAGCACTCATGCAGCCTTAGACCATGACATTCCCACCACCATGCTTGACTGTAGGCATGACACACTTATCTTTGTACTCCTCACCTGGTCGCCGCCACACATGCTTGAAGCCATCAGAACCAAACAAATTAATCTTCATCTCATCAGAATCATGGGACATGGTTCCAGTAATCTATGTACTTTGTTGACATGTCTTCAGCAAACTGTTTGGAGGCTTTCTTGTGTATCGTCTTCAGAAGAGGCTTCTTCCTTGGGTGACAGCCATGCACACCAATTTGATGTAGAGTGCGGCGTATGGTCTGAGCACTATCAGGCTGACCCCCCACTTCTTCAATCTCTGCAGCAATGCTGACAGGAATCCTACGCCGATCTTTCAAAGAAAGCATTTGGATGTGACGCTCAGCACGTGTGATCAGCTCTTTGGATGACCTATCCGAGGCCTGTCCTGAGTGAACCCTGCTCTTTTAAAACGCTGGATGATCTTAGCCACTGTGCTGCAGCTCAGTTTCAGGATGTTGGCAATCTTCTTGTAGCCTTGGCCATCTTCATGTAGCGCAACAATACGTCTTTTAAGATCCTCAGAGAGTTCTTTGCCATGTGGTGCCATGTTGGAACTTTCAGTGACCAGTATGAGAGAGTGTGAGAGCTGCACTACAAATTTGAACACACCTGCCCCCTATGCACACATGGGCCTAGTAACACTAATAAGTCATATGACATTTTGGAGGGAAAATGACAAGCAGTACTCAATTTGGACATTTAGGGGTGTTGTTTCTTCGGGGTGTACTCACTTTTGTTGTCAGGGGTTTAGCTTTTAATGGTTATATTTTGAGTTATTTTGAGGGGAAAATGAATTAACTCTGTTATATAAGCTGCACACACACTACTTTCAAGAGTGTCAAAGTGTCATTTTGTCAGTGCTGTCCCATGAAGACAAATACTTAAATATCTGCAGAAACGTGAGGGGTGTACTCACCTTTGTGATACACTATATATATATATATATATATATCATCAAGTCATGTTGATAGCCTGGATTCCCTTGATTCTTTCTCGCCAACCGTTCCTATCAATTAGGTCCTCTAGACGGTATTCATGATCCGCAGAGAGTTGATTAATGTAAGCCTTTGCAAATCGGCCAATTCTGGTGCATTCAACTGTGGTAGCCCTCGAAAGAACTTCGCTTATGAGTTCGTCCCTACTTCTCTCGCAATGCCCAGCATGTCTTGTTAGCCTTACTTTGATGGTATATATATATATACTTTTGAAAAGTCCCAGAATTTTTGTGAAAATTTTTGTAGACACCCTGATCCTTTCTATAAGCTATTTCTTTTATTATTTAGACAAGGTAAAAGCTTTGTAGGGAATATCTTTAAATCTAAGTGAATGACACTTTGGAGATTTATTGATTGAAACATACATGTTTTTTCCCCGAATTGTTAGGTAATAATGCATTAACACTATTTTACATCTCTAACTTGAAAAACTGTCGATAAACCAAATAGGTTATGTTTGATAATTGTTTTAGTAAAGTAATTCTTAATTTTTTCTCATGAATATTAGGATCTTAAATTCTTTGTGATTTGTTATCAGTAACATGGCTTCACACTATTTCTGCTTTATTGTTAGAGATTTCCCCTCGATGAGTGCTGCTTCCCCATCTGGGAGATTTGTTTTGTGATAAACCTTCCACCGAGTTCAATAAGTATGCATAACATATTTGGTTGTTCTACATCAACCTGTTTGACCTTCTATCAAGGACAGACAAATGAAATATAGATCAAGGCACTTTTTCAACATATATAAATCATATTTACAAGTATTCAGAAGTTTTGAAGGAAGTGTTTTTCATTCCTTTTCATCAAAATTCGTTAATAATATTCAT
This sequence comes from Sepioteuthis lessoniana, assembly GCA_963585895.1. NCBI lineage: Eukaryota > Metazoa > Mollusca > Cephalopoda > Myopsida > Loliginidae > Sepioteuthis > Sepioteuthis lessoniana. The sequence goes on along the minus strand of OY757917.1, from coordinate 76,213,756 downwards.
TGTAATTAATTTAAATTTTTACAAATCTGTAGACAAAACCCAAGGACCTATGTTCTTCTATATACTCTTGCATTATATATATATATATATATATATATATATATATATATATATATATATATCAATTGCTTGAGAAGTAAGGACAGACTCATAAGCAACGTTCTCTGATTGAATCTTACACATGAACGCGCCAGTGTTGGCCGACAAGCAAAGACTTACATACATCAGCTCTGTGCAGACACTAGATGCGGTCTAGAGGACCAACCTGAAGCGATGGATGATAGGAACGGATAGCGGGAGAGAATAAGGGAATTCTGTGCTGTCAGTGTGACTTGATGATGGTGATGATGATATATTGATGAACTCTTTGAGTACCAGGGTTAAAAATTTCAAATTACAAAACACAAACTTTTCTTGTTCGGGACGCATTTTATGAGCAACAAGAATATTTTGACGTACTTTATACACATATACAGACACTCACACAAACACACACAAATACGCGCGCGTGTGTGAGTGTGTATGTGTGTGTGTGTTGTGTGTGTGTTGTGTGTGTGTGTTTTTGTGTGTAAAGAAACCAATTCATCTTAATATTGCAAAGAAAATAATAAATTTTGTTCAGTTTTCATTCAGTATAGATCAATGAAATTTGCACAGTCTGTAGAACTAATGTGGAACTATATAATCAACATGTTTCACTTAGATGTATATTTTTAACGGCTGAATACAAAGCAAAATACAATTAAAACAAAAAGAAATACGAAATGTCTATTCGTATGAGAGTGCGTTGCGGCTTGTGTGTGCATATGCGTGTGAGTAAAAAATGTAAAGGAAGCACTCTATCTTGTTATGAAATGAGGAAACATCTTAAATGTCAACAATGATAAAGCATAAAAACTTAAATCCAATAAAATCAATTGCTTTCAAAATTCAACATCCGTCTACTTAGTAATAATAACTTTTTTCCAACTTTAATCAGGCGAATTTTTGCAAATTTATGAACGTGTGTCTAATATTTTATTAACAAATATGAAACAAGGAAGAACGAAAAGACCATCAGAATAAAAAAAATATACCTGCCCCTAATTACATACAAAACAATGCGATTCAATTGATATATAACTTCTTTAATTTAACCCTTAGAACAACTATTGGCATAATGCCCGTAATTTCTGTTAGCTTTCTGGAAGCAAAAAGCCAAACTTCAAAGTATTTTAAAGTAATCAAGAATTCCTTTTACCAGCAGTTTCCATGTTTGGGTGAAAAACAGAAATTTGCCGCAAAAGACTGCCTGAAAATTTACACTTCTGTGTGTGTGTGTTTTTTTTTTCTATTATACATGTACAGCGCCGGCCCGAGATACTGTCAACACGACAGTCACTCAAAGCTGGAAATATTAGAGGACGCCTGTCATGTGGATGAGACAGTGGTTCGATGAGGACTATTTGTCGCTGCCTCCCACCAGACACGACTTGACACAAGGTCAAAAGCCCGAAGGCCGATTAAAGTGGGGATAAGGGGGAGGGAAGGTCGGGAACGAGTCGAGACTCGAACCCTGCTGATCTGTGCTGCTCATCGGCTCACTTGGTGCAATGTGAGCCTTATGAGGCAAGCAGTTTCACGAACCCAAATGTGGGTCCGGGTACGTATGCCGGGTTATGGCTTGAACTAGACACCAAGGTCTAGTGCCATACAAAGGTTCCTGAGAGTTCGATGAGGTGAGGTCTTAGAACATTTTTTTAATCAAGCTTGTCTTCCGTTTTTCGAGACGCGTAACCAGTTGAGCTATCATGCTTCATACTCATTTATCTCACGGCGTTCTTTGTATTGCAATTCAGATTTTCTCAAATCGCTCATCAAAGTTTAACATTCCTCACGACAAGGAACTTTTCAAACTTCATTTCAAACATGGCATAATCAGCTAAATTGAAAGTAAATTATAATATTTTGAAATTGTTTACTTTCACATGATTATATTTTATGCCTTTTTTTTTCGTAAAACAAAGATAAATAGACATAATAATATACTTTAAAGAACAACGTAGTTCCGCTTGCTTGGGGCATTAGAAACCCTGGGGCTAGCCCTCTGCACATACATAGAATGCTGTATTCAAGACAGAAACTGCTTTTGGGTATGACTGAGGTAAACAATGCCAACAAAACTAGTTCAGTCAGTCTAGTAGGATATTGATTTTAAAAGCACAGGCATCAAAACCTCTATAATGATCGACTGGTCCCTGTCACGACAGGTAATGAAAATAACAGATTTTTTTTCAATAAGAGAATTTCTTTCGAAAAAAATAAAAAAATTTTTTTTCCATTAATGTAACCTCTGCATTATATGGAATTGGTTTATATAACAAATATTATTTTAATCTCGCAAAAATATTTCTTTTGGGGCTATATATGGCAAAGATATTTAAAATGACGGCAAATCAAATAGTGTGCTTGAACAGAGGTCTGTCATCAAATTTTTGGTGGCTGAGAAATGTGAAATTTACTGAAGGATGTTTGATATCTAAAGTTTTGAGATAAAGCTTAATAATCTTTATCATTTAGAGTATTCGGGCTATTGTCTTCACCTTTATTGTTATATTCACATAGTTTTGACTGATGAATCCTTAGGCTATCTTCAGGTGTTTTTTGTCGAACTCGGCAGCCTACACGAAATTTCGAATCGAAACCTTTATTTGGCTCACAGGGGTAGATTGTTCTAATTTTTGTTGACCATAACCGGGTACAAATGCTAAGCTATAATAAGTTTTCCTTGTTATTTTTACCTTTACTCATTATTGAAAGCACAACCTCCAGATAATTTCGCTTTGAAGTCTGATCCTGAATACAAAATAAAATGAACTATACACACAAACATATTTAATATCCTATACAAACAATATTTATACAAGTGGTATTACAAAAAAAAACAATACACAGATATGTCCCTTAGAAAAACTATACCCATATTGATCCATGAACATGCAGTATATGAAAGGGATACAAAGTGGAAAAAGACTTACTTGACAAGTATAGACAATATAACCATGTGGCTTTACCGTTCCCTGGCAGAGTTAAATACAACGTCTCTACTGTTCAAAGAACAGATGCTAAAGAGGTCGTGAGGGGTTTCTGAAAATGACATGTGACACTTAACAGACATGCTTTTTCTCTAAGCGAGAAAATTATTTATTATAACCCAACATTATTTACGTTTTAACAAGAACATTCATGCCGATTCTCACAGCTCCTTAATTTTGAACGGACAAAACCATTCACTTTTGTTAAATCAATGTTTTTGATACATTTCAAATATGAAATATTTGTTCATTCTTTTCTGGTAATTTGTTCAATTACATGTCAACCTTAATGTGACTTACCCGATGTGCTTAGATGTACATCAGAGGATGATCATTTTCTTTGCAAAGAAGAGATATAATTATTATAGTATCTCATATGTCAATCAAAGAGACATATCAGTTATATCTTGTTAAGATAACTGGTAATCAGAAAACAACAGAAAGAAACAGACTATGTACTTTCCAATTGTTTAACACTGTTTCTTTGTTTAAAAGCATATCAACCTTCATGGGGCTTCAAGTGCCTAAGTCATCCTCGCCGAAGAACAGTAGTTGCTCTATTTAACCCATAGCTTGGGGAATAAAACGGTTCATGGCTTTCTGAAGAGTATTAGTCTTAAAGTGAATGTAATAGCACAACTGGAGTTCGAACTCAGTTACATTAATGCTGCAGTCCAGTACATTATTCCCCACACAACAGGGACTCCACTCTTTAAAACTGTATTTGCATAAAGAAAACATAAGGGAGGTGCCCGTTGTGTAATGGTTATCGTCGTAGGAAATGGACACGACGACACGAGTTCAAATCCTGGACGAGACTGATTACCTTTCGCATAGCACTAATACCCTTGGGAAAGGTATGAATCCAATTATTCTCCCTCCAGCTATGGGTAGATAGTAGGGCAGACTAGGTCCTGCAGCCTTGGTGAGGTAACTTGTCTAGGAGAAAGAAACTCTTAATTCAAACCTGTAAAATCCGTTTAAAAATTGACCTTGCGTCTTATCCTGCCCGAGCGGAGGGGTTGGTAAATATGATAAAGAAACCATCAGTAGCCTTAACTGGAATTGTTTGCCAGTTCTGTTTTCTATGCCAATATCCGTCACGCAACCTCGTGCCCCGACTACAACGAAATCTTCATTCTCCAAGACACACAACTCTAGAAGGAATGTTCTGAATTTAGATTTAGCAAGAAAGTAGGAATTATAAAAGCCAGAGGGGAGTGCGGGCAGGAATTTGATGTCTACAACATCCGTCAGTGGGATAAAGCATTGTTATGGTGCAGTTGTAAAGCACCGGACTGAGAGGTCAATAGCGCTATTTGTAGCAACCTAAAAATATAGAGTTCTTAAAAACGTGTACAAGTAGAAGGCTTCGGAAGGTATAAAAACACATTCGTCGGACATACAATGAAAGATCGAGTTGAATTACTGACATGAAAAAGGTGTTACAAAATTCTCACTTATGGATGAAAATCAATACCAAAAACAAAGTTTGTCTCTTGGAATGAAGATGAGTAATATATATATATATATATATATATATATATATATATATATATATATATATGTATGTATGTATGTATGTATGTATTACAAAAATAAAATATTTTTGGATATAAAAAGCTCACGACTCGGAGTTTCATGAAATTGATCATCAGGTAAGTTTTTCACCGGATCGTGTGTATTTATTAGTTTAATATCTTAAAACATTTTATGGTTGCGACATTTTCTCTTAACTTTACACACACACACACACACACACACACACACACACACACACACACACATATATATATATATATATATATATATACATATTCAACCTCTTCGTTATGAGCTGGATGTGTGTCAAGGTAAATTTTTCAACATTATTGTGTTGGTTTAATTACAGATTTCTCTTTCTACGAGACTGGTTGCTGTACCATGGCTAAAGAACTTAATCTTCCAAACTATTGGCCCATAGTTTGAAAAAATAGATGGATTCATGCCTTACTCGGAGGCATTAGCATGAAGTGAAATGTGAATATATATATATATATATATATATGTGTGTGTGTGTGTGTGTGTCTTTTGCTTCTTTCCGTCACAAGTTATTATGATCAGGGTAAGTGTGAATACACTAATATTACATTGAAAATTACATTAGAAATTGCCTTTTACATCACGAACATCGTAAAGCTATTGCCCCAGCCAAAATCATGCTATGATGTGCTATGACACTTGTATAAAAGTAATACAGTCATCTGTGAGTTTTTGTACAAAGCCAAAAGTATGAAGCACCTAGTGAGAATCAATGTGACAACTCAGTAGAAATGGATCAGTGAAACTAGCTCGTTAACCATAACACCACAACAAAATATCTACAGCAAAAAAGTTGCGGTAGAAAAGGTGAGATATATTATACCTAACCTATTAAATACTTCCCTATTACACATATACATATAAAAAAAATCAAATCATTACAAAAAAAAAACAAAAAAAAAAACGAATGAAATTCTTCTTTTATTGTTTCCCTTACAATAATTCCTCCTTCTGGATTTGAAATTCTTCCCCTGAGAGCAAAGTGCTTCTCGTTTGAGATCGATTGTTTTAGAATAAAATGAATAAATAAATAAATAGATAGATAAATAAATGAAATGAAAAGCAAAAGAAATCAGACCTTAAAAAACAAATGGGAGCTAAATAAAAATCTCATAAAAATATTCCGATGTTTTTAACGTTTGTTTTACTCATGTTGCTTTTGTATGCATACAAGCTCAAGAACTAAGGTGATATCGTATGTATCCTGTGTCTCTCTTAAAAACAAAACTAGTCTCCAGCAGTTGCATTTATATTGTCTGAAAGATAATTGCAAATCCCACTCACACTTGGTATCAGCTTTATTGACAGATACACTTATACTGGTGCCATTGAGTTCTCAACTCAGGAAAGTGTAGAGTCATTACTCTTGAAATCCAGCAGGGTTATTTCTTAGCTGGGGTATTAACGTCCCTTCACCTGTTCCTCTTTCATGTTTCCCTAACAATTCATTTTTTTTCGTTCCGTTCAACCTTATTTTTTGGTGTTTTTTTAAAACTTTTTTTTCTTCATGTTTTACAGCAATTAATTCATTTATATAGTTTCCTTTTTCTTCCTTCAAACTCCATTCTTTCTTATATTTCTTTTCTTTTTTTTTTTTTTTCATTTATTCATTTACTTTCTTTTTTTAGAATATCTTTTCTATATCTATTGTAATTTATTTGTAGTTTTTTTAAACATGGTTATTGCTCTAGTGTAACAGATTGAGGATCCATATTTAAACATTGCAATCATATTTTTCCCATCTAACATAATCTAAAGCTACAGGGGAAATTTTGTTGAATCCTTATCAATTTCATCGCAAATGTTTAAAATAGTTTTTCCTTTTTGAATTCATCTATTTATTTATTTATTTTATTTTTTTTTTTTTTGGTTGTCTGAAATGTCTGCTTTGAACGTATAATATCTAGTAATTTAAATAAAGTTAAAAAGAAACTGCCTGTTTCTTGCGTAAAATTTTCCTTATTGGCTAAAAATTTATGTTCATTCTCCTGAAAAAATGGAAGAATCTATATTCTATAAATAATATAATTAACAAAAATATAATAATATAATTAATAAAAACTGAAATAAACTGATTTTATTCTTTATTTAAGCCCTGAAGAAAAATGTAAACAGTAAAAAAAAAATCATGCAGTATTTTATTTAATTTTCTATTTTATTTTTATCTTTTTTTTTTTTCACACTTCTTTCCCTCAAACATGTTTTCAATTAATTTTGTTTTTGTATTATCAGAATCTTATTTTGATTTTTAAATTCATTTTAATTCTGTATGATTCCTTCAATATTTTTATTTTTCTCAAACTTTTTCAGTTTTTGTCGGAGTATGGAAAAATTCTTGAATTTATCATAAATTCATCTTTGATTACATTTGACACTGGACCTCAGCAGACGTTTGCCCTTTTCGTGCAGAGATCTGGGAAGTGTGGGGTTCCCCTTTAGTGTCATTTCTCCTAGGTCCATTGTCCTGTTAATATATCAAATAAATCTGTTAAAACATCATTCATACTCTATCGGAGATAAATGTACGACGAAGACTACTCCCTAACCTCTTGGCTTAAAATAAACCTAGATTGGTTCACATACCATTAAAATCAATCAATCAATCACTTAAAAGAGGTAAAAAGGATATCAATCAAAATACTTTCTTGGCTTACTGCATACTCGTTTATATATATATATATATATATATAGGTATTTCCCATATATATATATATATATATATATATATATATATATATATATATATATATATATATATATATATATATATATGGGAAATACCTATATATATATATATATATAGGTATTTCCCATATACACAAGTGGTGACTCTATTCAATAAGATATACATGTTTTTAAAAATGTTTATGTTTAAAATATTCTTTTTTCAAAACAGTTCTGACCAATACAAAACATTTTTTGTTTCAAACATTCTATTCCTATTTCTTTTCTTTGTTTTTTATAGATCTTATGAAATTTTCGTTTCTTTTTATGTTCCGACTCTTATTTTTTATCTTTTTTTATTTTGTTTTTTTAATCTTTGTTTTGTTTATTTGTTTGTTTCAATATTTCGTAAGTTTCAATTTCTATTTGTAGTTGTTTATTCTTTTACTTCTTTCTTTTTTTTTTGATTTCCAGTTCTTTCTTTCTTTCTTTCTTTCTTTTATGCATTATCATATGTTTTTTCTTCTTTCTACTTTGGCTTTCCTTCTTTTTTCTTTCTTTCTTTCTTTTCCCCTATTTCCTTCTATCTTTGTTTTGTTCTTTCTCGCCATATTTTTCGTTCTTTCTTTCCATTTTCTCATTTTCTTTCTTTCTTTCTTTCTTTCTTTCTTTCTTTCTTTCTTTCTTTCTTTCCATTTTTTGTTCTTTCTTTCCATTTCCTCATTTACTTTCTTCCTTTCTTTCTTTCTTTCTTTCTCTCTTTCATGCACTCTTATTCTTTTAAGATTTTTGCACTCTTTCATCCTTCATTCATCCATCCAATTTTTTCCGTCTTCTTCATATTCTTTGCCCTTCCACTCATTAATTCAAATGTTCTCTCTCTTCTAACCATTCTCTCTTTCATTCAGACTTTATAATTTTCATCGATTTCAAAAGTATTTCTCCCTTTTTCCTTTAGTAAACCTCTATCTTTTGCCATCTCTCCTTAACTTATTTTTTCATTGTTTTTTCCATATCTACATTTTCCTCCTCACGTTTTCTCAGACTGTTTTCATATTTTCTCCCTTTTTTAATATGTTCACTTTAACTTGTTCTTCCTACTCTATATAACATCCTTATCCCCTCTACACACTTTTATTTATTGCAGCACTTCTCACTTCTGAGTTTTATCTTGTAGAGAAGAGGAAAATCGCGTATTTTGTTTTGGCGCGCAATTTAATTCAACACTGAATTTCACCCAATCAGGATGACTTATCCTATTCAGCCCGGACTTCACTTCCGGCTAGCAAAACGGGTGAGCGGCCAAACCCACTCTCTTCGGCGTGAGACAGCGACCAGAACAGACGTTCCCTGGTCGTCCCTACTTAGCGATGCTTTTTAGCTAGACAAGCCACTCAGTGTGGACATCTCACTGTGGCTTTAACACTAGCAGTAGCAACATGGACACTCTACGAGGGAACCATCTAATTCATGGATTTCCTACGAGGAATCCCAGTTGAACATAAATTAGAAATATACAACATACCTCGCACAGGCCCAACTAAACACAATCCCTCACACGTCCAGCAGCACGCTGCCATCTCAACATCCCGCTAAGTCATTTCGTCTCCAACACTAACAAGCCTAAACTCCACGAGTCTTGCAGCACCAAAAGCAAACCATATTCAAAGCTGCAAATAAAGAACTTTCGTTGTTGTGTTGTTAAAGCAAAGTTTCGTAATTCATTTGTATTGCCTAAAAAAATATAGTGTTAGGGAAATTAACTAATTTCCCGAAACCGCTCTCATTAATTTTTTCCTTGATAAATCTGCCTCATTTTTTTTTTGTTTTCAATCATTTTATTTTGTTTTCTACTTTCACACAGATTTTGTTTTCTCTTACAAGTAAATATCTGTTAGGATTTTCATATACAGAGTTAGGGCAATGGACACCGACTTCTCTGTAATAAAGGTAGAAAAACTTGCTGTTTCATTGATAGGCTTGTGTTCTCTTGTCGATTGGACAGAAAAGACAATCAAGCAAGGGAGAAGGATTCTTTATTTGAAATTATCTGAATTAAACAAAGTCAAGGTCTCTTCATTTTAAATGAGTTGGATTAAGTAAAGGACAAGACTTATTATTTCAAATTGCCTGGATGAAATAAGAAAAACTTATACCTTATTTCAAAATATTTTCCCCTTCCAATAGTTTTAGTTGTATCTCTACTCTTTGATGGGAGATGCTCCAAAAGTAAAGCCTCTAATTTAGTTCCTTTAAAACTAGAACATATAAAGGAAACACAATTATACCACTGCATTTAGTTGAAAATTCAAGAAAGTCAATTTTGTCATAGCAAGATAAAAACACTTTTTGCAGTGTATGGAAAAATAAGGAATACTCCAAAAATAATGTAAGTAAGTAACTAAGTAAAGTTGGCGACCGTAGTCGAGGGTGACCAGAAGGCTCCCTTTTCGATAGCTACTACACCAAGGTGTAGGGGAGAGCGATACTCCTTTCCCAGGATTGCTCCACTTTACCCTTGATACGTACCTTATACTGGTGAGTGTTAAGCAAGGCGGTATCAAGTACCATTTTTAAAGTCTTTGGTATGACGCGTCTCCCAGACAATTGGCGAACACTCTATCCACTTGACCAATGAACCGGTTAAAGTCTCTTATTTAGTTCCATGGAAACTATAACAGATTCAGGGAGCATAATAATACAAAGTTTTCAATTGCATGACACTATTTTTTCACATGGTCATTACTACAGACAATGCATTTTCAACATTAATGAAATGAAACCTACATGGAATGCTAATCAGAAATTCACTCTGAAAGTAATGCTTTTTATTTTAATATGTTGTGCCACAAAATCGCAGGTATATGTTGGTTTGTTTGTCTTGTGGACCAGTAAATGGTCCGGAAGAAAGACGCGAACTCGGGATTACGTGAAACAAGTATATTGAACAAATGTATAAATATAGCATAGGTTAAAGAGTGTTGAACGTCAGTCTGACTGCCAAAGTGTGAGGCTGGAGTTAACTTAGGTATTTGTCATCTGCCCCACCACCGGATAAGAATGGCACAAGGTCGTTTTTAAGGTGAGTCCGGTTGCAGGGCCGTAGCCCACACGCGTCCGACATTGCCAAAAATACCTTCGGTCCTGTCGGCATTCCTCTTAATAGGGGGGCCTCAGGCCCAAGGCAATAAACCTAACCCCCCATAAGCCAAGGGGGATGGCCCCTGAGGCCGGAGGAAATGGTAAGTCAACAAACCTCATTCGGCCAGATCCGCGCTTAAGTCAAACACGGCTGATCAGAGCTGGAGTTGACTTAAACCCGAGATGAATATTCTCACGGTATTTATAGGAAGAGTTCATTATAGTCAGTAAGGTAGTTATATGTCAAATCAGTTCTATTTCAAACAATTCAGTTTAATATTAAAAACTGTTCCATTTCAAACCATTCAGTTTAGCATAAGTATGCAGTTTAAATGTCAAAACTGTTCTATTCCTGGCAATTCAGTTTAGCAAAAGTATGCCGTTTAGTTCTCTTTGACCCAAAGATAGGACCCTATCAGATGCTACCATTCCAGACCAAAGTGGACCTTGGAGCAGTGGCAATGAAGGGGTACTCCACAATCCCCAAAACTCCAGTATTACGAGAACCACACCATCAGATTGTTTTGTGTCATATCCTGGACACTTGTTTGGGGAGTGGGGTCTTACCCTTTCTGAAGAAAAGCAGTCAGTGTATTCTACTGTCTTAGCCAACTGGGCAAGCATATGTTGGTGGTATGGCAGTAGATGTTAAACCTAAAAATAGATCATAATTTTTTGGCCTTGTAGCCAAGCAGCAGTATGGCAAAATGGCATCTAACATAAAAGTATGTCATTGAATTCTTCCGCATTGAAAGAATTGTTTCCATTCACATTTGTTGATATCTACTGAGTGTTTATGAGAACTAAGCAAGAGGTTTGAGCATACTTAAGCAGTGGGTAATATATTCTAACAGTGGTGACATTAATGTTAGAGAAAAGCCATATTCAACAGTGCTGCTAACCCGCATAATGTCGACTGTCTCAATCATTTCATTTGCTCAAATAAGTCATAAGAAATGAACCATTTCAGAGATAAAGCTTGATAACTTTTATCATTAAGAGTATTCGGACTATTGCTTTCATCTTCATTGTTATATTCACAATGTTTTGGTCAATGTGTCTTTCAGCCTTCTTCAGGTGTATTAAGTCAAATTCAGGAGCCCACACAGAACTTTGAACTGAACGCTTTATTTAATTTACTGGGGTAGATTTTTCTAATTCCGTTGACTATAATCAGGTATAAGTGTTAAGCTCTAGTAATTATTCTTTGTTTGTTACCTGTTGTTGGGATTGAACCTGCAACCTCCAGATGATTTCACTTAGAAGCGCTTCTTGACCAATTACCTATATCTGTTGTGCCATGTGTCCAGTCGGACACATGGCACAATGGATAATATGGCCCTACATATAACAATTAAGATGAAGACAATATTCCAAATACTCTTAAATGATAAAAAAAAAAACGAACTACTCGTCCATTTCCTGAAAATGATACAGTCTTCACTGCTGTAAAATGTGAGAGAACACTGTTAGTACAGTATGTAAGCTTTTCTTCATCTCAAACGAAAATGTATGAACAATAATGTTGATTATGTAGTAAATAAATAGTGTTTTTTTAGTTGAAAATCTGCTCTATCCAATATCATTATGTTACTTGTATTTGTTGCCTTTTCTTAAGAAAAAAATTGGAAGCAGTACTTTTGGAGTGCCCCTCATAAATTACTGGTCATTTGAAACTCAGAGAAGGACCTTTGTATGAATACTGAAGCAAATACTTATTGATCTCTTTAAGCGCGTATTCACTGACTAAATCAGCAGTATTTTTTTTTAAACAAACATAAGAAAATTGTCCTTTAATCCTTAGTCAAGCCACATTGCTGAATATATATATATATGTATATATATATATATATATATATATATACATATATATATATATATATATTGACCTAACCCCTCCATAGGAGCAGGATGAAAAACAAGTCAATTTTTAAGGAGAGTTTAACATGTTTGAATTCAGGGTTTTCATTCTACTTGACCAGTTGCCATACCATGCTTAAAGAGCTCAGCCTACACATAGAAGGAAAGAGAATAATTGGATTCTCATTGTTGACTTTAATACAGTGTATGAATATATATTTTGTAGTTAATTATTGTATAATGGCTCATACCATATGACTTCCGGTATCTCGGAGGAATAAAAGACGTGTTTCTTAAGCATAGGGAGTACTGAAAAATCTCTGTCAGAAGTAAGACCAACTTCAGACGTAACACCAACAGCGTAAGACTTATAATATCAGTTGGACAGTACCAATTTAGTTAATAAATAGTTAAATCTATTTCACTGTGTATCTCTTCCTTACTACGATACAACATAGATACATCAGGAGCTTGAATCTCAACTAATAATCAATGTCAGGGCATTCCTTTTGGAAACTAATACCAATCTCCTGGTAGGCCCAAATTATGCTTTTGGAGAGTGGATAAATCAAGCAAAGTATATTAATAAAATAAACAAAAAGTTATAAATTTCCTAATCAGGATCATTTTACGAATCCAGTAAATAAATAGTTCCATGTCCATTTCCTCTTACTGTATACATCTTAGTAGTTATGTAAAATTTGTTTACTTTCAGCTTGAAGTAGATATATACAAAGAAATCATCAAAGATATATTTTTCATCACACTGGTTGGTGGGAAAAAAAAAGAAAGAAGATCTCTTCATTCAGGCTCAAAATTAAAGAATCCATTTCTTTAAGGTAAAAGCAGTGGAAATAAACTTCTTCAACTGTTCCCTTCTTCAAGGTATCTCTCACAATCTCCTAATTCATTCAACAAATGTATTAAGTGTACCAGAAAATTGCTTTTAATCATTCTCAGTGATTGTAAATGAAACTACTTTTTTAATGACATAACAGCTGCAGAGAAAATTCATTTTTAACTGTTTACTTCAATGGATGCCAGAATATATTGGCATGTAATTGATATTCACTAAACTCAGCTTTTAGTATGGAACAAGGCAAAATAAAGGAGACAAAAGTGTAGCTGAAGAATCGGGGGAAAGTTTTTAAATTTGATACCACTCTTTCCGAATGGAGGGGAGGCATGCTTAGTGCATTGGTTATCGTTGAAGGAAATGGAACTGGCGACCCAAGTTCAAATCAAAGGTTATTTGCATTTCTTTTTCATGTTAATGCTGTCAGGAATGTCATGAATCCACTTATTTCTCCACAGCTATGTATAAATAGATGAGGTTCTTTGGCTTTCATTTGGCTACTAGTCTAGAAGATAGAAAACTTTGAATTCAAAACAGGTTTACGCCATTTAAAAAAAATTACCTTGTCTGATATTCTGCTTGTAGTGGAGAGGTTGGTTAAATATGCGCTTAATAAAGAGGGGGGTTGGGTAAATATATGCTTAATAAAGGAGTGGTTAAGTAAATATGGGCTTAATAAAGGAGGGGTTGGGTAAATATACACTTGATAAAGGAGGGGTTGGGTAAATATATGCTTAATAAAGGAGGGTTTCCAAATGCTTTATAAATAGTTGTTCACCAAGTGCATTTTTACAGTGTAATTACACAGCATCAAATTCTAGTAAATGCTAGAAGGACCTCTACTAAGAACCAAGATTGTTCAAGTCACCAAATCAGTTGCTACACCATAAAAGGAGAAGAACATTGAATAATATCAGTCATTTAAGAGGGGATGTTTTACCTGTTCTGAAAATCAACTGTTGAAATTCAGCACTGGTGGGAAATAGGAAACTATTTTGGCCATACATAATTTTTCTAGTCATTTTGTTGATAAAATCACCACACATTTAAGGGAAGTAGCGATCCTTATTTTGAAATATTGACATATGATGCACTGGTTGAAATTTTATATTTAAACTTGTACTTCTTTGAGATTATTTTTTATGAAAAAAAGAGCCTTGTATACCCAATTATCTAACTATATCTGAGGATGGAAGAAATAGATTCATGTCTTTCTGAAAGGTGTTGACTTACTGACTCAATTTTCTTTGCCAGTTCCCATTATGCTATGGTGCCTATATATATATATATATATATATATATATATATACCCATCCACCCATCCATCCTCATATATATATATATATATATACTGTGACGCCACATAAATAATTATCCCAGGACGTGAGTTCATTTTATGTGCATGTGACTTCGAGGGCAGTCTGGCACTTGACCCTCAGTAAAATAAGTCCCAGTCAAGATTCCTATTTCGGGCATATGGTAAACTGGCAAATAATGTGGAGGTTAATTTGGGGCTAGACTGATCTCCGACGCTGGTAAGTGGGTATCCAATTCACTATCACTTACCCCACCAAGTCTTTCGTTTTCCAACCCCCTCAGATATTAGAAAAATTGACTTTGAGGTTAGAAAATATCAACTGTAGTCAGACTTACAAAATTCTCTTGTAATGTTTTAGGGTGGCGATAAGACGTTTAGCGAGAATTAATGAAAGCGATATGAAGCTGAAACAGATATGTGCAAAAGAAGGTGACTCGAAAGAAGAAACAACACAACCAATAGATTTCAACACAAGGGTGGATTCAAAATATAACAAAATTTTAATAGGCAACGACCAAGCAAATAATGATAATATTTAAGAAACAGTTCCTTTTCCTTTTCTCTTTTCTTTTTAAAATACCAGCTATATTAAGCCAACTGGAAGTATCAAACATAAATGTCTCTTAACAGTCCTTTTCTTCTTTCTCCTTTTTTTCTTTCTTTCTTTTTCTTTTACTTGAGAAAATATCTTAGTCGCTGGACTGAAGCATGTAACAAAGTTCATTCACTAATATGCTTATGATGAAAGAGAATCATTTCAGTTTCTCTCTTTCTTTCTTGAGTACATATAACTTTCCAATATGTTGGAAGGGTAGAAGGAAAACAGTTTAAGTTGTACTTATTTTTGATGATGTTCAGGTTCCTTCCTTTATGGGCTAGTGACATCCACGGAGTTGGCTGAGTCAGCGTCTCATTCTGCTGACTTCTGTCCAAAGACTTTGTTCTACTCCTTTTACAGGAGACTTTCCCTGGAGTTTGTTGTAAACCGGCATCTTTCTCTGCTGACTTCTGTCCCCAAACTAAAGATTCTTTTCCAAATTTCTCTAATGGAAAAATGGCATTTTGTTGCTAAGGGTCTATAGGCCAATAATTTGATTTTTTCTTTCTCACACTATTTCCTCCAGTCATGATATTCTAGTTACCTGTATTCCTTTCTTTGTCCAACAGATTACAGGTCATGGAATGTGGGTAGCTTTGACCTTCATTTTCCTACCATTTTAGCGGTCAGTTTTAGTGCCTGTTGATTCAAACACAGAAGGGTTGGGGAATTGACCTCCCCTTCTCTCTCTCTCTGTAGCATACCATGTCACAATATGAAAAAAGTAAAGATGGCGACTGTAGTCAAGGGTAACCTGAAGGCTCCCTTTTCAATAGCTACTACACTGAGGTGTAGAGGAGGGTACGACTCCTTTCCCTGGATTGCTCCACTGTACCCTTGATACATACCTTATATTGGTGAGTTTATCAAGGTGTGTATCAAGGAGGTATCAAGTACAATTATCAAAGTCTTTGGTATGACACAAACTGGGATTGAACCCAGGTCTCCTAGACCATTGGTGAACACTCAACCCACTTGACCAATATGATTAAAACTTTAGATTGAAGTTTAAATCAAATAAGTATGTATTTATCCCACCACTCTATCAGAAGTTGCATTCAACATAAGTTCCATTTTTAAGTGAAGAATTCAGAGTGTGCCTTCTCCAAGATCAGTTGCTACACCAAGGTTAAACTGCCCAGTCTCTGCATTTTTTTCCCATTCCCAAAGTATAGTTGGATTCCTACCTAGGGTATTAGCACTATATGAAATGACAAAATAATATAAACACCTGGTTATTTTTATAAGTAATTATTGTTTTTTGTATCCATTTATTTACTAAGCATAGCTTGGTCATGACAAAAGGCTAAAAGTATAGCCCACCCAGTAAAAATCAAAATAACTATTAATGATCTGCTAAGCAAGCTTCCTTATCATTGCAAATGACCTTCATTCATCTGTGTTACTATTATTCTTCAATTGTTATATTCATTCATTTGCTAGAATATTAATTGTTGTATTTTACAGCCTAGGGCTCTCCAGACAATCAACTATCATCCATAAGCAATATACAGCTTGTCAAAAGTTTTTTCTTTTTTTTTTTGTAACTGTCACTGTTCTCTTTTGTTCTCAACTATATCAGGTTGATTATAAAAGAAGTTCCAAATAAAATTCATTATAAAGGTTTGGGGATCGATAGTTTAAGCAAATAAGGAATTAAAAAAACTTACGAAAAATAATCAATTTGTATGGCTTATTGTCTTGTCAATTTTAAATACCACAGATTTTCTTTCCATTAAAGCACAAGTTTGAATCTTCTGGTTTAATCTGCCATATTAAAAATTACAAGCATTTTAATTAAATTTTCTTTAGCTTTCAAAAATGAGCAAAAATACAAGGCAGACTTTGTTCTGAAAAGTTTTTACTGAAAATATTGTAACAAACACCTAAAAAACAATAAAAACTTCATTTATTATTTCATAAAAAGTTGATATCACATCTGAAGCAAGAATTTACAAAATAGTTTGTTAGCAATGTCTTAAAAATTAAATAGGCAAAATATCCAGAAATCTAAAGAAAGGAACAGATGAACATTGAAGAAACCTGAGAATAAACAACACAACATGCTTAATATAATGGTACACAAAATGGATTACAATATAGATTTTAAAAAATTATTTAAATAAAAAAGAAGAAAATTTATAATAATGACCACATGGAGAATCTAAGAAAAGATTCTGCAGTCCTCAAAATATGTGCCATCAACTCTTAAGTATCTTGAAGGGGTAATCTCAGATAGGCAATAACAAATGCACTATGAGCTTAGTAATCAACAGCAAATACTTATGAGGGTTGCAGCATCAATGTCAACAATTCTAAGAAAGACTACCATGAAGACTACCATGGATCTGTTGAATCTTCAGGAAAGTGTATAACTCATTTATTGGCCTTCATAAAATGATTCATGACTGAAAGTTATGTCAATATTGATAGATGTTCATCAGCAAGTGAAGGTTTTAAACAATTGCTTTACCTAATAAATGATTGATTGATTTTAACAGTATGTCAACCTATATGCAGCCATGGTTATCATCTTAGGAAATGGACATGGCGACAGGAGTTCAAATCCTTGACGAAACTGATTGCATTTCACATAGCACTAATACCCTTAGAAAAGGTATGAATCCAATTATTCTCCTTCCAGCTATGGGTAAATAGTAGGACAGACTAGGTTCTTCAGCCTTGGTGAGGCAACTAGTCTAGGAGAAGGAAAACTCTGTATTGAAACCTGTTAAACGCCATTTAAAAATTCACCCTGTGTCATATCCTGTCTGAGCGGAGGGATTGGTAAATATATATATGCAGTCATTTTATGCTTAGAGGTTAGGGAATCCCATACATTGTTCATTTATATTTGCATTTTCTCTGTTGTTTCTTAAGAAATTTTTGCACACAAATATATATCAAGTATTCCTGTTAAATACAAATAATTTGCAAACAGATCTATTTGACCCATAGATTGCACTTTGGTAGGTACTATCACTCTGTATCAAAGTGGAACTGGGAGTAATGGAAATGAAGAGTTACTCCACACTACGCAGTTATTCAAAACTCCCAACTGATCATCAGATAGCATTTAGTGTCATACCCAGGATACCCATTTTTGAAGTCAAGAAAGATGTCAATTTATAAAATTCACTTTTATTTATTTAAGGTATTTAGAGTAAAGCAGTAGACTTTTTAAAAATTTTTGTTGATTTTTCTTCAATACAAGAATAAAAGAAAAACCTATTCACTTAAAATTGCTTATTTACTTGAGTATGCAGTCAATGAAATTCGGAAAATGTAGTCATTTAACCAATTGGAATAATCAATATTACAGGTTAGATTGATGTAAGGCTTTCAAACAACAACTTTTACACAGTGTTACCAATATTACCTAGATACTCTACCCTACAAAAAGAAAGTGCAAGGTCCTATTAGAAAATTCAAAGATAGATCCTGTTATTTTATTGTTAAATATAAATCCACATAAAGAAAGAATATTTTTATATCATCTTATGATCTTATAAAGTTCATATTGTTCTCCAAAAAAATTCAATTTAAGTGAATGATACTAGTATAATCAGTCAACTGTATTATTTTTAAAAATAGATCTCCTTAGCATTCAATACAATTACTCCTGTGAGTTTTTCATTGGTTAAAGCATCTTCGAAATTCATCTTTTGATATGGCACAAAGTTAAAGCATCATATCTATATTAGAGTCCTCCTCATTCACAAATCTCTTACCCTTTTGATAGATTTTCAGGTTAGGAACCAAAATTAAGAATAGTAATCAAAGAAAAAGTATATGCCATAATGAAGAAGTGGTAAGCCAAAGAATGGTGAAAAGTAAAGAATTAATATAGACGGGAAAATGGAATATTCTTCCAAGTGATTAACTTTGATAATCAAAACCACTTTTCAGGAACAAGGAAATAGAAATGATATCAAGTTCCTAAAATCAGAGAAAAACTCACAATACAGGAATAACTCAGGGTTTAAATTATAAAACATCAGTTATACAGTAAAGTAAAAAATGAAATCAGTTCACTCGAGACTTTGAGCTAAAACTTAACAAATTTACAAAAAAGGTGTATTTTTCTCTTTGTGACTCACTTAAGAGTTCTCTTACTTTAAGAGTACTTGGTTACATCTTTGACTGGGGTGCTGACAATTTTCAACCTTAGGGTCTGGTATAGTGACAATATACTACCCATGAAACATAATCCAACATGAGACCCAGACAACAGTTTCAGGTGCTGTGACTGGCAGGTGCTCCTTTGATAGCCAACATGAGGGACTGAGTGGCATCCTGTGAATTAGAGTAAATTTTCATGAGTTGTGACTGCTGCACTTGCATTAATCTGTTTTGACAGAGGTTTTACTTTTGGATCATGTATGTATATATATATATATATATATATATTGAAAGAGAGAAGAGATAGAGAAAGGGATATATAATTTCATCTTACATTAGAACCCAACACTGAAATTGTTTCTTCTCATAGCTTTGTTGCTTGAAACTCCTGGATAAGAAAACAAAACTTCTGCCCCAGTAGTAACTGATTAGAACCAAAAGAAATACATCTATACTAATTTACAGGTAAATAGCTTTTAACATTAAGAAAGATTTATTGATGAATCTTCTCAGTGCTTTGCATTTTTAGTTGCATCTATAAAACTGATTACTTTTTTTTTTCATTTCCAACTCTATGACTTTTCAGAAGGTTATCAGAAGAGAGTGATTATAAAGTGGACAGAATAAAGAGTCCTAGTAGACTTTATCCACTGTTGAACAATTAAGAATCTCCTGGTTTGTGATTATTTTCCTTTTGCCTTTGGCCCATTCACATTTTATTGCCATTTTGAGTCCTTTCTCTTGATACTGTACAATGGAGATGTGTCTCCACTAAAGAAAAGCATAGAATAGTCGCAAGTTCATCTAGTACCTATCACCATGCGTAGTCAATGGAACCAGCTTTTTTCCCCAGCATAATAGAGTTTTGAATGACATACCAAAGTCAAAGCTGCCACCAGCTCAGATCCAGTTTCCATAGAAACTGAGTTCGATTCACAAGTAACATCTAGTACAAAAGCAATGTCATCTAAATCTGAGATAAAAGAAACACTTTATAGACAGTACCCATCCCAATGCTATAAAACACATACATACAGACATTGTGTATCATTTTATTGATATCTACACCGTCTGCCATAATATGGAAAGCTGAAATACCTTAAATGCATTATACAGGGGGTTTAAATAAATTCAGTGTCATTTGAGATGTACAGGATGTTTCTGAGAAATTGATATTATTTTGTAATCTAATAACTTGACTGATTTTCATTCAAGTTATCTAAAATTTTTACAACTCAACATTTTTTTCAACGTTTGATATTTTGTCTAATATTTTATCCCACTATCAATTCACAAAATCAAGTGCATCTTGTTTATCTCGCTCAAACAAGTTGAGCCAACAATTGACTATATGATGGACTATATGAACAACATTTTCTTGACAATAACATTATCATTATTGCTGTCAAAAAGTGGATCACCTCCATGGGTACAGATTTTTATGAATGCAGCTCATTGGCTCTTGCCTATTATTATTGAAAATGCAAATTAGAGGCGCACATAACATAAAGGAAATGGACTTGGTGAACCAAGTTCAAATTCAAGATAAAGCCATTTGATTTCACTTCATACTAATGCTCTTGGGAAAGGCATGAATCCATTCATTCTACACCCAGCTCTTGGTAAGTAGTAGTAGGCAACACATGGCTCTTTGGTTTGGCAACAGGTTAAGAATGAAAACTTGACAATATGGAGAAATAGTGTTTTTTAGTTAAAAATTTACTTTATTTAATAGTGCCTTTGTTCGCTTTTATCTGTTGTAGTTTATGTGCAAATAAACAGGTTTTATTTTTTAATCCCTCCCCATATATATATATATATATATATATATAAACTAGTTTTGTCTTTTTTCTCTTATTATCTGTTTGCTATTTTTGCCTTTTATAATTATCAAACTTTGCTTCCACAAGATATCTTTATCCAGGCACTTGGCTTAGTTTGTTTTTATCAGATAATTCCTATTGCATAAATCCAGTTTCATTCAATGTCAAGATAATAAGCTCTGAATGTCCATCTCTGTGGATGCTCTTCCTATTTTATTCTGCTTGTGAATATAACTAGGCTTCAAGGCAGAAGTGTTCTCACCAGTCAATAATGCCCGCTGAACAGTTCCTCCATCTCTGACCACCCAACTGACCATACCACCTGATCACCTGACTGGTACAAAATCACCCAAGCAAGCTTTGCTTGAAACACTTTCTTAATGCACCAATAAGCTCAAAGTACACTCCAGTAGATGCACAATGTGAAAATCATGATACTTGAAATCTGATAAGCATTGGTTAAAAGGATTCCACTGTTGCAGTTAAGTATTTGTGTTCTTAGAAAAATTAATCTTTGCTACATTGGATGATGCCATAAGAAGGACAAAAACTAAATTAAACTATGGATAATACAAAAGTTACTTCTTTTAAAAGCTTTCATCTGGTTTTCATTTTACACTATCATATGATATAGTACAACACAAGATAAAATTTTATTTCAATTATAACAAATACTTTATATAAATTAATGTCCTATTATGTAGTATTTTATATACTGTGTATACCACTCATTCTCTTCAAGAAAAATATTATATATGTGTATATACATATAGTAGAGAAGATTAGGCTCTTTAGCTGTTGTCGGGCAACCAATCTAGGAGAAAGGAAAGTCTAAATTCAAATCTCCTATCAACTAAATGGCAAGTTATATAGCATCTTATTCTCCTCTAAGACAATATCAGTATCATTAAGGAGGAAGACCAGCAGCATGGGCAACAACTTGCCATTCATATAACCTTGTTTTGGCTTGTGTCAAGATCCTAGTGCAGACCTATATTTCTCACAAGACTGACAAATGCCTTATTATATATGCATATAGACACACTCAGAACTCAATTCAGAATTATATTGGAAGTAGCTCCCATTGCATAGTGGCTAATGGGCTTGACTGTAACATCATAGTGAGTTTGAACACCAGTTGTGCTGATATGTTCACTTTTAGACTGATACTATTGGGAAAGGTATAAATCCTCTTATCCATCTCTGCTATGCATTAAATAGTACCACTCCTGTTTTCCTACAAGGATGTCTTTGGCACTGAGTAAGTCACAAAGGTTGATATGCCATTGAATAAAAAAACTAATCCAAACTAAACCAAACCCAAATCATGTTGCATCTATTATAGAAGACAGCAACAGTATAATTAACCTGAATTCTTTTAAACCATTAATTATGTAAAGTTTTAAGTAAAGTTGGCGACTGTAATCGAGGGCGATTAGAAGGCTCCCTTTACGATAACTACTACACTAAGGTGTAGGGAGGATGCTACTCCTTTCCTTGGATTGCTCCATTTTATCCTTGATACATACCTTATAATGCAGAGTGTTAAGCAAGCAGGCATCAAGTACCATTTTTTGAGTCTTTGATATGACTAGACGTGGGATTGAACCCAGGTCTCCCGAGCCATTAGTGAATGCTCTCTCTATCATGCCAATGTCCAGTATATTTATGTAATGGTTTTAAAGTCAGTGCTGACACCTAGGCACATTATTTAGTTGTCAGACTATTGTAATTATTGTAATTATTAAAGTACAAGTTAGCAAAAGAATGTTCTAGAATAATGTATTGCTCTGATTTCTCTTATGGATGATTCCAAAAATATATAATATTTTAGTAAAAATAATATTACTTATAAAAATGTTCTTTATTTTGATCATAAAGCTCAGAATCGTCAATATTTTCTGATTCATTCTTTCATAAATACTGTTGCTTCAATCCTCTTAGACTCATATAGGAATGTGTACATTCAGATGTGATTGAATTTTCCCATGTAGACTGAATTCTGCTGTTAAAATATCTTTAGACAGTGTGAATTCTTGAGTTTCCTCAAAAACTTTTTCAATTATATTTAAATTGGGAGAATTTGCTGGCTATTTTAGAATTCAGCTTTGTTTGTTCGAAAGCCAATTTGAAATGGAATGTGCAACATGACAAGTGGCATTATCTAGCTGAAATTTCTTGAGTTTGGTATTGAGTCTATGTATGATAACAGTTTACTCTTTAAAACGTTCAAGTTATTGAATTCATCTCCCCTTTTATGATATATAAATTACTTTTGTTTTCTTGTGATATACAACTTCATATAACTGACTAAGTAAACTTTACAGTGTTTTAATGCAAAGTTTATAAATCTTTCGGATATTTTTCTCCAAATATTACAATTTCCACCAGTAAAATCATATTGGATGCTGCATTCATCACTTAAAAAATAATTTCTCTAATAATTCATGGTTCATAACTTGTATTTTATATAAAAATCTGATATGACCTGTATATCTTTTTAGTTAGGAGAAGTCTCCTAACTATTTGTACACTTAACAAATATGTAATGGTGATAGTCATTGAAAATGGACATAGTGACCTGAATTCTAATTCTGGACAAGGCTGTTTGCATTTCACATAACGTTAATACTCTTAGGAAAGCTATTCATTCAACTATTCTTCCTTTTAGTATGGTCAAATAAAAGGGCAAACTAGGCTCTTTAACCTTTGTATGGCAACCAGTCTATGAGAAGGAAAACTCTTAATTCAAACCTGTAAAATGCTACTTAAAATTGACATTGTGTCACATACTGCCCATATGAAGGTGTTGAGTAAATATATATGTGTACTTGACTGTCAGACTGAGCTCTTTACCTTTGATATGAAACCAGTCTAGGAGAAGGAAAACTCTCACTTTAAACTTATTAAACATTACTTAAAATTGAGATTGTGTCACATGCTACCCATATGTATGTGTTCAGTAAATAGATACATGTATTTGGCAGTCCAGATTCTTTTAGTCTTAACCAAAGAGCTGACTTGCTGCTTTATATATTCCACTTCTGTTTCAAAATTGTCAAAAAGGTTTCTTTGGGATTTTTTGTAAATATTTAGTTGGTTTTGCTTTTGTCTAGAAGTGCTTAAGCATAGACACTCAGTGTGCCTTTTAAGTATAGATATTGGGGGTAGTCGCTGGGACATATATATATATATATATATATATATATATATATTCAAGGAAAGAATTGATTTGTCATGTGGGTGAGATACTTGATTTTTGGTTATTCTTTAAGATATTTTACAGCATATATTGTGTGTATCTGTTGACAAATTTATGTGTGTATATATATATATATATATATAAATGAGGTGCTACCAAAAAGTTCAGTGAATTTAAACACATCGATCAATTTGTTCAGCTGTCAAGTTAACCAGTGTTTCCTGTCTCTTGACAGACATAGAACACATCTATCATATTCACTACACCAGGAAATAAACAACCTATTTTCTATTAACTATATATATAGATATGTGTGTATGTGCATGTGTGTGTGTGTGTTGAGTGAAGAAAGAAATATAAGATGATATCTTAAACTTTGGTTAGTTCAAGGTGTAAAATATTTTCTTATAAAAATAAACAAACATAGAAAAACAAACAAAAAAGACTGAAATATATATATATATATATATATATATATATATATATATATAAAGTAAAAGTAAAAATAACCAAAACTGCATAAAAATATCTTGAAATATATGTATTGGTGCATTAACATAATGGTTACAGTGTTAACAATTGGCCCAGGAGACTGGTATTCAATCCCAGGTCGAGTCATGCCAAAGATTCGAAAAATGGTACTTGATTAAATAAAATTAATTCAAAGAAATCACCACTTGCTTCAACTATGACCACCAAATAACTTGAGAATCCTCTGCAAACCTGTCTGATAGCCTCCTTGTTTAAATTGCTAAATGCTGCTATTATCCTTGCCTTCAGCTCATCTTTGATGTTTCACCTAGTTTTGTTGGTCTCTTGCTCAAACATACCCCACTTATAATACTCAAGAGGATGGTAACCTGGGGAGTTTGGTGGCCGGATGTTATGGATGATATGGTCACAGAGATTTTGTCACAACCAAGACTGAGTTCTCCAGAATGTGTGTCATGATGCAGCATTGCCAGATGTTGGATCTTCCAGCAGTCACCCTCTTGATCCAGTCAGCATTACCTCCTCTAAGCATTTGATGTAAGCTTCTAATTTGAGTCTGTGTACATGGGGAAGATGAATAGAAGCATTACCACCACTATTGCCTACCCCTAAATACCACAATATGGAGTGGGCATGTGGTTTTCATCAATATGAATATGAATCTATCCCTAAATTGAGACCCAAACATGGTGATATCTTATAGTGGAGCAACACGCTACAGCATACTGTTTCCAAATTTCTGGAAGTGTGAGTAGCATCATAATGCTGTATTCTTCACAGACAGTGCCCAAATGACTCGAGTTACGGTACAGTAGACAAAACTTGAAAAAAATAAAGCAAATGCATGAAATTAATAATTCAAAATTGTAACAATTTACCCATTACACCTTATATATATATATATATATATGTCCGGACATTGGCCTAGCGGTAAAAGTGTTCGCCAATGGCCCGGGAGACCTGGGTTCAATCTCAGGTCGAGTCATACCAAAGACTCAAAAAATGGTACTTGATGCCTCCTTGCTTAACACTCAGCATTATAAGATACGGATCAAGGGTAAAGTGGAGCAATCCTGGGAAAGGAGTAGCGCCCTTTCCTACACCTTGGTGTAGTAGCTATCGAAAAGGGAGCCTTCGGGTCACCCTCGACTATGGTCGCCAACTAACTATATATATATATATATATATACACAAGAATATGAATCCCCATATCATTTGATAACTTTTAAAATTTAAATAAACTTAATTATTGACTTAGGCAATCATTATTATAATAATGTTATGATCGTTTCTATGTAAAATTAAATAATTGATTAGATTAAATTTAGATTAAGGAAAATACAATTTGGTTTGGTTTGGTTTGGTTTCTTTGTTTAATGGCGTATCAACCTTTCTAGGTTATTTAATGCCAAAGCCATTCTTCTAAAAGTACAGTTGTGGTACTATTTAACCCATAGCTGAGAGGATAAAGGGGTTCATGCCTTTCCCAAGGGTATTTACCTTAAAGTAAACGTAATACCATGACTGAAGTTTGAACTCGCTTACTACGATCCCGCAGTCCATCGCTTTAACCATTACACCACGATGACACCTACTGATACAAATAGGTTCTTGGAATGAGTTTTTTTCTTATATATATGAAATATATAAAAATAAAATATTAAAAAATATTAAAAAGTATAGAAATTTAAAAACTTTTTCTAATAGTGAAGTCCATTTTCAAATAAAGGGGTCTGAAACAATACTGAAAATTAACAGAATATCATCTAATTCATAATCTATAAGATGAATATATTCGATTAGCTTGATAAATTTTTTTTTTAATGTATGTTGAATTATAATTACTTAAATGTCTAATGTAAGGTAAAATATACACCCCAGTCTAGCGGTGAAAGCTCCAATAGAATCTTATTTTCCCTCTGAAGATACAGTCTTGCAAAAAGACTTTTGAAATAAATTTATCATGGAAGTCTTCTGTTGAGTTTTACTTAAAATTGTTGATATCTGTCTATCTATCTATCTACCTATCTACAAGTGCTTGCAAAATGTTTTTTTTTAAATTTTGTTGTCTCATAAACTTGTTTTTGATTGTATTTTTAGGGTATTAAGATCATTTGATTGACCTACTAAAAGTCAAAACCTTGTAGATCTCCATCCCTCTTGCAGCAATTCCAGCTAAGAGTGTAGCTTTAACAATATATTTGGGGTTATTGTCTGGTTACAAGGTGAATCTTCATTCAAACTGGATATTCATGGAAGACTGAAACTGTATTTTGTCAAGAATTTCCTGGTATCATCGGCCAGCAGGCTAGGGTTAGGCCCATTACTCTTCATGCCTTATAGATCTTGGAGAATGTCTGTATCCTGCAATAAACTAAAGAAAATTATGTTTGGATAGATCATATATATATATATGTGTGTGTGTGTGTGTGTGTGTGTGTGTGTGTGTATATATATACATATGTGTATGTGTGTGTATATGTGTGTATGCACTGAAAAATAACTTCTACCTTATAAAAACAAGAAGATGCACTGAGCACCACAGTCATTTTCATTTGAAATGGAATCATTGACTTGAGTTCAAATCCTACCCTGAGTTAGTGCTAATGCCTTTGAGAAAGGCATGAATCTATCTATTCTCCCCTCTTCAGCTAAGAGAACTTTATAGGGCAGACCAAGTCCTTTAGCCTTGGTTAGACCACTAATCTTAGAGAAGGAAAATTTCAAATTCTGATCAGTTGTACTCGGCTTAAAAATTGACCTTATGTTACATCCTGATTATAACAGAGAGACTGGATAAATTTATACAAAGTTCGTTCAAAAAGTTCTTAGCCTCATCCTGAAAGAAGAGACATTACTAAAACATTTTTATTGCAGCAACACACTACTACGTCTAATAAAACTAACAGTCTTAATTTCCATGCTGGTGAGATCCACGCAAAGGTGAAAGATGTACTACAAATATAAAATATGGGTGAGATGTAGAACTTTTTCAATGACTCTTGAACTTATAAAATTCTCAAAGAATACAAAGAAAATGACAACCAAGAAAAATAAACATTTCTCTTTTACCTTTTATCACAGTTTATGTAACTTACAAAAGAAGAAGCAAATCAAAGAGTAAAAACAAATTACAACCCATTCTCATTTTTAAAGTCCCCAACAAAAAAGACTTCAAATGAGAATGGTTTGTAATTCATTTTTGCTTTTTGATTTGCTTCTTCTTTTGTAACTCTCAGGATCTATATAGCTACAGCCCTGTAACATGCAGAGCAAGATAACAGGTGAATATCTAAACTGCGTGTTTTATTTAAGAATACCTCTTTTAGACTTTTCCCATCAAAGGATACCTACAAGTAAGAACAAGTTTGATACTGGAGCTTCTGTCTTTTGATATGATTTCGGAGTTACTTTCTATAAGATTTGCTTTCACCTAAGCTTTGTCATTATATTGGTGATTCTTGTACCCCAAATTTAGACACACACACACACACATATATATATATATATATATATATATATAGTGTTGAACAAAAAACAGACAGTGAAAAAAAAATGAACTATTTTTTTTGTTCTTGCCATAAATTCAAATGAAACTTTAATGACTTCAACACACATAGGAAGTGATTATTTTCCGTGATTATTGTTATCAAAGAACCCTTAGTTGTTGTAAAAAAGTCTCAATTTTCTAAAAAGAAAATTTTCTGGGATATCAAAAGGTTGAAAATTCCAAGATTGTTTCTGTTTTTTTTTAAATTTGATATACTAATTTGCAATTAGTCCTTTGCTAATGGCAGGTAAGAAGTTGTCAAAGTTTGAAAAAGGTGACATACAAAAATTTTGAACTGGCATTAATTTTCTAACTAATTTTTTTTTTATGTGAGCTGCCAGTTTTGTTTTGTTTTTCTGTCTTGAGGAAAACAGAAATAATGAATTTTATTTATATCCCTCACCAAACAGTAACTCAAGAATAGACTTGCATATATCTGATCTCTATGTTCTGAAAAAAAGAAAGAAAGCAATGAACTTACATCAACTCAAATAAATCTAAAATACAGCTACATTATATATTTACGAACAAGAAATGGATAAATAGCACTTTGAACTGTGAAGCAGACTTCTCTTTTAAAGCAGTATAGTTTGATTACAAAATAGTCTCAGTAAAGATTCATTTGAGTCTACACAAAAATTTGAAACAAATACAAAACAAACAGTTAAAGTGTCATACTATAACTGGTCCTCTCTTGCCAATAAGGATATAAGCAATCAATATATAGTGACTATAAGAAACAAGTCTGATATTTTTTAGGAAACATCTGAAAAACATACTCCGAATGAGGAATATGATAAGTTTGTTACTGCTCTTATTGAAGCAGCAGCCTAGAGCATACCAACCAAAGCAACAGCCAAATTTGGGAGTCAATAGCAGTTAGGGAAAAATGGGAAAACATGAAAAAACTTCCTTACTTCAAAAAACAACAAACAACAATGTGCAGAAACTTAAGAAAACTCAGAGAGAACTAACAAATATGAAAAAGAACAATTAGAATGCATTCAAAGTCAGATCACTAAAATCAGAAATTTGGCAGAAGATAGACAATCATAATTAGTGATGCAGACTGTAAATGAAGTTGACAAGAAGGAAAAGCATCTCAAGAGCAAAACTAAAAGTTTCCAACCAACAAGAAAGACGTCAGCAGTGGAAAGAACACTGCTTGGAAACCCTCCAGAAATTGCTGATGAAACTACTAAAAAAACCACTTATAGATGACTAGATATCAAGCTAGAACAGTTTATGTCAGAAAAACTTTATGCAGTAATGAAAAAAATCAAAACTCGAAAAAACCACAGGCCTTGACAAAATACTGCCTGAATTATTGAAGACTAAAAAATTTGATGACATACTTCTTCTATCATGCTACACAGTATAAACAATGGATGAAAGACTGCATCCTCCCTTTCCGGCAGAAAGGTGACTTCAGAATCACTTAGAATTACCCCGGGATAACTCTTACCACTAATGAAGGTAAGGTTTATTTGCCCTGCTCCTCAATTGTATCTAACCTGATGTCAAGAAATCAAAATCACAACTTCTCAGATTTTGCCTATCTGTCAAATCATTGAAGGGGTAATCTTTAGGCAACACTAGTTCTTAGATTTCTCCAAAGCATTTGATTCCAACAGAAAAAAAAAGATGGAGCAAATTCTACTAGCATTTGGTCTGTCCATAGGAAATGTTATCTCTATAATGATGCTTTACAAAAACATGAAAGCAATGGCCCAGTCACCTAATAACAACACCAATTTCTTCAATGTTGTCACTGGAGCCTTACAAGGTTATACATTAGCACTATATATGTTTATAATCTGTCTAGATTATGTAGTTTGAATGTCAGTTGATCCAATAAAAGAAAATGGAGGCACACTGAAAAAGGCAAGAAGCCGAAAATATCCCACTGAGATGAAGACATGCAGATGATCTAGCACTTCTCATAAATTTACCTGCCCAAGCAGAATCCTTTTTGCAGAGTCTGAAGCAAGCAGTAGGAGGTATGTATTTTAAACAAAAAGGTATCTCCATTTTAAGTAGCAATCCTCTGACATTGGACCAGTTCACATACTTTGGCAGCAATGTCTTATCTACTGAAACTGATTTCAGCATACAACTAGTGAAGGTTTGGAATGCAACTGATACAGTTCATAAATCACATAGAAATCTGATCTCTCTTTGGCCTTGTTAGCTGAGGCTGTTAGAATACACTGACTACACCTCTGCAATGGGGTAAGATCCCCTAAATGAGGCCACCTGTTACTCGTGGGTGGCTATCTGTAATGCTTGAGGATTGAATCCAGGTGGTTGAGCAGTCAGTGACCTGGTGGTCATGTAACTTACAACACTTCACTTGGACAAGACAGGTGGTCAGAGAGGCCCAAGCCAGTTAATTGGCTGATTATGTCTAGCTCTAGCGCCTAGATAAGTGTCCTGATTATATTTTTCAAATTGCTCTTGCGGCGAACTATTACCGAAGCCTATGGGAGGTGCCCATGGTGTAATGGTTATTGTTGTAGGAAATGGACACGGCAACACGAGTTCAAATCCTGGACGAGACTGATTGCATTTCACATAGCACTAATAGTCGTCGTCGACCATAGTCGAGGGTGACCCGAAGGCTCCCTTTTTGATAGCTACTACACCAAGGTGTAGGGGAGGGCGCTAACCCTCGGGAAAGGTATGAATCCAATTGTTCTCCCTCCAGCTATGGGTAAATAGTAGGACAGACTAGGTTCTTCAGCCTTGGTGAGGCAACTAGTCTAGGAGAAGGAAAACTCTG
Source organism: Sepioteuthis lessoniana (assembly GCA_963585895.1). Taxonomy (NCBI): domain Eukaryota; kingdom Metazoa; phylum Mollusca; class Cephalopoda; order Myopsida; family Loliginidae; genus Sepioteuthis; species Sepioteuthis lessoniana. The sequence goes on along the minus strand of OY757917.1, from coordinate 76,182,693 downwards.
AATTCAAACCTGTTAAACTCTGCTCAAAAATTGAACTTGTGTCATATCCTGTCCGAGCGGAGGGGTTGGTAAATATATTACCAAAGCCTATTTAATCTAATAGGTACAAGAAGGTGACGACTGAGATTCAATTGCACTGAGATAGCAATACTTGAAATCCTTTAACTATGTGCAAACTAATTATTAATATTAAATATGAATGTTAGAGATAGCATTACTTGAAACTATTTAACTGTATGTAGAATATAATTATTAGTATTAGATAGGATTACTTGAAACCACTTAGTGTCCTGGCTGTGACATTAAACAGCATCTGATGGTGAGCTTCCAGTCTTGGAGTTTGGGGAATGTGAAATATCTCTTCATTACCATTACTCTCAGTACTATTCTGAGCTGGAGAGGTAGTACTTATTAGTGTCCCCTCAATGAATGAAATAGAACTGTTCAATCTTTTGCTAGGGATTATTATTTGTAGTTATTCGAAACCATACAGCAGTGAGCATGTTGTTTGCTTTGATAAATAGAAGTATTTATGTTAAACCATGTGACTGTGTGCATATAGAATTATAAGTGTTTGATTGCAGTGTTTAAAACCAATTAACTGTATATAATCTATTGATTTATTTTAAATATTATTATAAGTATTAAATAGCAATACTTGAAACCATTTAATTGAATACTAACAAATGATTAATTGTTAATAGAATTATTAGAGTTGGATAACAGTACTTGAAATCATATAAGTGTGTGTAAACAAATGAGTTCTGGCACATTTTAAAATAATGTTACCAACAAACTATTCTCTTACAAATCATAGATAGATAGATAGATAGATAACAGATTTGGTTAGATAGCCCAAAAGAGTTGATATGCCATAAAACAGAACCAATAATCTCTCTGATAAAGTAAAATGGGATTTCTTCCTTGTTGTGCCTGTATCAATACAATTGTATGGATGCACAACCTGGACACTAATGAAATGCATGGAGAAAAAGCTAAATATAAACTACCCAAGAATGTTATGTGCTGTTTGCATGTCCTGGAAGCTGATATAATGCCAACTATTCTCCCTCCAGCTATGGGTAAATAGTAGGACAGACTGAGTTCTTCAGCCTTGGTGAGGCAACTAGTCTAGGAGAAGGAAAACTCTGAATTTAAACCTGTTAAACTTTGCTTAAAAATTGACCTTGTGTCATATCCTGCCCAAGTGGAGGGGTTGGTAAATATGGTTATGTGCTGTTTTGAATAAATCCTGCGAGCAACACCTCACAAAACAGCTGTTGTATAACCACTTACCTCCCATGATGCAAACCACCCAAGACTTGAGGTAAGGCTTAACTTATAAGCAATGTTTTCTTATGTGTTTGCCAGAATTGGCTGACTAGCAAGGACTTACATCCATCAGCACTGGATGTAAGAGTGATGAATGATTGGGACGGATTGCAAGAGAGAGAATCAGGGAACACTATAGTGTCAGCATGACTTGATAATGATGATGCTATTGAGAAAAAAAAAAGAAAGAAAGAAAGAAAGCATGAAAAGAAGGAAGTAATGAGAGACTAAGTTGGATTCAAAGAGAAATAATAAAAAAATAAGAAGGAAGACAAGGTAATATAGAGTAGGGAAATATCTGAAGTATAATAAGACAATAAAAAAGAAAGTAAGTGAAAAAGATAGAGGGAGGGAGAGAAAAAGAAAGAAAGAAATTATTCTATCTTTCAGTATTTTTTAAATGTCTGTGAAAGTAGCAAATATTCTGGGAATTTCAAATGAAAACTTTTATTCAATTTTGTTAATACTTGCTATATTATGCTTTTTATTAATAGTACAGGGTTTCTCTATATACATGGGACACTTGTGACAACTAATATCTCTACTAATAATAATGTTGTGTTCTTTTTTGTTTCAGATTTGAAAATAATATTCTTTAAGAACTATTAATCCTAGATCATGATGTCTTGGACAAGAGAGGAAAAATATTTTGCGTCACTACTTATCTGGAGACAAAATCATTCAAAACTGTCTCAAAATAAATGCAACCCATTAATATGATAATGATTTATTAAATGAGACAAGAAATTGAAAAAAAAGTTTGCATGTCCTGGAAGCTGATATAATGCCAATAAAAAAAGAAACATCTATTTGATGTCTCTTACTTAAAGGATGCATTTTTAAAGGACATGTTCCATGTGACAACCACTTTACTTATCTCAGTAATAAATCATTATCATATTAATAGGTTGCAACTACTATTTTGAGACACCCTGTATATCACACAATCTCTCTGGGCTGGGAATATTAGGCTTAGGATGCATAGTAAAATAGCACTCTGCCACGAAAACCAGGGTTAGGTGTATGATTAAATAGAACTCAATCTTAAATATCAGGCTGATAAAGCATGAAAAGTGTTGGAAAATCCTCAGCTCTGCAAAGAAAAGCCATGAAACAAGTACTTTTATGTATAATTTTTTACTGAGCTTAGCATAGTTGTAACACAAGGCCAGAAATATGGGTAACCCAATGGGAATCAAATTCGCAAAGTATGGTTTATTAATCTTACTTGATAACCATTACTCCAAATAAGATGCCTCCCACCAAAGATTAACCTTGCTGTGATGCAAAGCTGAAAGTCTTGTTTGCTTAGTGAGAATTGAACTCATTAACAATGGTCTGCTAATCTAGCTTGCAACCAATTATTTTAGATGAAAGGACCAGCTGCTACTCCATGTATTCACCCAAAATATCAACATATTTGGCACATCATTTCTTAACTTTTACCATTTAATAAAACATCTTTTTAGAGGTTATGTAGCAGAAAGAACTTCGTATTATTGTTTGGTGTGTAAATTAATTTGACAGATATGGTCGTCACATATTTTCACCCAATGATGATGACTTATCCTATTCAGCCCGGACCATTTTCCCGGACAACATAAAAATGGTGAAAGTCCGCCAAACTTCTTCCTCAGAACCTTTCAAGCAAGATGGACATACTTTCTGTCCGCTCCCTTCATAGCAGCAGAATCACAACACCATAAGGAAACCATCTAATTTATGGACCTCTTGAGTCTACTCTCTTAGACCAAGGGTTCTCAGTTGAACATGAATTAGATGCATTTAATCCGCCACTTACAGGAACACCTTTATGTCGCCTCTAACTTTGGCTATGTCTACCATGACGCGTAACTCTGCTTAGACATCCAGCTACCTCATTCCTGGGCAACATTTTCTGGAGACTTTCATGCTTCTCTCCTACAACAATCAGGACCACACATTTATGGGTGACTACATCATTCCTGTCCTTAACCAGCAAACTCGACTTTTGTTATATCTATGGCAACGCATATTCCGTTAGGACATTCAGCATTGTCTTGACTGTAACGACGCACAATTCGCTCAGGCATTTAGCTGCTATAATTCCTTCTCAACTCCATAACCATTTCCTTCCTTCCTTTCTACGAGAATTACAGCATAAAAAGAACCTTTATTCTGGCTGTCATTAAACTACAAAACTGAAAACCATCAATATCAATGCCTTCATTATTTTATTTTCTTTCTTTTATATAACAAGAGGCAACAGAGCTCCACATCATCAACTGCCATTTTTGTTTAAATGGTAATATCATCTGCCCTCATGTTATAGTCATAAGCATCTTGGTTCGGCAGAGAATTTTCAGTAACTATTATAAATGGCTTTCATTTTTATTGGGTTTATAGTATGTTTTTAATAAAGAAAAAATATTTTAAAAAGATGATAAATAATTGGTAACTTTGTAAAGAAACTTTCGAGAAATTAAACTGGAAAAATTGACTTTTAACATTTTCTGATTCCCTGAACTAGAAAATGTAACAAATTCATTGACATTATTGTATTTATCTCTTTTCCTAAGAAAGTAAGATTTAAGAGAAATACCAAAGCCTGGCAACATGTTAAGCAGTACCATTTTTTTTCTTCATATTTACCTTTAAGACTGATGCCATATGACATGAGAACTTTTGTCATATAGAGTAAGAAAAAAAAGCATTATACGAAACTGCACAATGGTACGACAGTGTTTCATTTCACGCGTATTTCCGCATACAAAGGTTGAATATCATTCCTTTATTTATAATTCTGTTCATTCAAGAAATTGAAGGGAAAGAAAAATGCTAAAAAAATTCTTCTCTTCATATGTAGATCTAGTTGGAAGCAGAGCCAACTTTTTTTTTTAATTTCATAATTTCATGTAAAATATATATAATTATAATTGCACACAGACATAGATATGCATGCATATATATATATTAAAATGCCCTTATATGGTGATATACTTGAGACTGTGTTAAAAGAGAATTTGAGAACAAAATCGACAACACCTTGGCATTTAGTACATTTTGGAAGACACAAGCAACAAAAAGCTTTTAAAGAAAGAGATGTTTCTTTTCCATCTTTTCACTTTCTAAAAGCTGTCTAAAGGATGTTGAAGTGAATTCACAGTAAGAAATTGGTGAAAAGTTTTTAGAATTTAGATTTTAGAATAAAGAAAAGTTATTTTTTTATATACAATTGTTGGCAAAGTTGAAAGAAAAGATTTGAATGAAGATACAAACCATTAGAAAATTGGCAAATCTAAGTGAAAACAACGAAGACTTTTCTCTTGGAGACATCAATTATGAAAAAATTATGGTTCTTTTTAATGCAGTCTCTATTCAAATAAATTAAGTATGTAGATTTATGAGTGAGGTAAAGAAATGATTTTTCATTGGTTGAATTGTTTAAATTACTTCATATGTGTCTACATACAATGCATTATTATTTCTTCTTTTATACTCGGGTGAGTCAAAAGTTTTGCAATATTTTGTTAATAGGAGGTACAATTCAGAAATTCCACATATTTTTGCTGAGGTCATGAAGATGATAAACCACACTGGACTTTGTGAGGCTGAACTTGCCTGATACTCTCTAAGTAATACTTGTCAGATCTGTCTCTATGCCTTTGAGCACAACCTCAGAATCTATGACTTTAGGCCTACCTAATGTTGCTTGATCCAGCATGTTTGTGTAACAAAAATTTTTGGGTATTTTCCGATGATTATTACCTAATTTGAATTTATAGAGTATGTTACCAAGTTCGTCTATGTTGCACATTCATCTGTATGACTCTCAAATTGCACGTGGTGTGGAGCTATGCATATGTCAGTGCAACAACTACCATAATTCTACTAAACACAGTAGGTACCTTCCCTGGCTTCAACTGCTTTGGTCATGAGATATATTCATCAAAAACTAGCACATACCAAATATTTTTTGCCTCGCTCAAATTACCCTTTTAATCAAAAAGTAAATGTACCTAGATATTCATATAAATGTAATCAGTAATGGTAACTTGACAGATAGAAGTACTAAAAATGAAATTTGCAAAGCAAGTTCAATTCCCTGTTAATTAAGCTTGTAGTCATTTTGCATTAATGCCTTTGAGAAAGGCATGAATCCACTTTCCTTGCTATAGATAAATAGCTTGGCACTTGAAGCAATTTAGTCGTTTGACGTTTGATAACTTAATTAATTTGAATAGGCCCATACAGATGAACCACAAGGGCCACATTTGACCCACTGGCCATGAGTTGGGGGACCCCTGTTTTGTACAATCCATTTTTCATCACATATCACAATATGATTTGGAAATGAAGCCTTACTTTGCATGAAAGAAGCACAGAGGAAACTATTTATAGCCAATATTTGAATTTCCATTCAACCTGTACTGAAACCATTTGCTGAGCATTTTTAAGATTATAATTTGATGCAAATGTCACGGGAGGCACTTGTAATGTAATGGTTATAATAGTAGGAAATGGGCATAGAAACTAGATTTCAAATCCAGACTAGATTTCAAATCTAAATTCAAACCAAAGAGGCTCTCTTCTCATTAGTCAAACTACTTTGAGAGTTCATCATCATTATCATCATCATCATCATCATCATCTGTTGAATGATTAATGATTTGTAATTTTGAGTCTTCTTGAATAATTTTGCCTGAGTTCACTTCAGTAATGATCCTCCATCTCAGAGGGAAATCATGACCTTTCTCATCTTCAAGACTCTCATTTCCATTATGAATTTTTTGAATCAATATTGAATTATACTTTCAATGTTGGAACCTTGGCCAAATGCTTGGTTGATATTGGGAACTGTTACTCTTGCTTTGTGTTGTGTCCTTAAAAGGGATACAATCCGACAAGGTGGTACTTGAGAGGAAAGGAACAGTCAACACGTTCGTAGAATAAAGAAAGGGTTTTATAACAAGAGAGATACAATAAGACAGACAAGGAATAGTGAGACATGCCACCAATCCCCAAAACAAAGACAAATATCATGCTGTGCTCGCTGTATATATAGTCACACTGCATAACTGAAAGGGGTTGTGGGATATTCCATTACAACTCTTTGTTTTCTACTTTGTTGTCATACAACAAAATCACTCAGATTTTCTTTTTTCTAACAACAGCTACACTGCAAGTGATCACCATTTTGGTTTTGGTTTCTTTGTTTAATGGCATATAAACCTTCATGGGTTATTTAATACCAAAGCCATCCTTGGTGAAGAACAGCAGTGATACTATTTAACCTATAGTGGTAAGGAATAAGGGGATTTATACCCTTCCCAAGAATATTTGTCAGAATGTAAGTTGATATGCCATAAAACCCAACCAACCAACCAGAATGTAAATGTAATAGCATAACTGGAGTTCAAACTCATTCTCTTTGAGACCACAGTCTTTAGCCATTACCCCGTGGAGACTCCTTCTAACTTCAACTAAAGTGATGCAGATGATATTAAGTTGATGTAAAAAGAATTGTAGATTTTGATATTTTTAAATTTGATGAGGATTTTAGAATAAACTATTATTTTTGTATGTTCATATGATATACCATTCTAAAGTGTACAGTAATTTTCACTTTTTATCTGTGTTTATTGGATAGTTTAATATATACATCAAATTTTAAAATAATAAAATCTTTAATTATTTTTGCTCCAACATAATATTAATCTACATCATTTTCCTTGGAGCATGACAGTGTCATTATTATTGAGCAGATACTTCACAGATTCATAATCAAAATATTTCAGGTTTGATTCCTGCTCTGTTAAAATAGCAGGGACACATTTTTTTGTAAAAACTTTTTTATCTGAATTTATTTTACCATATATATATATATATATATATAGATGATAGAAATATGTGGAAGGTTGGATAAATCAAACACTTAACACAGGTTTAGAGGTGTTCATGATATTTTATTCTTTATTCCAAGAACTTTTTCAGGCTAAACCATTTTCTGAGTTTTTCTATATATAAGCAAGTGAAGAACATGATAAAATGACGAAGAGGATAAAGGCGTAGCATGAAGAAGGAGAGAGTTTTGAGTCAAATGCATCAGGTTTCATTAGAGATTTTTGTTTGTATGAAAGTAGAAATAATTTTAGTGAGCTAATGGGAAAGAAATATGGACAGAGAGAGGGGGGAGGGTTTTTTGGCATATCCTGTTTCATCAAAGATATTGACTATAATGTGATGTCAAGGTGGAAAGGGAGCAAAAAAGGGGAAAGATAAATAATCTTGAAAAAAGAATCCTCTAACGCAAATGATCTATCAAAACAAATGACTATGGAAATGTTCTTTTCTCCCACATGTTAGAGTTCAAACATACCTTCAACTTTTTCCCTAGCCACTCAAATCGAACATTGTAAAAAAAACCTACAGACTACTAGAATCTACAGTCATTTCTAAAACAAACTATATAACACAGTACCCAGGATTCTATCAGATTTCACCATACCTGGTGGACATCATACAACATAAAAACAATATCAAAATAGAAAATGGATAAAAGAAAGAATATTTTTTCACTCTGTACCACCATAATTTTGAGAATTCTTTCCTTATCTCTTTCATTTCCATCTTTTTTTGGGGGCGGGGATCTAGACAATTTAACATATTCCACTGGCAAATTTTTTTTTTTAATTATAAAATATCTGAAAAAGAATAAAATAGTAAATATTCACAGATATAATGAATAAAGCAAAAATACATAGTATATTTGGGTCAAAGGTAAAATGGCAAAAACTTCCAAAAATATAATGTGCCATAACTAAACAATGTGCCACTTTTGATACATGCTTCATAGGTTTGCCATTCTGGTTCTAGATTGTCCCATACTTCTTTGACTTCTTTAATGCCTCATCATGTTATATCCCCTCCCTATCAGGATGTGACACTAGGTCAATTTTTGAGCAGAGGAGAACTAGTTTGAATTTAGAGAATTCCTTCCCAAAGACAGTTTGCCTAATAAGGCTAAAAAACCCAGTCTACCCAAATATTTTCCCATAGCTAAGAGGAGAATAAATAGATTCATATTATTCCGAATAGCATTAGTGTGAAGTGAAATGCAAATAGCCTCATCCAAGATTTCAATTTCTGTTGCCAATTCCATTTCCTACAACAATAACCATTATGCTGACTGTGATACAGTTAACTATGGTAGATCTGAATTGATATATATTTGCTTAAATTCATAGTCTTAAAGAATTAACTGAGAAAAATGCAGATTCTTCGAGATATTTTCTTCAGTCAACTTCCAGACAAAATTCATAATGCTGATCTGATATGTTTAAAGTTTTCACTCTTTTTTTTATGTTTGACCATAAAACATGCAAAAACAAACCTTATATGAAAATCTAGGATATTTTCCAAGATTCTTTTTTTATGTTGTCATATGTTTCATACTGAGAGAGTTGGGGTGAGGAACAATAAACATATTTGTCTTTTACTGTTTTTTCAACTTCCCATTGGATTTCTGAAAGACAGTACCAGATAATTTTTTTTGAATGTATTTTCTCTTAAGTGACATTGAACACTAATTGCATCTACTTCTGTATAATTATCTGTTTTAACACTGGAAACATATGTTGAATAGGTAGAGAACATTTCACAAAAATTCAGAATTTCCTGATAATCATAGCAAATGAAAAAACTTCAATTTGTAAAGTAAAAAGGAGAAAGTATTAAAAAAGCAAAGAAAAATAAATGCATTCTGAATCTAATATCATACTGACGGCTCTCATTAATGTGACTACTTGTAATGCACTAATTTGGCAGTGATCTTAAATTTCCTTGGCCATGATGCAGAGACTTATAAACTTTCAGAAGGGCTAATATTAACATAAGATTTCCCATGTTGAGAGTTTAGGTTTATATATATATATACATATATATATAATCATCATGTGCTGCCAGCACAGATCTCTCTGACCCTCGCTCACCACCAAACTCTATCATCCATTGCTCCTGGGAGATCTTCCAGGCCACATCCAGTATCAACACAGAGCTGGTCATCCTTACTTTTGCTCATCCATGTGATGGTCCACGGTAGTATGTCGCTTATGAGTTCGTCCTTACTCCTCCAGCAGTGTCCCTTATGTCTGGCTCATCTGAGTTGGATAGTTTTCATAATGGACAGTAGGTAACCATATAGCTGCTGTTTTGTGGGGTGCTGCCTCCAGGACTTATTCAATATTACTCACAAGATTCTTGTGTAATTGTTGCCAAGGTTTTTCTCCATACATTTAGTTAGTGTTCATGTAGTGTTTTCATATTGCAGTATTGACACAACAGCTGCTTGGAAAAAACTGCGTTTTATTCTATCAGACAGTTTTGACTTCCTTATGATTGATAGCTTATCGATAGCTGTCCATGCCTTTGCTAGTCGCATGTTGATGTCTTTCCCGGTTGATGAGTCACTGCTTCTGAGGTAGATGAACCTGTCCACTAGTTTCAGAGAGCTACCATTTAGTGTGGAGATGTCAACTGTTTGATCAAAGCACATGTAATCCATCTTGTCTGCATTGACATGGAGGCTTATGCCAGCAGCTGTTCATTCCGGACCATGCAGCAGGGTTTCAGCTTGGGCAGGTGTATTTGCCAGATGTGCTATGTCATCAGTGTGGTTCCGTGTCTATAATTGTTTTTGCAGGGTATCTTCTGCTTCTTTCTTTTGCCAGCTTGAAACCATTATCATTCAATATATATATATATATATATATATATTGAGAGAGAGAGAAAGTGGGAGGCAATTGTGTTGAAATGGTTATTGTTGTACCAAATGGACACAGCAAACCAAGTTCAAATCCAGTATGAGGCTGTTTGTTGTTCAAATAGCACTAATTCACTTGTGAAAGGTAAGGGCAAATTGTAGGTCACACTGGAGTCTTTAACCTTGGTATTGATATCAGTCAAGAAGGAGGAGAACTCTTAATTCTCTCCTGTTAAAATTTACTTGAAAATTGACTTTGTGTTGCATCCAGCTTGTGAAAGAGGTTCTGGATTAATACATATAATAGTTATCATAGTGGGAAATGGAATCAGCAATCAGAGTTCAAATGACAAGGCTGTTTGAGTTTCAGCCTGTGTAAGTGCCTGTAAGAAGTGCATTAATCTGCCTGTTCTATGGGTAAAATTGTAATGCTGACTGGGTTCTTTATTCTTGGTTAGAAAACATGGAAAACACTGAATTTAAACCAGATGTACTCTGCCTAAAAATTCACAGTATATCACATCCTGACAATGGTAAAGAAATTGGGTGAATACATCTCATAAGATTTCCTATGAAGAGCATCAAGTTTACATATATATATATATATATATATATATATATATATATATATATATATATAAAAGTTGGTGACCGTAGTCGAGGGCAACCCAAAGGCTTCCTTTTCAATAGCTACAACACCGAGGTGCTGGGAAAGGCACTTAATAACATATAAATATGAAGCACTCACCTAATTCTAGGAAGTTGGCACTGAACAACCAATGTTAATAAAAAAAACTCCAAAATACTTAAAAAAACAAGGTACCTTCCTTCTTATCACGCCAGGAATTTTAGAAGGCTCTTCTCTTTTCAAAACTCAAATAACTCCATTTGAAGGACTTCCAATTTCAATGCTACAAAAGAGAGTAAACCTTTTACACAGATATGCACTCTCAATTATTTCATTTATAAAGAATTCTTCTTTCCATGAAATAAAAATAAGAGAGAGAGATGAAAGACACTTCTGCATTACTAAACTTAATTTAACATTTTGTAACACAAAGTAAACTTCACTGAAAAAAAGTGAGTCTCTTTCAACAAGAACAATATTTACTCATGGCCTCAGCAGTCCACATATCAAATCTTAATTCAGTTTTTATATCATTGTCTGTGCATGTTAATGTAATTAAAATTTTGTTGAACTTAAAACCTGAGAGTGATCCCATCTTGTATATAAAAAAAAGTGTCCTTTTTCTTTGTTCCCATAATGATTGATCTTTGTGTATCAGCCTACTCACTTTCTCGTCCTGAGTGCAAAATGGCAGACTGTAATTCTTTTTCTCCTCTTTCTTCTCTTTCTCTTGTTCGTCAGGCTATGTAAACATGAACAAGGCCAATTCAAACAAAGTGATAGTTTTCAATTTTAGTCCTGCAACAAGTCAAATACATATCCTGGGCAGAGAACCAGCAATCATGTACCTTTACAAGATGATGCAAAAAAGTCCTTGGTCCAACCAAGTACAATTAAATGTACTTGTTATTCTGAATATTCAACAAACTTGACAAATAATTTTTCAATTTCTTAAAGCCTTCTAATTAAAGAAACTAATTAAAAATATTGTAAAAGAAACAAAAAAAAATCATTCCCTACTTGGTTGGATAGAGAACTTTTCAGCTAAGACTTATTGTATTGATGTCAGGACTGTAAAAGTGATTATTATTTCAGTGTGTGCTGCCATACTAAATCTCCAACTGAAACCTATTACTCAAATTTTTCTCTGGGGTCTTATCTTTAGAGAAAAGAAATATTAAATTTGGATCTCATGAAATTAAATAAAATGGGAGGTTGATTGACTTAAAAAATCATTTCCACATTTTTTTCATATAAAAATGCAAGAAAAAGGTGGTGAAGGGAAAGCATACTAGGAAATAGCACAAAAGATTCTCATAAAGCCAGTATAGTTTTACTTAGAAAAACTGGTATATATATATATATATATATATATATATATATATATATATATATATACTTATGTATGAACTTATGTGAATATGAATACATACATAAATACATAGATGTAAACATCCACAGACGTGTGCAGAGTCTTGATATTATTTTATTTTCTTGCAAAGATTCTAGTTTGTGCTGATAACATTTGGTTACATGGTCAAAACAAAGTCGTTTAGTTGTTTGTATGATTCCTTGGGCCCAAACAAATAGTATTTGCACACCAGATGGTTTTGATATTATTGTGATCATGATGATCGTGAACAACAGCAACAACAACAGTCATTGCTTCATTTATTTATTTGCAATATGTGATATGTCAAATAGAAAAAAAGGCTCCTTAATGGTAAGGGCATAAAAATTCTTTTGCTCAGTTCATTTTTACACGGTATAATCTGGTATAATGGATATTAAAAGAAAATTTTCTTTTCCTATCCACTTTTTAGAGCAAGAATTTCAATTATCATGTTGACATGAGTTGATATTATAGCAAAGGCAGAGAGGGATTCTTTAGGGCAAAGACTTCCATTATTGTTTTTCAAGTTCCTTTTTGTAAGCATTGAAATTTACTTACTTATAAACACAGTTATATTGACACCAAATTGCATATCAACTTCTTATGGGTTATTTAATGCCAAAATTTTATGCATTTGTAAATGTTTCATTATAATCATAACTATTTCTTCAATTCTCTTTTGTATTCTTTTAAAATTGCTCTTTTATATTCTTTAGTCATTTGTTTGCACAGCAGTTGTATGATATCAAGTATTCCTATCAAATATAAATAATTTGCTAACAGTTGTGTGGTTACAAGTATTCCTATCTAATACTAATAATCTCATGACACAATTAAAGGATTTAAAGAAGATATTCCTATTTAATAATAGTCATTTGTTCATTGAGTCATAGAGTTTCAAGTATTCCAAGCTAATATCAATAATTTGCATTTATATGGTTTCAAGTAACTAATAATAACCTTTTGTAAACAATTATAGCTTCATTAATTACCCAAAACCTTCATCATGGGCAGGTCTGAATTGAGAGGTTTTTTTTACAAGATTGGTTGCTTAAACAAGTCTGAAGAACTCAGTCTACTCTAGCTGGGAGGAACAGATTGATTCATACCTTTACCTAGAGCAGTCATGCAAACTATATATACAAACAGCCTTGTCAAAGATTTGAACCCAGGTCACTGATTCTATTTTCTATGCCAACAATGGTTATACAAAGTACCCCTCCTTATAACTTTAAAAGAACTAATAATACAAAGAATTTGTATACAGTTGTATTGTATCAAGTATTTCCATCTAATAAGAATCATTTTTTAACAGTTCTATTTGAAACACAGAAAGGACCCTCACAACTATTATCACTTAAAATGAGATCTGGGAGTAAGAGCAATAAAAGGGTACTCCCCGCTCCCCAGCCTCACTACTGTAGTTTAATGTCATACCCAGGACATCCTTTTTGGCAAGGAAGTGGTCTTACCTCTCAGCATGAAATGCAGTTGGTATATTCTAAACCCCACCAAAAGAATGTACTAAGGTAATTAAACAAGGGGAAAATGATATATGAATTTTTAAACTCTTTTATATTCTTAAAAATGTTTGATGATTCATTAGGCTTAAATATTCACAGCTGAGTAGAATATATGAAACTCTGTAAATCTTGCTTTATATAATAAAAGGCATTTTGCTCTTTAAAAGAACAGTAGATTAGAAATATCAGTTTGTCAAAGGACTGGTATGAATAGTTTTTAAGAAGAGGATAGCTGAGTATAATTGTCTGGCTTGGAGCAGAAGGTCTTCACTTGGTTGTTATTCACCATAAGCATAACACATGGTCAGGAAACATGACTGATAAACAGGAGAGACATGAATCAGTTGTCACTGAGCAAGGTTGATTTAGTTGCAGCCAAAGTGTTTGGGTCAAGAGACAAGTGGTGAACGAGATAAAAGGAATGAACCATGCTGAGTGCAAACCATGAAAGAGTGGCCCAAGAAGTCGTCTACTGTATTATTAAAATGACCATTTAAAGAATGAATGCAAGGAGGGAAATGGGTACAAATAGGAGTGACAGCATTCAGAACTTATTGAATAAAATAAGTAATGAGGACATATATATATATATATATATATATATATATATATATATATATATATATATAGATGAAAATATTTGAATGTCTTGTATACTCAATGAGTTTGGGGATCTTTATCAGGAACATATAAACTGTACAGTTTCTGCAAATGATCGTATTTGGTTTGAAATTATTTCTTCCATTATATAAGTCTCTGTGTTTATATTATATATAAAATAGCACTATATTTTTCACTGACTCATCTTGATTCTTGCCCAGCAATAATCTCATATTCCTCATGGGCAGTGCAATTCAATAGTAAAATAATTTGCAATGCCTTTTCTGTTGTAACATAAATTACAGTACAATTTTGTTGTAAAATTATTTGCAGACTATTTCTTGTATAAAATAATCAGCAATGTATAAATATTATACATATACCTCTGATATATTAATTATGTTTATAGTAATTCGTTGTTGTACAATACATATATATATATATATATATATATATATATATATATATATATATATATATATATATATATATATATATTTATATATATATGCAAAGGAGGAGACATGAGACCAAAACTTACAAATAACCATTAAGATATTAACAGTCTACCATCAAAGTATCAAGCAAAATTGTCACATTGAATAAACAGCTTAAGCAAAATGTCATTTTGAGTTTTATAATGATATTTTGAACAATTGCCTTAAGTAGATATTCAAGAGTCTGCAAGTGAAAAAACAGTGTTGAAAAAACATCTCATGGCCAAGCAACATTCCATAGTATCTGACCACATGTAGTAAGTATTATCAGACATTCTTCTGCAGGTCTTTAAGACCCCCACCTCTATCAGAAAACATGTACAAGAAATGGAGAAAAGGGAAATGAATGAAAATGACTCATGAATAATAAAAAATAAAAGCAGTGTGTTGATAAAAAGAGACATGAAGACAAGGTTAGATGAGAAGGAAGAGAGCAAAAATGAAGAATGTTGAAGAAAGGAGAAGAGAAGGAGGAGGAGGAGTATTTAGCTGCAGTAAAGCTGAATGTTAGCGGGCAAAGTGTTTTAAACCCCAGGAAGCCATCGACACAGAAAGGCAACCAAAAATGGATAGAAAACTAAGAGGATTTGCTGTGTACATTCAAAATGATAGGCTTTGGTTGAAAAGGCTTGAACATTTCAGAAGCATCTAGGCATGTCATTCCTTATTGCAAAAATAGTTTTACCCAGCAAAAAATGTTATGTTTAGCTTTTGGCTTTTATTAATTAACAGAACTCTGCTCAACATGATGAGACTAATTATAAAGATGATTATGAATGCAAAAGAAAGTATTTTTTACTGGCAAGAAAAATAGTATGTCTATTTTAAAGACCTTATAAAGAAGACAAAGTTGAAATGTTTTTACTTCTATTGAATGTGAGATAAAAGACACAACCTGGACCCTTCAGGCGGTGTAATGCTTAACAAGATAGATGACCAAACAATTAATAATGAGTTGGAGTTTTACTCGGTGCCCCATACATCTAGCCTTGTGTCAAAACTAAGGAAGGCTTAGTTAATAGCATAAAAATAATGGACACAACCCAAAGAATTAGAATTCATGTGCATATAAGTTTTATTTGCTGGACCCAGTCAACTGGGGCTGTAGAATATACTGACTGCTTCTCTGCAGAGGGGTAAAACTATCCATGATGAGTGTCCTGGATATGACACTAAACAATCTGATGGTGAGACTCCAGTAATGCCTGATTATAGCTTAAACTAGACAGCAAGGTCCAATGCGATACAGGGTTGACAAAGGTGTCAATGATGCAGTTCGCCCTCCTAAAGGTGGCCCAGCTGAAGCCAGGGACCATATAGCCTCAAGTCTGCCTTTGTTGATCAGTGCCCACTAGGGTCAAAGCCAACAGCAAATTAATGCCATCGGCCTCGACACCCAAGCAAATCTTCAAAAACTGCTAAAGTTCTTGATAATGGCTCACTCAAAACATCTTTTTGAATTTTATCTTCTTAGAATGGGTTTTCTACTACTACTTTTTCAGGTCTATAAGGAAATTATAATATTTAAAATACAAATTGTTAAAAAAACTAAATTCTTTTTTAAAATATCATGTACATTCATCAAGATTTGTAAACTTAATTCTCTAAATTAACATTAATCAAAAGTAATTTTTGCTATCAAAAAAAAAGATTTCATAAAATTATACTACAGGGATATTATTATAAAAGCTTAGAAAGTAGATGGCCTATTCCAGAATCAGGAACCTTATCTTTGTGATTATTCAATTTAATGATTAAAAACCTCTGAAGTTACCCCTGTGATGTTAGTGAATCAATTTAAAGATTTTCATTTTTTTATGTTATTTAAGCAAATAATTGTTGTCCAGAAATGTGTGTTCTCAGCATGCAAATCATGACAATGTAAAACCAGCTATTTATTTGTTTGGCAGGAAAATAAAAAGACAGCAAAACCTTTGTTGTTGAATCATTAATTATCTATCATGACCTATTAATTTGAAAAATAAAATAAAACTTGATATAAACAGAAATAAAACATTAAGTTAATTACAGTGCAGAATTAACTGCATGCATCCCACAGTTGTTGTCAGTGATTAAGTTGACCAAACAGGAATTTGATCTGCAGAACATGTATAAACAATTTGGTTTTATTTCAACCCACAACATGAAAAATTAGACAGAAATGCAATCCTTGGTTCAAAATTTCAGAGTAAAAAGATTACATTTAGCCAATTAACAGGTTCTTATTAGGGACTTGCCTTGATACATAGTATTACATCCAATATTGCTTGGTCAAATTTGTGTAATAATAATTTTCTAATTGACTTGATTATAAACCAATTTTATTTCTATCAAAACAGTTCTTTTAGAAAGTCACTCAAAGATGAAGAAATTGTTTCTATGGATGGAATCAAAGTTTGATGTCTTCAACTGACTTTTAGTTCATTAATCTGTTACATGTTCTAAATGGCAAATATGGAGCTCCGTTTTGATTTTTGAGAACTGGAAATAGACACAGGAAGTTAGATCATGGGAGTAAGAAACCTGCAATATCCCAGTAACATTCTTTTTAGTCCAAAATTCATCGATATGTCTAGACAGTAATGAATATGATTTTTGTTAGTTCTTCTCCAATCATTTTAGCATCAAATTTCAAACAGATCTGATGAGTCTGCACTTTTCTTGCATTTTCTTAAGACCATGAAGTGGCCAGTCACATACAATGGTTTTCATCTTTCACAGTCCCTTAGTGATCCTAAAATGCTTTTTTTTTTATCTCCTAAATACCTTTGAGTAAGATAGAACTTAATCTCAATAAGTGAGTAATAATGATAATAGTGATGATGATCATATTTATTAAATAATATTAAAGTATAAGCTAGTTAGGCTGGATACAAGGACCTGTAGTCTATAATTATCTTGTTATTACCCCAAATTAACATGTAAAACCCAGGAGATTCATTTTTGTGCCATTTTTTGAATTTCTGATAAAAAAGCAAATCTTATTAACTACAATTACTTGTGTATGACATGCACTTTTTTCCACTTTTTTAAGCATAAAAGATATAGGTGTGTATTATACCCAAGGATTAAAGATCAATTTTTTAACCAGTTATGTTCATCACCATATTCAGGACAGTGTAAGCAAATGTGAATTATATCTATGAACCAAACTTACTAATGCATAACAAACACTTCTGCCTGTTTTATGCTGCTACAGAAAAATAACCACTGGAAAGTGCATTTGTTTAGAAATTTGTTCCTTCTCATGTGAGCTTATTTTTGTCACAAGCTTGTTGCAATTTTGTGTGTAGATGTCCATATGTTAGCTGTAAATCTTGCTGAAGTTTTTGTTTCAAAATATTAATAAATGGTATAAATTTTTATTTTTAGTTTACATGAACCAAATCAAAAGTTGAGCAAATGTTAGATTTAGCTGTTACATATACTGAAATGTTAGGGCATATTAAAAACAGGATTCTTTTCTTTTCTTTTTTCAGAATTTCCATGCCCAAATATTGGTTGGGCGGGGTGTATTATACATGAGTGCATCTTATATAAGAATAATTATGGTAATGTGAATGTTCAAAGGTTTCCTGATGAGTCGCAGAAACTGAATAGCTTGAAATAGAAATGTTTTTGACAATTAAACTGTACTCATGTTAAACTGAATTGTTTGGAATCAAACTGACTATTGGCATAAAAATGGATTTGGCATTAAATAACCAACAAAGGTTGATATGTCATAAAACCCAAACATCAACCAAAAACATGAGTCACAGTGAGAATTGGTTAAAAAAAGTGAGTTATACTGAAGACAATTTTGGTTTATACAAACATCATTGCTATTACAATTAATGCTTCATTCAAAGCTTGAGTTGAGCAGAAAAAAGATGCTTTATATCATCATCGTCATTGTGTTTTCATTTTCTTTTTTTTTTTGGTGGGGAGGGGTTTATGTCAAAACAAAAAAGAAGCAAGATGTAGCAGCTGGACATGAACCGTAGAGAAATAATTGATATAATTACATCGTAGCTGCAAAATATGGTTACTGACTAGCAGAGATATGCAAAATAAATCTGATTTGCAAATGGCTTGCATCCATTTAACAATATTAGCAAAGTGTGCTGGTGGCTTTTTGATTACTCGCTCAGTTGATCTGAAATATTAGCCTGGGTCAGAAAGCCACAGTTCACACCATATCATTTGATCCATGTCACTGATATTGCAACTTGACACCATAGCCACAAATCGAAGTGTGAGCTAAAATGGCCACTGATTGAATATGCTTGTTAATATAATATATCATTCTTGTTATTTGGCAGGCTCACATTTTTCATGAGAAGTAGAAAAAATGTTCTTATTTATAGATCTAATGTTGATTTGGTCATTTGACAATCTTAGTATTACTTTAAAAATGTACATATTTACTTTTTAACTCTTTTTTTGATAGAATGCTACAAAGCAGGAAGGAAATGGAAATGGTTAATGAGCAAGACCATGAGATCATAACATAAAGTTTGATTCTCATTGGGTACCACACACTTGTAGCCTAGTGCAAAATCTGTTTGGTTTTACATTTTTTTTTTTTTTGGTACATCAACCTTCTTGGGTTATTTACTGCCAAAGTTATCCTTGTAGAAGAACAGTAGAGGAACTATTTAACTCATAGCTGGGAGAATAAGAGGGTTCATATCTTTCCTAATAGTATTTGGGCTTAATTTTAAAGGGTTCCTCATATACTGTAGCCCCATCTACAGTTTGCATCACATTTGAACACACAATCATGGTTAGGTCTCATGAAGAAAGACAAAACTTCTCAGCATTCAATTAAACTAGTGGTTTTCAAACTTTGGGAGTTGAGACCCTTTTCTATTTCAGAGTTTGTCTCTTTTACCATCTCAAACAAAACAAAGCCCTTGTACAGGAGAACTGCCGTGGAATCCAGGTAAATTATGAAAAACTCCAATGCCTTTTGACTAGCCACAACCCTAAAATAGTTTGTTTCCAAGAAACAGTTCTGAAAGAATCAAATACTTTTAACTTTAAACACTACCAACTGTACAACCATTTAAAGAAAGACGGAAACAGAGTCTCTGGATGTGTGTCGATCCTTGTTAGGAAAGACATACCTCAACACCAAATCCACATAAACACCTAACTTCAAGTGATCATTGTCAAAGCAACTCTTCAAAAACCAATAAATATTTGCACCATCTATATCCCACCATATGACCCCATTATCAAAGTCAAAATGAATAAATTAATAGAACAAATACCTAAACCCCACTTATTGCCTGGTGACCTAAACAGCCACAGCACTGTATGGATGTGTAAAAAATAACGAAAAGACAAAGATCTTGAGAACATGATCGATGCTAATAATCTTTGCATTCTAAATAACAAATCAAATGCCTATCTTAACCTATTCACAGGCTCGTATTTGGCCATTAGTCTAAATTTATGCAATTCTTTAAGCTATATGGACTATGGGTGGAAAGTCCATTACAGTCTCTGTGGCAGTGATCACTTTTCTATAATACTCGAAAGTTTACAACCTATCCATGAATATAGACTTCCTCAATAGAAAATAAACAAAGCAAACTGACAAGTCTTTGAAACCATCTGTAAACAGAAACTATTAAAAGACCTTAACATCATAGAACAAACAAAACACTTAACCAAAACCCTCATCTCAATATCAAATGAAACAATAGCAAAACCTCTGCCTCAAACAAACACAACACTCCTTGGTTTAACGATGACTGCAAAACAGCAATCCGCCTACGTAAGGCTGCCTTAATTAAAAAAAGAACTCACTACCATTAACCTTAACGCTTTCAAACTTCTCAGGGCAAAAACACAAAAAAATCATAAAGGAAGTCAAGAAGAAAAATTGGCAAAACTATGTCAACCAACTTGGTTCCTCCACCAGAACAAACACTATCTGGAGGATGATGAAGAAAATATCAGAAAAAAAAACAACAAACAACTACTCTCAAACACCTCACGAAAAACAAAATGGAAGCAACGACTAAGAAAGATATAGCAGACACATTAGCAGAGACATATTTATCAAATTCTTCCCTCAACAACTTCAATCTACATTTACTTACTTTCAAAAGCAATGCAGAGAAACAAAAACTTGATTTCAATAATTCTGAAAAATACAACCAACCCTTTACACCAGCAGAACAACAAGAAGCTATCCAAACATTACAAAACACAGCAGTCGGCCCAGATGAAATTCATTATGACTTCCTAAAACACCTACCAAAAAATTCACTGGACTACCTTCTGACAATATATAAGGATTTCTGGATAGATAGTTGATTCCCAGAATCATGGAAAATACCTACAATCATCCCTATACCTAAGCCAGGGAGAGATGGCTCAAATCCAGTGAACTACTGCCCAACAGCACTAACTAGCTGCCTTTGTAAAACTATGGAGCGTATTGACAACAAAAGATTTGTCTGGTTTCTCAAATCGAACAACCTTATCACCAATTCTCAATGTGGATTCAGAAAGCGGATATCTACAATGGATCATGTGGTCAAATTGGAAACCTCCATATGGGAGACCAAAATCCAAAAACAACACCTTATAGCAGTCTTTTTTGATTTGGAGAAGGCTTATGAAACCACCTGAAAGTTTGGAATAATGAAATACCTGTGAGGTAGATTTCCCAACTTCATAAAGAGTTTTCTCTCAGACAGGAAATTTCAAGTTCAAGTCGAATCAACCTTTCCTCGTCTCCACAAGCAGGAAGAGGAAGACCCTCAAGGGAGTATTCTGCCAGTGACACTGTTAAATATAAAAATAAACATCATTACAAAGTGTCTCACTCCTGGAATTGAAGATAACTTCTGCATCACTTTCAGATCCAAATATATGCGAACAGCCAAGTGTCAACTGCAACAATACATCCAGAAAACTACTCAGTTTCAGAATCTCCAAAAGCAAAACACGATGAGTACATTTCTGTCAACTGAGAAAAATGCACAATGACCCTTTCATCAAACTTGAAGATATGGAAATACCTGTCATGAACGAATATAAATTTTGGGGGGTTATATTCGACAGGAAATTAACATTCATCCCCCACATAAAATATTCTAAAACCAAATCCACCCGATCCCAAAAAATTCTGCGAGTGGTCGTCCACCCAGAATGGGGAGCTGACCGACAAACGCACCTTAAACTACACAGATCACTGATCTGCTCAAAACTAAACTATACCATTTTTATCAACAGATCTGCCAGGAGGTCCTACCTCAAACAGATTGACCCTATACACTACGAAGGCCTAAGACACGCCTTTGGAAATTTCATAACTGGAGAGTTGACAGCCTATATGCCGAGGCCCATGAAGCACCTCTATAACTCATATGTGTAAAACTGGCTCTCCAATATCACACAAAACTCAAATCTTACCCATCTAACCCAACCTATGACTGCATTCTCAACCCAAAATATGAGTAGCTTTTCGAAAAAAAAAAAGGAAAAATCAATAAAGACCTTTGGCCTTCATATGAATCAAAAATCAAGGAATCAAAAATCTTAATTATATACATGAAAGCATTTTACCTCAAACACCACCTTGGATCATTAAAAAACCCAAAGTGATCCTCGAACTCAGTGAACTCCTCAAAATAAAAACCTCATCCCAGCACTTATCAGGAGAAATTTCACAATATTCTCCAAAACCATCCCGACCAGCAATATGTCTTCATGGTTGGCTCCAAGAACAATGACAAAACAGCATGCACAACTGTTCTAAATAAAACAATTATCAAGAAAGCTGTTCTAATGGAAGGCTCTATTTTCACAACAGAAGCCCATGCAAAATATCTTACACATGACATCATTTCGAAGAGCAAATACAAGAAATTTATCATATTCTAAAACCTCACTCTCTGTCTCATTATCATTAAGAAATAAAATAATGCGAGAACCTTCTATTTATTAAACTGTTGTGTAGACTAGACTCTATGTCAAATAGTAAAGAAATAACTATATGCTGGATCCTGAGTCACATTGGAGTGAGAGGAAATAAAAGAGCAGACTTGGCAGGCAAATCGGCCTTAGATCTAACCCCCGACAAAATCAGGATTCCATATACTGACTTGAAACCCAAAATCAATAAATTCCTTCACTCAAAATGCCAACGATGCTGAAATGATAACACTTACAATAAACTCTTCCAGATCCAGCCCATTTTGGGAGAATGGATAAAAACTTTCAGAAAACCAAGAAAAGAACAAGTTATTATATCTTGATTGCACATTGGTCATACAAGGCTTACTTACTCTTTCATACTGAAACAGGAATATCAACCACCGTGTTCAATATGTCATATGCCTTGCTCCCTTAAACACGTTCTCATGGAATGTAGAAATTTTGCTTTCATCAGAAAACAATTTTGAAGGGGAATAGTTTGTGCAACCTGTTCGAGAATGTCAAAATGGATAACGTTCTACTCTTCTTGAGAGAGACTGGGTTGTACCAAAAAGACTGATGAATTGAAATCATTTAATCATGGGCAAACAAATTAGATCCTGCTTATCTAAAATGTTATCTACAAAGCTTTCGTTTAGAAATCTTTGGTCACATATATACATATATATATATATATATATATAACAGAATTTGGCATTAAATAACCTATGGAGGTTGATATGCCATAAAACCCAACCAACCAACCAACCAACCAGTTTGGGAAGAATCATCCTAAACTGTAACCCTACAAAACAATTTAATGTGATAATCCAAAAAATGCTCATGTAACTCAGCAGTCTCTTAGAGTGAAAGAACAATGCTTTCTTGTGATTATTACAAGAAAAGATCTATTAGCTAAATCAATCAAAGTAAAATTTTATTAATAAAAAAGAGTAAGATTTGGTAATGCATTTATTACCTTTCATTCTCTATGTTCTTCTTCTGATTTGGTAAAAAATCCATGAAATATCACGAAAAAATACTGTGGAATGTTAAAATTGTCAATGAGATTGTTATGGTAACATAATTACACTGTCACTGCCATTGTTTTGTCACTGCCACTGCACTCAGGATTGAACTCAGCACCTTGGGGGACTTCCAATTTTTGATTCAACGCCTTAGTCACCTCGGCCATGTGTCTCTTGGACGAAGATGTATCAATTTTTGGGACTGTTAAACCTAAGTTCTTACTCTAGGTTCTCTCTCACGATTAGAGGTTCCCAAATCGTGTTCAGTTCTATACTCGGTCTGCTCAGGAGGTTGTTATGTCCTAGCATGTGAGCTGTTTCTTTGAGTTTCCTCACTTTCCAGTGGGGCTCACTGTTTATTATTTTAACTTCATCCCAGAGGGGGCAATGGTCACCCTTTTGCTTCCATACATGGTAGGCTATACCCGACTTGTCCGTTTCCCCTCTAGTTACTGCTTTTCGATGTTCTTCCACCCTTACTTTAAGAAGGCGGCATGTTTCGCCCTTGTAAACCTTGCTGCAGCTGCATGGGATGGAGTATATGCAGTTCTTGGTCTGGTTCTTCTCTGTTGGTGGCTTTACTTGGACTAGGTGTCTTCTTAGTGTAGATTCACTTTTGAATACCGTCCTGTTGGATACAAATAGTTTTTAAACTGGTCAATTTGACTCAGAGATAAGACCCTTACTGATTCTACCACTCTGGGTTTGAGTGGATATGGGAGTATTAGCAATGAAAGAGTACACCACATTCGACAGATCTCCAGAACTGAAGCTTCACCATCAAATGCAGTTTAGTATCATAGCTAAGGTATCTCTTTATTAGGGGTTTTATGTCTCTATATGGGATAATGCTAGCATATTCTATATTATATATTATATATAGAATATGATATATGATATATAGAATATTATACCCAGGGCATCCTTTTTTGGGGGGTCTTATGTCTCTATACAAGATAATGTCAGAATATTCTAACCCTTGCCAACAGAGAGGGAAATTTCGAGAATGATGTATCAATAATACTTACACTTCTTTATTTTTATCATTATTTGTGGTTGACCAATATTAATCACTAAATAATTATTTTATCTTTAATATCATAACTAAGCCACCTCTTTTTAGGTTGGTATTACTAACTAGAACAATAAAAAAAAACACCTGGTCAAATAGATAAAATCCAAAATTAAGCAAAATACAAACAATCATAATTAACATGGCAAACAGTCAATGAAATTAGGGGAAGAAA
Source organism: Sepioteuthis lessoniana (assembly GCA_963585895.1). Taxonomy (NCBI): domain Eukaryota; kingdom Metazoa; phylum Mollusca; class Cephalopoda; order Myopsida; family Loliginidae; genus Sepioteuthis; species Sepioteuthis lessoniana. Next base: position 76,157,785 of record OY757917.1, on the reverse strand, counting down.
AAGCTCCTTGAGAACAAAACTAAAAACTGCCATCTAAGAAGAAAGACTTCAGAAGTGGAAAGAACATTGAAAGAACCAGCTTGGAAACCCTCCAGATATCCCAGATAACCCTAGTGATAAAATTGTTAATGGCCAATTAGATACCAAAGTAGACCAGTTTATGCAAGAAGAACTTAACCCACTTCTGAAAAAATAAGAAGCAGGAAAACTGCAGAGATTGACTAAATATCAACTGACATATAGAAGATAAGGAAAGTTGACAGTATATGTCTTCAATTTTGCTACACAGTGTTTTAATTAACACAACAGAGAAATTTGACAAAAGGCTGCATATTCCTCTCCCACAGAAAGGTAACCTCAGAATAATTAAAAACTACAGAAGCATAAGTCTTATGGCAATTGTTGCAAAGTTTTATAAAGTCCTGCTTCTTATTCATATCCAACCTGAAGTCAAGAAAATTCTTTGTAAAAATCAGTACTGTTTTTGCTGAAATCAATTCACAACTTCTCAAATTCTGAGTATTTGTTAAATCACCGAAGGGATACATGCAATAATCTTGAGGCCGCACTATTTTTTTGTAAATTTCTCCAAGGCATTTGATTCCATATACAGCCGAAAAATTAAGCAAATACTTCTAGCATATGATTCTCAAAGAAACTGTTATGGTTCTACTGACAGTCTACAAAAGCACAAAATCAATTGTTCATTCACCTGATTGCAACATGGGCTCCTTTGATAATGTCACTGAAGTCCTTCAAGGAGATACATTAACACCATATCTATTCATAATCTGCCTAGATTACGTACTAAAGGCATCAAAAGATGTGAGGAAAGAAAATAGCCTCACATAAAAAAAGCGCTAAAAGCAGACAATATCCTGTAGAAATTATGACAGATAATCAAGTGCTTCTTGCAAATACACCTGTGCAAGTCGAATGTCTGCTGCTTGGCCTGGAAAAGGCAGCAAGGAGGATTATGCTCGACATGAAACAGAATTCATATCTTCTCTTCATTAAACAACAAGTCTATAAAATTAGTAGACCATCTCACACACTTTGGCAGCAATATCACATCTACTGAACTGAAATTAAAGTCAACATATACATAGATGGATAGGAACTGCTATCAATAGATTATTGATCATGAGAAAATCTAATTTCTCAGATAAAATAAAATGGGAATTCTTCCTTGATGTAGCAGTGTCCGTACTATTGCATGGATTCACCACCAAGACAAAGCACTTTGAGAAATGCTAGATGGGAACTACACAGGGATGCTGAATGCCATTTTGAACAAATCCTGGAAGCAGTACCTCACAAAACAGCGAGCAGTATGGCTACTTGCCTCCTATCTCATAAACCATCCCATTAAAATGGACAAGACATCCTATTTACCCAACCCCTCCGCTCGGGCAGGATATGACACAAGGTCAATTTTTAAACAGAGTTTTAACAGGTTTGAATTCAGAGTTTTCCTTCTCCTAGACTAGTTGCCTCATCAAGGCTGAAGAACCTAGTCTGCCCTACTATTTACCCATAGCTGGAGAGAGAATAATTGGATTCATACCTTTCCCAAGGGTATTAGTGCTATGTGAAATGCAATCAGTCTCGTCCAGGATTTGAACTCGTGTCGCCGTGTTTATTTCCTACGACGATAACCATTACACCACGGGCACCTCCTCATAAAATGGACAAGATATGCTGTTAAAGAGGCAGGGATGAACTCAAAAGTAGTGTTTTCCAGTGGACTCACATCAGTGTTGGCTGACTAGCAAAAACCTATATTTATCAACTCTTTGTGGACACTGGATGCTGTCTGGAGGATCTTCCAAGAGAAATAGGCAATAGAGACAGATGGTGAGAGAGTATCAAGGGACTCCATACTGTTGGCATAACTTGATAATGATGATAATTACTTCTCTGCAGAGGATAAAATCAGTGTATTGCTGAAGGGTATATTATGTTTTAATAGATTTATAGATATCCCAGTTGTTTGTAAAATGTAATATTGGTAAAAATTAATTAAAATTAACTAATGCATTGTTATTATTATTATTATTAGTAGTAGTATTAGTTTTATTGAGATGTCTTTATGTCAGATTTAATAGTTTTAGTTGAAAAATAATTTTGCTGAAAAGGTAATATGTATTTGATTGCGTGATACGGAGAGGTCACGAAGAATAGCAAAAGTTATCAATATTTTTTTTTTTGTGCATATAAAGTAACATATAAATCTCTTATATTTTTGTCTTGATATTAACTTTTCAGAAGACAGCATTTTTTACTGCTTTTTTAAAATTAAATTAAATTTTCAGAAAATACTTTATCTTTTCATAACTAAATGAGAAAGTCTCTTTATAAATAAGAACACTTTAAAATTAAATATCTTGATAAGTACAAACATCGACATGCACATAGGTAAAATAAAGTTGCAATGACCTGAAAATGTGCTTCTATTTAATCAAGATAAAACTTAGATAATATAACTTGATGACAGTTTAGTTTGGTATCTTTTATTAATGGTATATCAACCATTGTGGGTTATTTAATGCCAAAGCCATCTATGTAGAAGAACAGCACTGGTACTATTTAACCTATAGATGAGGGGATTAGTGGGTTTCATAGTCTGAAAGCAGATGTAATGATGTGAGTGGAGTTAAAACTCATTTACTAAATGGTCACAGTCCAGGACATTTGCCACTATGCCATGGGGACTCCCCCATCACAATAACAGTATAGAACTCAAATGGAGATCAATGTGTGCATGTACTAAAATTAGATGGTTTGGTTTGGTTTGGTTTCATGGCACATCAACCATTGTAGGTTATTAATGTCAAATTCATTTTCATACATATAAACAGTTCTATTTCAAATAATTCTATTTTGTATAAGTTTTGTTTTTTGTTTACAGATAATACAATCTCAAATCAGTTCTATTTCAAACAATTCAGTTTAGCATAAGTACACAGTTTCATTGTCAAAAAACAGTTCCATTTCAAACAATTCAGTTTTGCATAAGTACACTGTTGAGTTCTATTTGACCAATAAATAGGAACCTATCAGGTGCTACAACACCAGACCAGAGTGGACTTGGGAGCAATGGCAATGAAGGGGTACTCTAGATTCCCCAAAGCTCCAGCATTACTTGAGTCTCACCATCAGATTGTTTAATTCTAAATCCAGGACATTCATGGGGGGTGGGTCTTACCCCAGTGCAAAGAAGCAGTCAGTGCATTTTACAGCCCCAGCCAACTAGGCAATCAAAAATTAAACTTATATTTACAGTACCTATGCTCATACTGCACCCAGATCAAAAGATGTATTGTCCATCATGGTGTTTTGATTTACTTTTTGATTTAATTTTTCATCAGTATATATTTTTATTGACGTAAATCAACATTAAAAATCCTGGCTTTTACTTAGGTTAGAACACCGACTTATAGAAATGTCTGGGAATACTTAAACTAGAATACTTGGTATTAGGGAAGATATTTTAATTGAGAATACATTCACCAAGGACCAATATTAGTAGTCATACATCTATGATATATGCAAATTAAACACAAAAGAAGAAAAGACAAAATAAACTCCTTGCCTAGTGGGTAGAGTGTTCTCCAATGGTCCAGGAGACCAGAGTTCAATCCCAGCTCGCGTCATACCAAACACTTTAAAAATGGTACTTGATACCCCCTTGCTTAACTCTCAGCAATATAAGGTACATATCAAGGGTAAAGTGGAGCAATCCAGGGAAAGGAGTAGCGTCCTTCCTTACATCTCGGTGTAGTAGCTATTGAAAATGAAGCCCTTGACTACAGTCGACAACTTTACTTTTTTTTTGGCATAGAAGAAGATTTAAATCTTTTCTACGCACAATGTACCTACTAGTAGCATTAAAAAAGAAAAAAAAAAAGATAAGAATAGGTAGAAAACTGCCATGTGACTTTTCCTGTTCCCTGGCAGGGTCAGAGATAATGCCTCAAGATTTCCTAACCAGAAGGGAAAAAGATCAAGAATATATTTCTTGTTGTATCATGTGACCTACTATGGGGATCTGATTGAATATGTCAGTTATCTAAGATAGATAAATATTTATCGTAACCCTACACCTATTTTCATCATGAGTCAAACTATTGAAGAATTTTAGAATGTGAGAGAGGAAGAAATAATTCTGCTACACCAATCCACCAAGTGAGGAAAGCCTGCCACTCTTGAAAATCAGCATTCAAAATCCTGGCTTTTATCTGGCCTTGAACACCGATCTCTGGCACCAGCAGAAAATGAATAATTATTGCAGCCTTGAAGATCAAAAAGGCCACTCCTATTTGACAGGGTTTGTCCTCTTTAAGGAGGAGATATGAGATAGATTGCTTCTTGATATTCATGGTTTCTGCATCATTTAATCCATCTTACAAATAAGCAGTTGCCAACAATAAAAAAAAATGCTAATAATGAATTTTAATGCCTGCTGCCTTCATTTGTCATTATGCTGAAGCTGTTATTAATTCAATGTACAAAGAAGAACCCTCCTCTGTTTCTTTTTAATGATCTTTGCATGTTCAAGTTTCAGTATCTAAGCTTTGCAATATCTTAAACCCTATCATTTTTATTGAAATATTCACTTCTTTATTTAAAAAGAGAAAAAATTTAAATCTAATTAGTATCCTAAACTAGGAACTAAGTTTTGTGTTAGAATCATGTAATTTACAGTCCAGCACTTTAGCCTCTTACTGGCTCATTGGTCTAGTGGGTAGAGTGTTTGTCAATGGTCTGGGAAACCTGGGTTCAATCCCAGGTTGCATCACACCAAAGACACAAAAAATGGTACTTGATACCTCCTTGCTTAACACTAAGCAATATAAGGTGCATATCTAGGGTAAAGTGGAGCAATCCAGGGAAAGGAGTAGCTCCCTCCACTACACTTCAGTGTAGTAGCTATTGAAAAGGGAGCCTTCTGGTTGCCCTCAACTACAGTCACCAACTTTACTTTACTTACTGTAACCTCTAAGAAAAATTATTTCATAATCTAAAGTTTGATTCAAAAGTAACTCGTAGCATAATTATATGGGAAGGCATGTGAATGGCATTCCCTCACCTGTTTTATATAAGAATAAAATTTACATTCAGTTTAACTTCATATTAACTAAACTGTTGCTGAAGAAGCTTTCTCTGCTTACTACTTCAGACAGCTCTTTGTTTTCTCTCATCTATTTTTTACTATGACACTTCTGATAATAACTGAGTTGGTTAGAAGCAATTTTAAAAGTGTTCCATTGATTAAAATTGTTTCTAAGACAAAAGAAAGTTTCAGGAGAATATGATGAAAAGTGCAATATTTATGCATTATATAAATCAAAAAGAAAAAGTCTTCTTAATGCAAGTAAAAGTTCAGTGGAAATAGATTTCTTTATTTTGTAAAATCTTCAGCCTGTTTTTCTGTTTGTAAATTCAAATTTGCCATAATTTCTTAAATAACATCATTTTTATTGAAATTTCGACAACTTACTAAATGTAAGAAAAGAAAAAAGGAACTTTACTAGCATCCTCCATTAGGCACATAACCCTGAATTACAGGTTACTTGATTCAGTTCTTAAAACACAATCAAAGATGATATAATTAATTGAAGCTTAATTCAGAAGTAATCCATGATGTGTTGCTTTAGGAAGGCATGAGAACAGCATTTCCTTACTTTGTTTGGGAAGAAGAAACATTGTTCTTTCACTATCTAAACTCTAAAATTCTAAATCTATTTTTCTTTAAACTTATTGACTTCTCTTGAAATGCTTTTTTTATTTAAACCCATGAAATAATTTAATAAAAGTTGCATCAGGTGGACTTCTCATTTCATAAGGTTAGCAAACGGTCATATAAAATGAACTGACTGGCACTAAAAGAAGCTGAGTACTTCTTTTTGAACACCAAAAGTTTAACTTTTGGTAAATGTGGAATTGTCGGATATTTTATCTTTTTTTCATATTTTATTGTTTGTTTTAGTTTTTATTTTGCATTTTATTTTTGGCTTCATTGTATTTTATTATCTATTTTTTTTTATATTTAAACATTATTAATTTATTTATCCTCGCATTCTCAATTTAACTAAAATGTTTTAGTGCTTCAAGAAGGAATGGGAACAGCATCCTCTTATAAGGACAATTTTCCTTTATTGTTCTACACATACTTTTATTCTGTAACCAGCTCATTGGTCTAGTGGGTAGAGTGCTCGCCAATGGTCCAGGAGACCTGGGTTCAATCTCAGGTCACGTCATACCCAAGACTTTAAAAATGGTACTTGATATCTCCTTGCTTAATAATAATACTCCACAATATAAGGTACGTATCAAGGGCAAAGTGGGGCAATCCAGAGAAAGGAGTAGCACCCTCCCCTACACCTAGGTGTAGTAGCTATAGAAAGGGGAGCCTTCTAGTCGCCCTCGACTATGGTTTCCAACTTTACTTAATTATCGGCTTATAGTTATTTACTTATTTTTCAATTTGTTGCTGGAGCCAGAAATATGAGACACTTAGTGAGAGTCAAACTCATGAGTAATGCTCTACTAGCCTAGCTTGCAAACCATTTCATTAATCAGATTAAATAAGCATCTTGTACCCGGCACAAAGTTCTGAGCTAAAGGTCACATGATTTGTAGATCAATACATTAACCACTTAAGAATGTAATGTAATAAACTAAATAATGAAGATAACAGAATAAACTGAAGTTTAATTCAGAAATAACACTATCTATTTCTTTCCTGTTTATTCTTATTTTGCAGGAACCTTTTAACCTTAGGCTTTTTAAATAATGCACTCAGTTTCCTTTTCTCCTTCAGAAAATTCCTTTAACAATTTTACACCTAAGAAATTCTGCTTATTGGATATTTATGAATGCAGAAGAAAGACAAAAGCAAATTGATAAATGAGATTCAAATATATGAAACCTTCGGGCCTTGTCTTCATTAACTTATTTATGTTTAGCTTTATAAGCAAAGTTTCACTCAAAACAGCAAAGTTTTATCATTTGATGTAATGTTTGGCCATGAATAAAAAATTTTCTTGTGTTTTATTTTATGAGATGGTCTCACAGACTTTAGGCATTAACCAAATTTAGAAGGTAGTTATCAGAAAAAGAAAGTTTAAGTCTATACTATGAAATCTTATTCTAAAAAAATGTTTTAAATTTTTATCAATCAGGATCAACTCATCTTGAGGATATCAATTTTTTTAACCTTAGAATAAAAAAAATAATGATTTCTTCTAAGTTCTGATATTTTTTATTCTGTTTTCCATTTCAATCGGATGCCAAAAAAACTAATTTCTATTTGAGAAAGTCTTGCTTCAAACTTCATAGCAATTATATTAGAACTAGCTATCACTGATTATATATATATATATATATATATATATATATATGTGTGTGTGTGTGTGTGTGTGTATGCATTTATGTTCTTGTACATATGTGTTTGTGTTCTTGTGTGTATGTGTCTTTGTGTGTGTGTGTATCTGCTCCTGTGTGTGTATATTTGTTTGTGCTCTAGTACATAGGTGTGTATGTATGTAACAATGAAAATAAAGATCTTTGTCTTTTGGTTCAAATGTGACCTGTGGCTGCACATGTATTTTCATTCCTCAGTCATGATTGTCTGTTTCTGCAGTTGTCCTACCTCAATTATGGCAAAATGATACAAGCTTTGGAGGGATGTAGGAAGCCAATGGAAAAGGATGTCTTTCCTTTATTTAAAACCTTAGAATAAAAAATAATTGTATTATATTTTTTTCTATTTTGCTTTTGCAATTTAATCAAATGCCAAAAAACTAATTTATATTTGAAAAAGTTTTGCTTGAAATTACATGGACACTACATGATCTGTGCTATCATAGGTTGGATTTATTTGATAAATATATGATTCATTAAAATGATTAAATAGGGAAACAATTAGTGTTAAAAGAATATATAAAAATGTAATCACATACAATTAAAAAGTAAACTGAGACCATATTTTCCATACTATAGTTAACATGCATACAAATATTGGGTATGTAAGATCAGTTCTTATGTTATGCATTAGCTCCTCATAATGCTTAAATTTGATATCTAAACGACTCTTAAATTGTCAACATAAACTTGCCCGTGGTGTAATGGTTATTGTGACAGGAAATGGACATGGTGACACGAGTTCAAATCCTGGACGAGACTGATTGCATTTCACATAGCACTAATACCCTTGGGAAAGGCAGGAATCCAATTATTCTCCCTCCAGCTATGGATAAATAGTAGGACAGACTAGGTTCTTCAGCCTTGGTGAGGCAACTAGTCTAGGAGAAGGAAAACTCTGAATTCAAACCTGTTAAACTCCGCTTTAAAAAATTGACCTTGTGTCATATCCTGCCCGAGCGGAGGGGTTGGTAAATATGATAAACTTGTTTTCTGTCTTCAGTTAACTTGGATGTTTGGTTGGTTGATTGGTTGGTTGGTTTTTATGACATATCAACCCTTGTAGGTTATTTAATGCCAAATCCTCATTATACATACATATATATCAAATATATATATGATTTGTAAATGAATACTTTGAAGGTAACATTCTTAAACAAGCCAGAGCCCATTTGTTTGCACACAGTTAAATGCTTTCAAGTTTTGCTATCTAACACTAATAATTCAATTTAGTGCTAATCATTTGTTTGTATGCAGTTAAATAATTTCAAATATTGCTTTTTCACTCTAATAGTTTTACTTGCTCACAGTTAAATGGTTTCAAGTATTGCTATATAACACTAACTATCTAATCTAACATCAGTCATTTGCTTGCACACAAATAGTCAAATAGTTCTATTTGACCCATAGATGGGACCCTAACAGGTATTACCACTCTGGGTCAGCGTGGATTGAGGAGTAATGGCAATGAAGGAAAAATGCCCTCTTCCCAAAGCTCCAGAACCTGAGCCTCATCATCAGATGATTTTGTGTCATATCCAGGACAGTTGTTGGGTCGGGCATAAATCTCTCTGCAGAGATGCAGTTGGCATATTCTACAGCTCCAGTCGACTAGGCTGTCACAAGGTTATGAATGAATGTAAATTATTAAAGTTGCGTTAACACCTACAAGTGGAACTTGATGATTTAATCCCAAAATTTTGAAAATATTTTTTATCTAAAAGTTATTTTAGCAACTTTTAGCTGTTACTTGCCCTGTCAGCTGGGGCTGTAGAATACACTGACTGCACCTCTGCAGAGGGTAAGACCCTACCTCCTTGTGTCCTGGATATGACACTAAACAGTCTGATAGTGAGGTTCCAGTGATGCTAGAGTTTTGGGGAATGTGGGGCACCCCGTCATTGCCATTGCTATTAGGTCCACTCTGGCCCGGGATGGTAGCACCTGATAGAGACCTATCTATGGGTTAAATAGAGCTAACTGCATACTTATGCTAAACTGAATTGTTTGAATTTGAACTGTTTGACTAAACTGAAGAGTTTGAAATAGAAATGTTTTTGACAATTAAGCTGTACTTACATTTAAACTGCATGCTTATGCTAAACTGAATTGTTTGAAATGGAACTGTTTTTGACATTGAAACTGTACTTACACTAAAGCAAATTGTTATATATAGAACTTCTATACTTATACTAAACTGAATTAGCTGAATTAGAACTGTTTGAATAAATTGAATAGCTTCAAATTTAAATGTTTTTGACAATTAAATTGTATACTCATGCTAAACTGAATTGTTTGAAATCAAACTATTTGCATAAAAATAGATTTGGTGTTAAATAACCTACAAAGGTTGACATGCCATAAAACCCAACCAACCAACCAACCAACTGGCAGCTCTTGATCTGTATGCTATACAGTGATAACCAGGAATAAAAGGATTGACAGTAATCAGAAATAAATGTATGCCTCACTGACAAAATAGGGTATTATATGTTCTAGTAGATACTTAAAAGTCCTCAGCCCAAACAAGAAGAAATAGCATCCTGAAACACGCATGCTATTCTACATATTCATTTTACAGTTCAGCACACTTAGCACATCATTTCTCAAACTTTTTTAACTTTTGAAAAAAAAAAAAAAGAAGCAATAAAAATATCATTCCTGTCTTTTTTTCAGCAACTAGTTGAATATAGATACCTTGCTTATTATTTCACCATAAAAAAGAAAAATTACAAATGACTCTATTAAAAAAATAATTGAAAATCAGAAAGGAAGTAATTGTCAATGGTCAGAAATGATAACAGGCATTATGGATAGAAAAAAACTATCATAAGTATATAACAAATGCTTTGATAATGATTTTATTATGGAAATTAACAGAAAATCAGGAAGAAAGGAATGGTAAATGCTCAGAATTAATGTAAGTTTGATTGACTGAATGGAGCTATTATCACATACACACACACAACACACACACACACACACACACACACATATATATATATATATATGTATATTTTAAAAATGAGTAGCTCCGTGAAGAATTTTTTGTTTTTTAGGGCTTATTTATTAATTTTGTTCTTATGTATGCATATGTTTTCAGCTTGATGCTTTCATCAGAGAACATGTATGGCACAAGGCTTTGTTAATGAGGTATTCAATGAGACTTGAACTCACTCTTGTTTGCAGTTTGAACAGTTTTCAGTTGGTTATGGTTTTTTTTAAGGTTGCTCCTTTCTTTTTCTTAGGGTGTATTTTTCTTAACCTAATTTATCCCTCATTTGCTTTTGACATTTGAAATGTTGTGTGTGTGTGTGTGTGTGTGTGTGTATGTTGTAGTGGTTTTGGATTTCACTTATACTTATCTTTTGTCTGTGTATGTATGAATGTGTGTATACATACATACATACATATATATATATATATATATATATATATATATATATATATATATATATATATATATATATATATAATTCATTAAATAAGGGGAATATTTTAGAAAAATGCCAAATATTTTTTCAATAAACTCTGCATTGTTTGGAATTGGTTTATAGCAAAAATTATTTGGATCTTAGAAAAACATTTGTTTGGAGGCTAATCAAAATTAGTGGCAAAATCAAACAGACTGCTCCAGGTTAGAACAAAGATCTGTCATCAATTTTTTTAGGCTGAAAATTGCAAACCTCTTAACATTTATAGAAGAATGAGAGATATGTACAGAGAAGCATGTTTTAGTAAAATAAAAAAAAAATGTTTTTTTCAAATATGATATACATGGGTTTACCACAATGAGCCTGAGTCAAAAAACACAGTTCAAGAAGTGAAAACACACTGACTCTCCAATAAAGTAAAATTTCTGTGTAGCAGTCAGTAAAGAAGGTCAAGCTGACAGTGTTCTAGGACATGAAAGAACTCATCACCTTTGATTTCCTTGAAAAAGGTACAGCTGTAACCAATGCTTCCAACTGCCAACTCCTTCGACAAAATTCACCTTATTTACTGAATATGCCTCATATATATATATATATATATATATATATATATATATATACACTACCAGTCAAAAATATTTCACACCCCTCAATTTTTTTTTTCTCCTCCTAAAAGCGTTATTTTAACAAAACAAATTAATCACCACAATGGTTTTATTTATTAAACTAAATACAAGTCTTCCTGACCCACACTGAATACAAATTAAACCAAAAAACACAAAAAATCCTTAAACTTTTCATTCATCAAAATGAACCTCTTTGGTCGCTATCACTACTTCATAAATTCTTTCCACCAAAGACTGGAGGTAAACTGAAGATACTTCTGCCCAGGTTTCTTGCAAGAGTTGCCAGAAGGGAGTCACACTTGTGGGTTTCTTAGCTCTGACTTTTCGGTCAAGTTCATCCCACGCCAGTTCCATGGAATTTAAGTTTGCTGATTGCACTTGCCAAGACATCAGTTGAAGGACGTGCTATTATGCTTTGCTTTTAATGTACCTCTGGCAGAATTCACTTGTATGCTTTGAGTACAAATTCTTGATGATCCACAAACCATGTTCCTGATGGGATCGCATGATAGTGCAGTATGCTGTGGTAGCTGATCTGATTCAATTTTCCCTTCACATACAAATCCCTGACTTTACATTTAACAAAGACCCATGGACCATAACAAAGCCTCTTTCATGGTACATGTTTGTGTGATACAGGGTTGTGCAGCTCTTTCACCAACTCTTCACTGCATATAGACATTCTTATTTGACCAAGAGATTTTGAACTTTGATTAGTCAGTCCAAATGATTTTATTTCCACTGCTCTACAGTCTGACCTTAGTGCACCTTAGCCTACTGGAGATTTTTGCTTCCTCAAATTTAAAACTAATTTAAGAAAAATCAATTTGAACATCCTATTAAAATATTGAAATGAAACTAATTTGGCACATTTTCATTAATTAATAAAGGTATTGAAAAGGTTATAGAAACATACATAGGGGACAATAATCATTGTTAGTTGGTTTTACAGCATGTCAGCTCTTGCTGTGTTTTTTATGCCAGAGATGGTCTTATTTGCAAGCAGTTATATTGATTTAAGTTGCTAAAAATAAAGATCCCTTGTAAACAATTATAGCTTCAAGTAACTATCTTTAATACAAATAATTTACTCTCAGTTATATGATTTCAAGTATTCCGATCTCATACAAATAACTTGCCTATATTTGCATGGTTTTGATTATTTCTATTAGATTCTTATTTATACACAATTTTATAGTTTCAAGTATTCCTATCCCATTCAAATTTGTATGGTTTTGAGTATTCCTATCAAATACTAATTTATACAAAATTTTATGGTTTCAAGTATTCCTATCCCATTCAAATTTGTATGGTTTTGAGTATTCCTATCAAATACTAATTTATACACAATTTTATGGTTTCAAGTATTCCTATCTCATTCAAATTTGTATGGTTTTGAGTATTCCTATCAAATACTAATTTATACACAATTTTATGGTTTCAAGTATTCCTATCCCATTCAAATTTGTATGGTTTTGAGTATTCCTATCAAATACTAATTTATACACAATTTTATGGTTTCAAGTATTCCTATCTCATTCAAATTTGTATGGTTTTGAGTATTCCTATTAAATACTAATTTATACAAAATTTTATGGTTTCAAGTATTCCTATCACATTCAAATTTGTATGGTTTTGAGTATTCCTATCAAATACTAATTTATACACAATTTTATGGTTTCAAGTATTCCTATCTCATTCAAATTTGTATGGTTTTGAGTATTCCTATCAAATACTAATTTATACAAAATTTTATGGTTTCAAGTATTCCTATCCCATTCAAATTTGTATGGTTTTGAGTATTCCTATCAAATACTAATTTATACACAATTTTATGGTTTCAAGTATTCCTATCTCATTCAAATTTGTATGGTTTTGAGTATTCCTATCAAATACTAATTTATACACAATTTTATGGTTTCAAGTATTCCTATCCCATTCAAATTTGTATGGTTTTGAGTATTCCTATTGAATACTAATTTATACACAATTTTATGGTTTCAAGTATTCCTATCTCATTCAAATTTGTATGGTTTTGAGTATTCCTATCAAATACTAATTTATACACAATTTTATGGTTTCAAGTATTCCTATCCCATTCAAATTTGTATGGTTTTGAGTATTCCTATTAAATACTAATTTATACACAATTTTATGGTTTCAAGTATTCCTATCTCATTCAAATTTGTATGGTTTTGAGTATTCCTATTAAATACTAATTTATACAAAATTTTATGGTTTCAAGTATTCCTATCCCATTCAAATTTGTATGGTTTTGAGTATTCCTATCAAATACTAATTTATACACAATTTTATGGTTTCAAGTATTCCTATCTCATTCAAATTTGTATGGTTTTGAGTATTCCTATCAAATACTAATTTATACACAATTTTATGGTTTCAAGTATTCCTATCCCATTCAAATTTGTATGGTTTTGAGTATTCCTATCAAATACTAATTTATACACAATTTTATGGTTTCAAGTATTCCTATCTCATTCAAATTTGTATGGTTTTGAGTATTCCTATTAAATACTAATTTATACACAATTTTATGGTTTCAAGTATTCCTATCCCATTCAAATTTGTATGGTTTTGAGTATTCCTATCAAATACTAATTTATACACAATTTTATGGTTTCAAGTATTTCTATCCCATTCAAATTTGTATGGTTTTGAGTATTCCTATCAAATACTAATTTATACACAATTTTATGGTTTCAAGTATTCCTATCCCATTCAAATTTGTATGGTTTTGAGTATTCCTATCAAATACTAATTTATACACAATTTTATGGTTTCAAGTATTCCTATCCCATTCAAATTTGTATGGTTTTGAGTATTCCTATCAAATACTAATTTATACACAATTTTATGGTTTCAAGTATTCCTATCTCATTCAAATTTGTATGGTTTTGAGTATTCCTATCAAATACTAATTTATACACAATTTTATGGTTTCAAGTATTCCTATCTCATTCAAATTTGTATGGTTTTGAGTATTCCTATCAAATACTAATTTATACACAATTTTATGGTTTCAAGTATTCCTATCTCATTCAAATTTGTATGGTTTTGAGTATTCCTATCAAATACTAATTTATACACAATTTTATGGTTTCAAGTAACTATTTCTGTTCAATAGTGAGGAGTCCCTACTGCATGGAACCTAATATGATAGATTTCGATATTGTAGTAAACAAGTTCAAACTCCAATCACTCTATTGCATTTACTTTTAGACTAATATTTTTAGGAAAGGTATGAACCTCCTAATCCCTCTCCTTATGGGTTAGAGAGAATTCAACAAAGACAGCTTTGGAATCAAATAACCCATAAAGATTGATATGCCATTAAACAAAGAAACCAAACTAAACTTCTTCAATAATAATCATTTGTTTGCACCCAATAATATGGTTTCAAGTAGTCCAAGTAATTATTTGATTTCAACTAACAAATATTAACAGTAATTCTTTGTGTGCAATAACAGCTTCAAGTAAGTGTTCTAGATATAAATAATTTGTACACTGATGATTTCAAGTATTCCTATCTAATACTAATAATTTTCTAACAGGTCTATTTGAGCAATTGAGGAGATGCTTACAAGTACTGTTATTATGGGTCAGAGTGGACCTGAGATTAATGGGAACAAAAGGTGGCTCCATACTCACCAGTTTTCCAGATCTGGTACCTCACCACCAGATACTCTGGAGACGCCAGTGATAGTAACCACAACAGAATATATTTGGGTCTAACAAATTTATAAGAATTTTTTTTACTGTGAATATATCTTTCAAAATTTTTTCATAAATTTAATATATCTTTCACAGTATGTAGAAGACAATTTTTAATAGAAGGAAAGATGTCATCCTTATTCGAAATAATTGTTTTGCCTCCTATCTCTAAAGATGAAGCCATTCAAAAACTCATTTTTTTGTCTTAGCAACTGCTGTCAAAAATTTATTTCTTGAATGCTCAGTGCTTAAACAGACATATATATATATGTCTTCCCATCAGTGCTATATGTCACGAAGGTGATTTCTTATATTCATTAAATAAGGTTAGAAAATTTAATTTTTTTCCTATGTTATTTTTAATAGATTATCTAACCAACATCTGATCTACCAGACTGAGCTACATAGCTACAATTCTCTGTATGTGGACTAAATTCTGAAATTTATTATAATACTATTTTCCGTATCATGAAACTATTCCTCATCTTATGTTTTATACTATGTAATGATTTTTTCTTCAATTTCTTCTTCTTTTTCTTCTTCTTCTTCTTCTTCTTCTTCTTCTTCTTCTTATTATTATTATTATTATTATTATTATCATTATTATTATTATTA
Organism: Sepioteuthis lessoniana; assembly: GCA_963585895.1. NCBI lineage: Eukaryota > Metazoa > Mollusca > Cephalopoda > Myopsida > Loliginidae > Sepioteuthis > Sepioteuthis lessoniana. Next base: position 76,141,950 of record OY757917.1, on the reverse strand, counting down.
TTATTATTATTATTATTATTATTTCCCTCCAGCAATTTTTTACCTAAGTTTTAACTGGTGCTATCTTACTGGAGCCTGAAGGAAAACAAGTCTCTTCAGGTTTCCTGTACTCAACTGAGTTTTCTAGCCAATCTCAACAATGTAATGGTCTGGATGATTCTGATTCTTCCTCTTATTTTCAATTCCTTCAATTTTTTTTCCAAGCCTTTGGGGACTGTTTCAAGCACACCAACTACAATTGGTACCATTATCACCCTCATGTTCCACAGTTTTTTAGTTCTCTGGCAAGGTCCAAGTATTTGTCAATTTTTTCACTTTCTTTCATTTTCACTTTCATTACAAGTTCTTTTTTCTTTTTCTATGTCTAGTCTTCTAGCCAGGATTTTTATCTCAAAATCATAGAGGATCTCATTTCCTAGGATGGATTCTGGTTAATCCATATACCATTTAGAAGTAAGGTCAAATTTCAATCTCTTGCATAACTCGCAGTGGATTGAGACATGCTTGGTATCATTTTTTGCCTAAAAAAATTAGTTTTTTTTCTATATTTTCAATATTCAAGGCTCAAATCAAAACGAATAGATACTATACGTTTCACTTATTAAAGCTTGTTCATTTGGTTTTCATCAACCGTATTCTACCTGTCACTCATGATATATCTTTTACCGTGGGCACTTAGATTTTACATCCTGCATATTACTTCCTGCCAAATATATATTAAATATTGCATTATGATAGATTCACATTATATCTTGTGTAATACATTTTACCTATTATAACTCTTACTTATTATTGTTTGGCCCAGTTGGCTGGGAGTGTAGAATACACTGAGTGCATCTCTGCTGAGGGGCAAGACACCCCAAAGAGTGTTCTGGTATGACTTTAAACAATCTGATAGCAAAGCTCCAATAATACTGAAGCTTTGGGGAATGCCAAGTACCTCTATATTGCCATCACTCCTGGGTCCACTTTGGCACAGAGTGGTACCACCTGATAGGGTCCTGTCTATGGGTCAAGTAGAACTAAAGTGTGTGCTTATACTAAACTGAATTGTTTGAAATAGAACTGTTTTGACATTTAAACTGCATACTTATGCTAAACTGAACAGATTTTACATTTAACTGAGTACAAATAAATGACTGATGTTTAAATGCTTTCCTGACTATCAGAAGAAGATCCAGCGGAACTGTGTCAATCCCCTTCATAGATCTTTCGAACACAGCGTGGGCACAGAAGGACTTGACAAAGCATACTGTTGGAAGCTAATGTGGTAGTTACAAACACAAAAGCCTCAACAAGTACTGTGACTAGTAGTCACACCACATTGGGCCCCATGACTAGCGTAGGTCCACAGTTCATGATACATAGTAATACTTGGAACAATTTATCTTTATTGACAAAACTGAATAGATTGAAAAAGAACGGTTTTTGACGTTTATACTGTGTACTTATTCTAAATTGAATTGTTTGAAATAGAACTGTTAATTTGTATAAAAATGCATTTGACATTAAACAACCTACAATGGTTGATATGCCATGAAACCTGGGGGGATTTAGGAATTAACAATAAAACTCCCAACCGGATGTTGACTCGTCGGCTGCCACATACAAAATGTATAAACGCGTCGCCACACATAAGGCTCCATGCATCCATCCAGTTAAAAATCAGAAAAAAAGAAAAATAATAAAAAGTAAAGTAGCCAATGGGAAGTGGTCGCGCCAAAATTAGAAGGATTTTGGAGTGGCGAATTTGGAGCCGGTGGAGAGAGATAAATACTCAGGTTTTCTGTGAACCGGGTCTTGTCAGGCAGTGTCCATCGAACCAACAACATCATTTTGCTGTCTGGTGTTTTGGGCACCATGCTACGTCTTGGGACGTAGCGTTGGTTAGACCATTCACCAAGTAAATAAAGGAAAGTATGGAAGAAATGTTTTCATCTCTTATCTGTTTCTATCTTTTCTTTTTGTATATTACTTTTGGGACTTTCTTTGGACAAGGCATTGCGCCGGCCTGTCAATGTGGGGTAAAATAATATAACCAAAATATGGAGTCAGATATCTTACGGCAACACAGCCTTGCCCTTAGCCCCTGACCTTCAAAAAACCCTTTTAAACCCTACAAACCAAACCAAACTAGAACAAAGTTTTTCTCAAAATGGCTTGATTCGGAATTAAATGACCTGAAAAGGGTTGATATGCCATAAAACAAAACAACCAACTATTGTTATTGAATTTTAACTTGATATCATTTAACTTTTGCCTGGTATTTGGCACCTTTTACATATTGTCTTTTACCTTTTACTTTTTCACTTTTTATTCACATCCATTCACTGAAGATGATTGGGCTGTTAAGAGAAAAAAAACATTACAAAATTTCCCCTTTTGAAATAAACTGCTTTATATATTGATTATTATTATCATTATTATTATTATTAATATTATTATTTAGCATATTCATTATAGTTCTTTTTTCTTCGTGGCAGAAAAATAGAGAAGTCTTTCATGAAAAAAAAAAATTGATCTTGGTTTGAAGCCAAATATCTTCATTGTAATCTTAATTTTTAATGTCACAGCGTTACTATAAATTCTCAGTTTGGAATTTTCCTTTTGTTTACCAGTTTTATCATAGGGTGGCTACATCAAAAGTGTCGCCATCTTTTTCTTGTGTCTAAACTATGTCTACTACAATGAATTTAATGTGGGTGATTTATTTTCTGATCTTGTTTTGATAATTATCATTTGTAGCAGCTACTTATATTATTTATTTTCATCTCAGTGGTTCGGTGCATACAAATAGACAAAAAAAAAATTTTCATACACATATTTGAGTAAATAAATACATTCAATCCCAAATAATAGCTTAGAATAGCAATTTTCTTGTTTTATAAAATACGAAAAACATTTCAGCCAAAAAGTCAATATTTAAGCATACCCAGATAGCCACCTACTTTTCTCAACCTTAAGACTGGGAGTAAAATGTAGTATCTGTTCATCCCAACCAGTTGTCTTTTAACTATTTATGGTCTGAAGCCAAGAATACAGGTGGTTGGGATGGCCAAAAAGATTAGATGTAGCAGCACCTCTCCAAATGCATAAAAAAGGGAGGGTGGGAGTCGTGTGACATTGATATAACACTGCTCATAGGGGTCAAGGCTATTTTTGGCCTTACTCATTCATTCATACATTGCTCTCTCCTCTACCTCATTAAACTGACTATGTGTCATATATGACACTGGAAATGGATCTAGCAACTTGAGTTCAAATTTTGAACAAGGCTGTTTGTGTTTCACTTTGCACTAATGCCCTTTGAAAACGTATTAATCCATTTGTTTCTTTCCCCACCCCAAGCCATTGGTAAATAGAAAGGGCTGACTGGGTTCATTACCTCTGGTTAGGCAACCTGTCTAGTATTAGGAAAACCAGTTGTACTTTACTTAAACATTGACCTTGTTTTGCTTTCTGCCCATGGTGGAGGGGCTGGGTAAATACATACAACATTTGAATGAATGCGGTTAGATATAGAAGTAGATTTTGGAAACGAATAATCAAAGAATAGGGACTTTTTTGTAATGCAAAAGAAAGCCACCATTTTAACAGATGTAATTGAAGTGAAACTATTTGTTTATCCATTAATTATGATGAGATTTTTATTCTAAATCTGAGAATCAAAGAAAAGGAAAGAATTTTTTGAATATCTGTGAAAACAATTGTTTTAACAGGCATAATCAAAATGTATGAACTCAGCATCCAAGTATATGAATAGAGAGCAAACCATACTGTAATCTATGATTTTTGGTTACCAGCTGAGAACTAGGAGAGGAGATGGATGTAGGCAAATCGTCACAAGATCATTAATGGATATAACTGAGAGGAGGTTAAACAAGACAGACTGGAATAGAGGAGGACTTCTTTTGTCATTAGGTCTCCCCTGTGATTACAAAGATCAAGGAACTGAATTTGATTGGAATTAAATCAAATGCATTCATTATTTTTTTAAATCTCATTGTTTTTATTTTGGTTATTCAGGTTTTCAGAGTGTGGGTTATTGAAGATGACATATTTCTAATTAATGCTTCTTATTTTGAAAAGAAAAGAAAGAAAAGAAACCATCGTAGAATGCACTGAATTGAATTCTGAGATAAAAATACAGTCTTATAGAAAATTAAGAACACTTAAAATATATGTGACTCAAATGAGGAGCTTATATGAAAGAATATATTGAATTGCTCTGATGAAAATACTTGATAAAATTTAAAGAACTGTGAGAAATGAAGATGAAAAAATTAATTGTAATCATGGAAATAAGGAAGCCATTTTTTAAATGATAAACTTTGAAATGGTTTAGTTTAGTTTCTATGTTTAATAGCATATCAACCTTTGTTTGTTATTTAATGCCAAAGCAGTCCTTATAGAAGAATATAAGTGGTACTATTTAACCTATAGGTGGGAAGATAAGCTCTATACCTTTCCCAAGGATTTTAGTCCAAAAGTGAAATTTTGAAATAGGAACATTCAACAAAAGACAGGAAATAATGATATTCTTTTATGTTTTCAATTAATGACAAAATGAATAAAAATTCAAATCATTTGATGATATTACTAACATATACCCTTAAAAATGACAGGATTATTTATGCATGTAACAGTATTTTTGCCCAGGATCAGTATAGTATCAGTGCAATCTACTTAATTTTGTATTTCCAAGTTAATTTTATCATGCTGTTGAAGCATTGGATTCCTGGTGTTGCGGATATGTCGCTTGCTAATTTACTTTGAAGTTGAATATGCAATTCAAAACAGGATTCCCTAGTATGTTTTATATATCTCTTTGCTTTAGTATGACAGATGTTACAGGCAAAGAAACAAACATACAGAAAAATGCACATTCATTATTATATACCAGAGTTGCATAAAGAGAATGGAAAAAAAGACCAAGTAACCAATATATGTAAATGTGTAGCATATCAGTAAGGAACTTGTTCTATTGTGGGCTAGCTTCATTACACTGGGGTGGAGATTAACTTATTAGCAAAGGATATTGCTGGTGATGATGATGGTGATATTCATTATGATGACTAAGGGAGAAATGGCACATACCTGCATGTGATTATTGGCATAGGAAATGGAATTGGTAACCTGAGTTCAAATCCTGGTAGAGATTGTTTACATATCACTTTGCACTAATACTCTCAAGAAAGGCATAAATCCAAGTGTTCTCCTCATAGCTATGAGTAAATAGTAAGACAGACAGGATTCTTTCACTTTGGTTAGGAAACCAGTGTAGGAGAAGGAAAACTCTGAATTTAAACCAGCTTTATTTTATTTTAAATATTCACCTTTTCTTATATCCTGACCGTAAATACATACGTTCATATGATTGAATGGCAGTTGATGAGAAGAAAACATAAGAATAATAACCCTCTAAAGTAAAACTTTTCATTATTTATTTGCTCAGCATTCATCCTGTTTAGAGGTTGGAGTAAATATTGCCATTCGTCACTACAGTTATTTATGAAAGGTGACTGTTTTGTCAGATGCCTGAAGTTTTTTTCTTCATGGCTGCACACATTTGGTTTTCTCACAGCCCATGTGACTCAGTTGCTTCCTATAGTGACCTCCAGGAAAGAGAATGTTCAAACTCTTGTTCAGTCAGATCTTGAGCTTGTCTTGCTCTCCTTCATGTGTGCAAGAACATAGCTTGTAGCTTAAAAACAGGGCCACAGACACTGTGACCAGGGGTGCCAAAAGATAGACTAAGTCTTAGCAATCAAGGGGATTTAAAAGTTCAAGCCAATCAATGAACTGTCACCTGTGGCATCACCCTACTATATCACATTATATACACTATTAACTTTAACACTGATACTATTATAGTTCATGTTTTTAACTATATACTGTATATTCAATGAGCATATTTCCTGTAAAAAATTATGGGATTTCTATTATATGGATCAGTACTAGGATCAAAGTGTTGTATCTGTGTATACTAATAAGAATCAGAATTTAATTTCCCTAGAGATTTATATTTTTTAATGGCATATCAAACTCCATGGGTTATTTAATACCAAAGCTATCTTTATAAAAGAACAGCAGTGGTACTCTTTAAACCATAATTGGGAGGATGAAAGAGTTCACACCTTTCCCACAGATATTTGTACGAAAGTGAATATAATTGCACAACTACTGTTTGAACTCACTTACTTTGAGGGTGCAGCCCTGCACTTTAGCACAGAACAGGAATTCCTCCAGATTTCTATTCAAAAAATTGGCTTAAAGCCTCTACCCAAGAAAAGATAAATCTTATAAAACAACTCACCTTTCTGTATAGCCATGGCACAAAATGCACCTACATTCAACTTCATTAAAATTAATCTGAATTGATAGTGGGTTGGGAGGATTAAAAAAAAGCAAGTTAGGATTTTGCTTTGATTGGTTTCTTTGTTTAATGGCATATCAACCTTTTTGTGTTATTTAACGCAAAATACATCCTTGTAGAAGAACAGAAGAGATACTATAAAACCCATAGCTGCAGGGATTTTATTTAACCCAGCATTGGGAGAATAATGGGCTTTATACTTTTCTTTAGAGCATTCGTCTAAAAGTGAATGTAATAGCATTAATAGAGTTCAAACTTGCTTAAATTGAGGCCAAAATCCAGCACTTTAACCAGTATGCCATGGGGACATTAGTTCAAGTTAGGGGTATGCAAAATGGTTAGAAAAGAAATGAATTATAAATGTTTGTGTGTGCATGCACGTGTGTTTGTGTGTGCATGTGTGTGTATGTTAATATGAAAAAATGACAAGAACTTGTATAGATATAAACTTTTTAAAAATAAATCATTTTGCCATTCATATCAAGAATGAATAGAGACAATTCTGATATGAAAATTATTTGTTTCCCATTTTTAGAACCAGGAGTTTTTACTGATTGACATCTTCTGATTTGGAATCATCTCCACAGTCAAAGTCCCATAACCTATGTTACAAGTAGAGATCTTGAGTGTCATCATTTAAGAAATCATATAAGCAGGTCTTATCATGAAAACAGGAGAAGACATAATCAAAATGCTCATTTATTAGGTGTATATCTGAGGGTTCATAAAAAGTGCATAGGGTTGATGCCGGATTGATATATGTCAATCCCACAGATGTTTGAAATAGAAGACAATGGCTAAAGAAAAGAAGTGTCACATATTGCACCGCTGTACAAACAACAAAGGACTCGTAGATATATAAACATATAATTTATATTTTTATTCTTCGACTGTGACATGTATGAAGTATGAATTCAGTTAGAGAGAGTTCACATATATCTTTCTTCTGTGGCGGGGACTGTTTGTGTGTATTAGAGCGACAGCTGGAGAACACACATGATATGTTTGTTTGAGTGACCTGCAGGTCTCTCCCTTTGCTTGAGAGACCAGCGGACCTCTCCCCTTCGCTTGAGCAACCAGTGCATCTCAGCTTTCAGTCCCAAATTACAGACCTCATATTGTCTTTTCAAGTCCCATATGGAAGTATAAACATCCTCTTCACTTCACATATTTTTCTATCTATGGCTGGTTATCAGAACTTACATACTTCCGGTTTTTTTTCCGGTAATTTGTTCATCTTATTTGTGAACAGAAATATCTGTCACTTTATCTATAGGCAATAAATAATATTCTTGCCATCATATTTCATATTTTTCTTTCCTGTGAAAACATTTTGTTGATGTAATCTTGTGACCATATTGAATCTGCTAAGTTCATCATCACCAGCTAAGCTAGTATATTACAGGAGGACAAAGGAAAAAGAAGTATGCTAAAAGAATCAATTTCTATATAGCAAGAAATAACAAGAAAAGTGAGAGTAATTCCTGTTTATGTTGTAAGTGTCCACATCACTGTCTTATAGTTCCTGATAACAATGAGTTGGGAATTATACTTGAACAGGTTGTTGGTGTTGGTATGTGGCTGGGTTGTCTGTAAACAGCCCTTGGGTTAAATGTGTCGGGTAGCAGAGGCAAGGTAGTCTACATATGGCGGTTGAATCAATAACTAATCTGAGGTTTGATTAGCATTATCTGTGAATGAGCTGATGAAGTCATCACCAATCTGAGCAATGTCCTCCAATTGTGGATTGGAGGTTTCCGTGCATAAGGCAAGCAATTCGTATGGCCAGCCAATATGGTCTGAGTTGCTTGATGTCCCTGCACTGGGCTTATCATTTGGTTAATTCAGGTGTTGCTACATTAGGCTAGTTGATCCAGAACAGGTTGGTCTGCTCAGCCAAATTGATGCGAAAGACTTATTTACTCTGAAAAGGGCTGTTGAAAATAGCTAGGCTGAATTCACTAGATATCACAAGGAAAAAAACCAAGTAGGTTGTGTCTGGTTGTCTGGAACTCAAGAGGTCATACCAATGAAAGGAACCATCAAAGTGGGTGACTCATTTTAATTCTTTCACCTGGAGCCAAGCCCACACCCTTTCTGACTGCTATCATCTTTGCTGATTTTAGAGTGAAGCTGGTTGCTTCCCCACTGAATTTGAATAATTCATATTTGGACAGGATAACTCTTTAATTTCTATTGTATAATGAAACTGATCATTATACAACCAAGAGAAGATGGCAGATATTCCTTGCTATATGCAGCAGTCAGAAAATATCTCTGAAATGACTTACAGAGTTGATGGTCTCAGAAATAGTTTTTGATTTGTGGTGGAAAATTCCATTCACTGAAGACATCAGTGACCATCATGGACTTACTCCTGAAAAAATCAACATGAGTAGCAAGTGGATTCAATAAGCTGACAAAGATACTCTCATGCAATGCAGTCCAAGGAGGTTTTTTCAATATAGTTCCCTTAATGGTCCTCCCACATCTTCAATCAGTGTTGCTGTGCTTGGATCTCATTGAGCAAAAAAGTCTCCAACACCAGATGACATCACCATATGCACTATTCTGCCAATGAACTTTTCAACCCACCCAGGTATGTTGTTGTTAAAGGTCTGAAAATTTTGTATAGCAGAGGTAGACAACAATGTATCAAAATATAATCTGCTTCTTTTCTTTTCTTTTTATTACCTGAAGTGTACAAATAGGTAGAATGAGGGAGAGAATCAGTAACAGCTGAGATGCACACACAAGGGGGAGATATGAATCTTCAGTGAACTGCTTCTTCTTTGTTCTGTTTCACAAGACTGCTACAGGGCTACCTCGGAGCATTGAATCATCCTAGTTTCTCTTCACTTCTTTACTTTCAGGAGTGTGGTATTGGGTCATCTTGGGGCATTTTAATGGCTCCTTGCTCCTCAGCTTCCATGAGTCAAGCATTGTCTCAAGGTATTGAATCATTTTAGTTTCTCCTCTCTTCTCTATTTTCATGAGTCTGGAATAGGGCCATCTCAAAGCATTGAATCATCTTGGTTTTTCCTTACTTTTTTACTTTCACAGGCTTCAAAAGCTCAGGCTTTTCTTTACCTCTCAACTCTGGGCAGTCTGGCACAAGGATAGAGCCCAGAACTGTGTAATTTCTGGTAGAAACAGGTACATATTCTGTTATGCCACCCACACAACTTATGTCGCATGTCAAAGGATCGCCTGATTGATATCCAAAAAAACTTTTCCACTCCCATAGACCTTACTTATACTAGACATGTTCAAAAAGTATTTAGGTGGATTCTTGAAATTTCTTAATTTTTTAATTTTGCCTGAGCTTTAAATAAAAATATGTGAGGGGAAATCATGGTAGCTTAAAGGATAATAAACTGAACTTTGACCTCAAAGAAAGTAATATCAAACAACAAAGATATGTGCACAGCCAACTAATTTATAAAAAAATAAAATAATAATGATGTCTCAACATTCAGACCACAGACTAAACTAAGACTGCATATATATATATATATATATATATATATATATATATATCAGTTGTACTAACTGGTCCCAGTAAGAAGAAATTCTTTTGTAATAGTAATTGAAGGCATTAATGAATTTCACTCAAAGCAATGAGTGATATTTAATCAGTGATATTTATCCATACCTCCCACCAAGTTGGATTTGACACAAGGTCATTTTATTGTGAGAGCTGCACACGAATTTAGTCTTGTTCATGGCAGGGACAAAAATTCTGGGCTCCCTTGGCATTACCCTTATGGGGTGCCTCAGGCAACAAGCAATAAACTTAGTCCTGCAAACAGGTAACAGCCTTGTAGGATCGACCTCTGAGGCTAAGGTTTCAATTTTTTGCTTCCCCTACATAATGCTAGGTAAGTATAATTAGGTAGCTTTACACCATTTCTCTGTTTTGCTTATTTTATTCTTTTTTTCTTCTTTTACTAAAACTTTCTATATTTCTGTCTTCTTCCTTTTCGCTACGTATCATATTATTTCTCCCTTTTCCTTTTCTTTTCTTTTTTTTAACAATCTATTCACATTTCATTTTGTCTTTTTTTATATGTTCTTTTTTCTCACATCAGTTGATTTGAAATGATTTCTGATAACTAATGCTCTTGTGTTCTTAATGTGTCAAACCTAGACACAACCAGAAGGGCTGAACTACACATAAATAAACAAAATACTGATTGAATAATAAATAAAGACTGTCTTAAAAGGCGCTGCTGCTCAGTTAATTTTCTTTCATTCATTTTTAACAAATTTCTTCTCTCTCACTCTTTCTACCTCCTCCCTATCCCAATCTCTCTGTGTGTATTTTCTTAAATCTAATTATGACTTAGCCACTTCAATTCCTTGATGTCTCTGACACTGAATTAATATGAGATGAATTGGATAGGAGAGTTCAAAGAGAACACCCAAAGAGTGGGAGTGAGCTTTTTCAGGGCTTGAAGAATGCTTGAAGAGATCTACTTTTTTTCAAAAACTCTTGGAGAGAATGTGAAGAATTAGTAAAGCAATAATTAAAACAGGTGGTAGTTTTCTTGATAAAAACAAAAAGCAATGGTATTATGAGATAAATTTTATAGTTAAGGGTTTATTTTTGTTAAAATAAAAGCAAATACACTGTAGTTACTGAAATTTTATCTTTTATTTTAGAAAATACAAAAATGCTCATTATGAAGTCGTTTTTTAAACTAATTCTGGGTGGACCCAAACATTTTGGCTGTAATATATATATATATATATATATATATATATATATATATATATATATACTATCATTTTTTTAGTATGGAAATAAGCTAATTTCCCTTTTATATATATATATATATATATATGTATGTGTATATATATATATATATATATATATATATATATATATATTAGGCAAATTAACTTATTTCTATTCTTAAAAAAATCATAGTTTTGTGTAAAGATTGGCTTGATAAGCTGTATTTTTGCATTTATTGACCAATCAGCACTTTCCTGCTAGCTTAGAATTTCTTGGGATACTTTGTAGACAACAATATTTGACTTAATGTGAAAAATTTGAAGGATCAAAACCCAAAATAATCTAAGAAATCTTTTCCTTTCTAGAATGCTAACAATATATTTTTAGTTAATTAGAAATATTGATAAATCAGCAACTTTTAAAATCCAATTTTGAGCCTATGTCAGTATTATAAATAGCATTAAAATAGATATTTTCTTAAGTAGTCATGGAATTATTCTATATCTACTTGATGATGGTTTATTTCTTTTAAGAGAAAATCTATATTGCTTTTTTTCTAGAATGCATTATAAGGAACAGATCAAGGACAAAGTGATGCAATTCAGGGAAAGGATTAGCACCCTTCGGTGTAGATGCTATTGGAAAGGGAGGCATTCACGTTTCCCTTGGCTATGGTCGGCCAATTTTACTTACAATAAATAGCACGTAATGAAGTTTACTTTGGTTCTTTCTATTTTACTGGTTTCTTGTTCTTTTGTAATTCATGTTCATGTTTGTTTTTGCTTTGTTTTGTCCTTTTTGTCTCTTTGGAAGTTTAGCAGAAGAATACCTTTTAAGGTAAGATCATTCTCTCTTATAGTACTCAGATCATCTATCTTATTTAGCGTAAATAATTTTTTTTTCCTATATTTTTGCTTACAACAATTTTCCTTGTTTTTTGTTATCATCATAAGATGTTTATTATTACATGTTTTCTTTTGTTCTAATCAATTGCATTGTATTCATTGTTTTCTCCTCATGTATATTCCAAAATTGAGATACATCATCTTTATTTGTTAATAATAGCCATGGTTATAACTGAAAAGTTAATTAAACTGATTCATTATGAAGAAAAAATGTTATAATAAATATCAACAAACAACTTTCTTGTAATTGTTGTGCCATAAATCCCTTGAATGGGAAAATAATGATAATATGCCTCAAAAGTATAGACTCATCCGTTATATATTTTATCAGTGTAAAAATTAGAGATTTCTTTTTATGAATTTGAAATAAAGCATCTGTGATAGAGTACAGGAGTCAGATGGTGGTAATGAATGGGAATTACTGTATTCTTAAAGAATGGGGAATAGACTTTGTCTTGCTTACCTGAATTGAACCCACGTCCTTCCGAATGTGAAAAACACCAATTGACCATGTTGCTCAGATGGTTATTGATTCGGGTGCCTGGATGTGGGAAATCTGCATCAATAAATAGACGGTGTCCAGTTGAGAACTGATGGGTGAGTTGAAGCATATACATCGAGTACTCGTCAAAGAGTTGAGCTGAGTTGAGTCAAGCAGGAAAGGTAAACTCGAACAGCACTCACACTTGACCAACTGAGAGTTGAAATCCCAAATTATTTTCAAAAACCACAACATCATTTAAACATAAACATTAATTCTATTGATTCTAAATGCTTTTTAAAGATTTATTCTTTAAAGTATTTCACTAGCTTCTGTGTAATAACCATAGCTACTTTTAATTATTGTATAGTTTTTCAGGTAACACAAAGTGCTTAGGTCTTGTTTTGTTCTTTACTATCTTTTTTATTTTCTCTACTTTAATGTGAACAATATTTAGTGGATATACAATATATAAATGGAGGTGCATGGAGTAATGGTTGTTGTCATAATGAAATGGACCCCTAAAAGCCAAGTGTGAATCTGGATGAAGATGTTTACATTTCACTTCACGCTAATGCCCTGTGGGAAAGGTATGAATCCATCTCTTCTTCTCCAAGCTATGTGTAAATAGTTGGGCAGAGTAGGATCTTCAGCACTAATATAGCAACCAATGTAGAAGAAGGTTGGATAAATACATACACTCTATATTTAGATCCTGCTGTGCCCTTGTCTTTCTGTCTTATTTTCTCCTCAGTTCTATAAGTAGTTTCTGAGGAGACACCATGAATTTGGTTATTGCTTTCTGAGTCATTTTCTCCATTTTTGTGTTCAATTTTTTAGAAGAAACTGTATATTTAAAAAAATTGTTTCTTTCTTCTTTACTCCACTTCTATACTTGCCTGGTATGTAAGGATAAATCAATTGACTCATCTTCTGAGACATGCAGGACTTCCAAGAGAGGATGCCAAAGTAGATGAGCTATTTTGGGCACTAAAGAGTTCTAGTAATAAACTTGTATTGATTGACTGATCTTAATGACATGTCAACCCTTCAAGGCTTATTTTATGCCTAAAGGTAAGGGAATCATGTTCATGTTTACATTTTTTATATAGCTGAATCTTGAGAGTGTCTTTTTTTTTGCACATATGTATAATTCTTAAACAGTCCTATTAGATCAATAGGTGGAAGCCTATCAGATACAACTGATCTGGTTTATAGTCAGCCTTGGGGTAATGGCAATAAACAGGTACTTAACATTTCAGCACTGGAGGCTCATCATCAGATGAATTTTTGTGTTATACTCAGAACAACCTTTCTGGTGTGTCTTCACACTCTGCAACTGAGACAATCATCATATTCTAATCTCTGCCAACAGGGTAGTAAACTTGAATTGCATCCTGTGTTTGGGTTAGGACCAGTAAATATATACTCCTGTTCTCTACTACCTATAATCTTTGACAGAACTGTATGCATTAAATTCTTGATTTCTTTTCCTTTTTATACACTCCTCTTCTTGTATTCATTTTATTTTTCTGAATTGTTTTCTCTTTCATCTTTTTTGAAAAAAAAAAGATTTTTTAAGCATCCCCATCATATTTCTTATCTAGTTCATTCTTTCTATCTCAAAATTCTTCCACTTCTGCTCTCTATACTAACAGTTATTCGACCATATTCACTTATTTCTTTTTAGTCTAGTTCATCAATCATGAACACCATTTTATATCTTTTACTATTTTTGATTCAAGCATTTTGCTTTTTATATTCTTTCCATTCAATTTAATGACAGTTTACAAAATGAGCAATCAGTTATCTCTTGTTATTTACTGCTTTTTCTTTTGTTTTCTTTCTTTCATTAATAGTCACAGGGTCCATGATGTTCACAATAGCAATGACTCAGCTTAACAGCTAAACAGGTTTGTTATGAATATATTCATGGCTCTCTCTCAAAAAAAAGGAGCAAGCTGACAATGGGTGGCTTTTGATGTGATACCACTTTCAGTGTCATAGATGAGTCTGCTGAGGCAGAAAAAATCGTAAAGGGTTCTATGGAATTTGATCCCATGAAATCCATGCCTGTATGCATTTATATGCATCAATACATAAGCAGTGCACTTTTAAGCTATGCTCTGTTTATTCTACCATGTACTGATGGACTGCATTTTCTACTGGAATGTGCAGGATAGTTCAATCATGAATAAAATCATTTTCTCCTACTTCCTGAAACTGTCAGAAGGATGCACCAAAATATCTCTTGAAATGTTTTAATCATATTGGCAAGAGTCAGTGATATTTGTTATTTATAAAAATTTATTTGCAGCAGAAGAAAAAAAAAATTAGAAATAAAAGTGTATATAGTAATGAAAATGTATAAATGATAAAAATATATAAATAATAACATTGATACATTGAAAAGTTAATCAAATTAGCATCTTTGATCTTTCTACCGTTCACTTGATTAGATTACAGTTCATATATCCAACAGCCAATTTCAGGTAAGCTTCTCTACAGTCTAAGTTCTTTCTTATCTAGCAATCTATGTTGCATTGAATTGTTCTAATCTATAGATATCCAAGAAATAAGAACATGCTATCATGGCCAAGGCTTCTTGAAATGGAGATAGTTTTGAAAATTTCATTTATTCTGCAAATCAGGAGGGTTCAACATTTGATATCTTAATTCTGAAAGTAAGGTTAGACATTCTGCTTAAGGTTAAACATTAAGGAAATCTAATTCAAATAAAACACCCAAAACTATCACATGAAAAATAATAAAATTAGAAAATACAGACCACACAGATTCTCTTGACTCTCACTTGCTATTTGTCCTTATTTGCTATTGCTCTTGTTTAGTTCTCTAGATGGCATCTATTGTTCACACAGATATAATGAATGTAAGTTTTTGCTGGTTGGCCAACACTGGTGGGTTAACTATTAGGACCCTCATTGCTGGTATTACTGCTGCTACCAAGAAATACATATAACAGGGTGGCCTGAATTCTAGCAGGGGGATTAGCATTTCTGTTTCTAACTGAGGAGCCTAAGAGAGGTGTGCAGGCATGGGGAGTTTAGGTTTCTAATGGCTAGACATGTTGCTCTCGGCTTTTAGCTTTTTGTGAGGCCCCGGGGCCTGTTCTGGACTTCGGTCTGGAGCGTGGCTCTGGAAAAGGAACAATGGCACACTTGGGGCCTTTAATTAGGCACCTAGTTTCGACTAGGCTACCTTCGGGTGGACGAGCTGCATTTTTGTCTCCTTTGTCCCCCTTGTACGGCACTAGACCATGCGTCTAGTTTAAGCCGCAAACTGGCATACGTGCCCGGACCCACATTTGGGTTCATGAAACTGCTTGCCTCATCAGGCTCATATTGCACTAAGTGAGCCGATGAGCAGCACAGACAAGCAGGGTTCGAGTCTCGGCTCGTTCCCGACCTTCCCCTCCCCTTTATCCCCACTTTAATCGGCCTTCGGGCTTTTGACCTTATGTCAAGTCGTGTCTGGTGGGAGGCAGCGACAAATATCGGCTGGACATGTTTCATTGAAAATGAAAGAGTCAAGATTCTTTTTAGCATTTTTTTAATCTCATAAAAATTCTTAAGTTTGACTTAATTTTGAATGAGAATTGTATGAGATTTGATTCCCTAGGAACATTCAAATACCACTCATCATTTTTTAAGGTATTATTGAGTTTTTATACATTTCTTTAAAATCATCTGACGATTCCTTATTTTTCTAAATATCTGACATGCTTTCTCCTCCAGACCGTAGAGAGGTTTTAAGTATTGAATTTTGTTATGTTAGATCATCATGAGAAAATAGATTCATTGACCCAAGTTCAAATTCTGGATGAGGCTGTTAGCATTTCACATAGTGCTTATAGCCTTGAGAAAGATAAGAGTTCAATTATTCTTCCCCACTCCCTGACTAGGCTCTTTAACTTTGATATCTCAACTGGTCGAGGAGAAAGAACAGTCTAAATTCAAACCTGTTAAACTCTTCTTAAAAAAGTGACCTTGTGTCATTTGCTACTCATGAAGTGGGATTGGCACACACACACACACACACACACACACACACACACACACACACACACACACACACACACACATATATATATATATATATATATATATGTATGTATGTATGTATGTATGTTAAGTAAAAAAGAACAGAATGGCCACAATAGGTACATGAGATGCCAACTCTTAAACAGCAAAGAATGCTTTCCTTACAGTGATAAATAATAAATTAATCTTGCCAGCCACAGAGCAGTAAAACAGCTTTTATCCTTGCATTGCAGTCCACTCTTGTATTAAAAGAAACTTACATTTTTATTGCTAATTATTTCAAAGTTTAATTCCTTTCTCACATCATGTTTTATTAGGGGATATAAGTATGCATAAAATCAAGATGTGGTTTAAATTCAGAGTTTCCTTTCCTTTAGACTACCAAGGCCAAAGATCCCAGACTGCCTTACTTTTTACCTATAGCCGAGGGAATAACAGATGGATTCATGTCTTCCAAAGAGCACTAGCACCAAGGGAAATGTAAACAGCCTCATTCAGAATTTGAACTCAGATAGCTGATTACATTTCATACATAGATAACCATTATGCTAGAGGTGCCTCCATTGAGGATATAAGCATTTAGATTCTGGTAACTTTGAACCATTTTCTAGCAGCTGAAACAGTTCACTAAATTCAGGAAGTGGAAGATAAAACAATATTTGACAACATTAACCAAAAGGGGTTAACATTATTGGGTTGCTTGGAGGTTGGAAAGCTATTTTGTTAAATCTCTGATCAAAAAAGCATTTATATATCCATGATATACTGACATAAAATAAATAGAATAAAAGACATAATAAGCTGATTTATAATTGCAGAAACATCTGATATACATGTAATATACATACGAATAGTATTGAAATAATATATCAACATGTTGCAACAGCTAAACATATGCACTTATTGTTTAAGGAACTTACAGAAGGAATACAGAAATGGAAAAAGGAAAACTTGATAATGATGACAAGTAAAACTTTTACCGTTCATTAATTAGAATAACTGAGACAAAGGGTGAGAATGGGTTTTTGAGATTGTCATAAAACATCCAACAAGACACAAAATAGATACACCTATACTCTAAAGTTTGGTTTGGTTTAGTTGTGTTTTATGGCATATCATCCTTTCTGGGCTATTTAATGACAAATCCTGTTAATAAACATATATATATATATATATATATATATATATATATATATATATATATGTGTGTGTGTGTGTGTGTGTGTGTGTGTGTGTGTGTGATTTGTAAGAGAATAGTTTGTAGTCAACACTATTTTTAAATGAGTCAGAGTTCATTTGTTTGAACACAAGTTTCAAGTAATATTATCCAACATTAATAATTTGAGCCGATATTAATCATTAGTTTACTCACAATTAAATGGTTTCAAGTATTGCTATCTAATACTGATCATTCTATTTAATGCTAATCATTTATTTTCTCACAATTAAATGCTTTCAAGTATTTCTAACACTAATAATTCTATTAACACACAGTTAAATGGTCGCAAGTACTGTTATTAAACATTAGTAAATCTATTTATCAAGTAATCCCATCTAATGCAAACAGTTGAAATACAGCTGTAGGGTTTCAAATAACTAATAATATAATCCTTAGTTAAAGATTGAACAGTTCTATTTGACTAATAGATTGTACCAGAACAGGTTCAACCACTCTGGGTCAGAATGGACTTGAGAGGGATGGCAATGAAGGGGTACTCTACATTCTCTAAACTCCAGAATTAGAGCCTACACGATCGTATAGTTTAGTGTCATATCCAGGACACTATACTCATAAAGAGATGATCATTTATTGTTGTAATGGTGACCTACCTACATGATAATGAACTCTTCCTCCTTCATAAATACTAACTCTATTTTACTCTTGCTAGGACTTTCTCTCAGCAAGAGTTGGGACACACTTTAGTCATTACACAGATCTGGTCAGGTGTGTTCCAGTGGCAGTCGGTCAAGGTGTGCTGTGACCAGCATCCTCAAGCCTGAAGGGGCCATCCCCCCAGGCTCTAACACTCCTTGGAGGGGCTAGGTCTATCACCTGGTGCCTGAGGTGCCCATTCTTGGGGGACTGCCGATGGTGCCTGAGTCATTTTTGGAGCTGCTAGGCTAGTTTGAGCTACAGTAGTTGGTCAAGGTCATCTGACATAGATTCCAGTAAGCTGTCATTCATGTCAGGCATGTCAAAACCAGCATCCTCAAGCCTCAGAGAGCCATCCCCACAGGCTTTAACTCTCCCAGGAGGGGCTAGGTTTATCGCCTGGGACCTGAGGCACCCTTTTTTTAGGGAAATGCTGATGGGGCTGGATGTGTCTGAGCTACAGCCCTGTGCCCAGACCCAACTAAAAATGGCCTTGTGCCACAATCATGCAGTTGGTAGCATGAACAACAAATACTAACTTTCTCCCAGTTTTCAAACCTGACAGTTTGGACGGACACTTCTATCTGCTGTACTAACACTCTTATTTTGTATATATGTTCTGTTTATTCAATACACTTGTTCCACCTACTTTCTCTTCTTCCATGTCTTCTTTCTGGCCCTTAACAGGCCACAACAAACGTCTTCTTACGTCTGGTTTTCAAGGTAGTGAACTTACTCTTGATCCAAAGCCCAAAATTACTAAATTACTTGTTGATAATAATGCTTTAAAATGAAATGTATGTATTTAGTAAACTCTGTCCTACTATTTACTTGAGGTGAGAATAGTTGGATGCATACTTTTTCTGAGTCTATGTCTGATATTAATTGCAAACAGCTCTATCCAAGATTTGATCTCTGATCATCATGTCCCTTGCATACAGGTATGTCTGCCAAAGGAAATGTGGAGGAACATTGAAAACCTAGCATTTTAATCTTTCAAAAGAGATAGATCCATCAACAAATATGATATGTATGTATTTACCAACTCCTCCACATGAGCAGAATGTGACACACGGTCAATTTTTTTTGTGGAGTTTAACAGGTTTAAATTCAGGGTCTTTCTTCTCTTTGACCAGTTGCCTTGCTAAGGCTAAGGAACCATTCTGCCCTACTATTTTATCCATTGCAGGAGGGAGAAGAGTTGGATTCATATCTTTTGCAAGGGTATTAGTGCTATGTGAAATGCAAAAAGACTCATCCAGGATTTGAACTCAGGTTGCCATGTCCATTTCCTATGACAATATCTATTACACCATGCGTGCCTCCTCGATATTATATGAAGAACATTAGATAAGTTTAAAAGTATACAGTTCTTGATAGGCTTCCTATGAACTCTTAATTGATTAAGAAAAACCAAAAGCTTTAATGCCATACTGTGCTTAATAATCATTAATGAACCTTAAACAAGCCATATAGAAATCCAGAGCAATCTAGTGTTGAAGAGTGTGGCTAGCGTACAAGATTCAGTTCTCTTTCAGTCTCTTACTGTAATGGCGTTTTCTTTTTCCAGTTTAACTGAGAAGTAAAACTAACTATGGTCATTTAATTGCAAATTACTGACTTTTGCTTTCTTATATGACAAATCATTTTCTTTCATCAAATACCAAAATGGTTTTTCCATCAGATCAAATGCATTCATTCCAAATTCAGTCTATCCAATTTCAGTTCTCTGTTTCACTGGTTTCTTCTGCTATTTTTATAGATTTCTGGGGTTTTTTTTGTTCCCACTCAGATCATTTTGAAGTACAGCTGACCTCCATGCTATCTACCATTAAGTATCAGAGACATACCTGTCTACTTCTCAAACTTTCTTTCTGTAAATGATGTCCACTCATTGTTGCAGATGACCACCAGTAGATTTGAGTGTTTCTCTGCATAATAACTGAATATATATATACACATATATGTATACTAATTTTAACCTATATATATATATATATATATATACAACCTTTAACATATATATATATATATATATATATATATATATGCCAGGTGTATATAACTTTACTATATATATATATATATATATATATATATATATATGTGCTAACATTTGTAGCAATTGTTTTTCTTCCTTTCTTTTTCTTTCAGTTATTTCATTATCTAGTCACAGCAATAGAAGACTTCAGTCTTGGTAGAGCAAGAAAATTAGGATATCTGCTCAGCCCTGTCAACCACTTGCTGTGAGACTTGTTACATGCATTGAATTAAAGTTTTCTGGTTTACTGATGGACTAGGTAACAATATAATATCTATCCCAGCAGCACCACCACAACTACCACCATCATCATCATCGTTATCATTATCATCTCTTTACTATTCTCTTTCTCTCTTTCTCTTTCCAGATATGTATATATGTGTGTCATATCTATATATCTATCTCTCTCTCTCTCTCTCTATATATATATATATATATAAGCTCATACCATTCATGTTATGAACCCACTTTTCCCTCCAGTTGTGGGTTAAGTAATATTATAGCTGCTCTTCAACACAAATGGCTTTGGCAATGAATAACCCACAAATGTTGATATGCCATTAAACAAAGACACCACAAGAAACAATCCATTAAGCACAAGAGATTACTTGTCTCTCTCTCTCTCTCTATGTATATATATATATATATGCACACACACTTACATCCATATATGTGTTTGTGTGTATGTGTGTATATATACATGCATGCATGTATATATATATATCAACATCAGCAGCACAGATTCTTTTGGCTGTCTTGTGCCATCTGTCCTTATTAGCTATTTGTTTGTGTGATGGGAAATAAGTGGCTGTACGAGTCACTTTTGTTGATCTTTTGCCTGCTGGATTTTTTCAAAACTGCACAGAGCATCTTTGTGTAGTTCACATCTAGTTTTTTCTTCAAGTGTTTCATTAGAATCCTATATACAGTAGTACTGACATGGCTACAGCTTATAAGAATGTTGTATTTTGACCTACGACCCAACTGGGCTGTCAAAATAGGTAATGCACCTATGTAAATAACAGGTGCATCCAGTCAAGGAATATTAGAATTATAACTTTGACCATGAATGGGTTGAATGAGTGCAATTGTGACGCCCACAAGAAGAAGAGGGCGTTGAACTATTATATAACTCGGTGAAGACAGCAAGTCAGTAGTAGTTGGAGATCAGATGAGTTAGAGACAAGATGCGGTAGAGAGAACAGCATCCGGTGGAGAGGGCCCCTAGGCCTTCGGTTGAGCAGTCCAGGAGAATGAGAATGACACACGGCTATGTCCTGAGGGGCTGGGAAGGTCAATATGTTGCAGTCTTTGTTCAGTCTCCAACTCCTTCTCACACACAACCCTTTCAATAAAGTGAGAGGTATATTTTTTTAAAGAAGTCTTTGCTCGTCTTCATTATTGCGTCAATTCTGTATGCATATATGTATATATGTATATTTATTATGTGGCTATACAACAAGAATTCCTGTTTTATCTTATCTGAGAGATCAGATTTTCACATGGTGGAAAACCTGTCTATTGGAGTCCATGCTTTACCAATGAATATACTGACATCAACTTGTCAGTAGTGTTGGCCAATAGTCCAGGAGCCCTGGTTTCAATCCCATGTCAAGTCATCCCAAGGACTCAAAAATGATACTTGATACCTCCTTCCTTAACACCGCATTATAAGGTTTGAGTCAAGGGTAAGTGGAGCAATCCCAGGAAAGGAGTAGCAGCCTCTCCTACATCTTAGTGTTGTAACTATTGAAAAGGGAGCCTTTCAGCCACCCTTGACTATGGTTGACCAACTTACTTACTATTTATACATATTTACATATATGGTGAGTGTGAACCAATAAATATCTAATCTAAAGTAAGTAAAGTTGGTGACCTTAGTCAAGGGTGACCCGAAGGCCCCCTTTTCAATAGCTATGACACTAAGGTTTAGGGAAGGGTGCTATTCCATTCCCTCATATATATCTATTTATCTATCTTGATCTATTCCGATCTATCTATCTATATATCTATATCAGTCAATTCAAATCTATCTATATCCGTTGGATATTGACTGATAGATTTCTTTTGACATGCTGTATAAGTTGTGTGAGTGGTTGATTGGTTGGTTGGTAGGGTTTTATGGCATATAAACATTTGTAGGTTATCTAATGTCAAATCCATTTTTATACAAATAATCAGTTCTATTTCAAACAATTCAGTTTAGCATAAGTATGCAATTTACAGGTCAAAACAGATATTTCAAGCAATTCAGTTTAGCATAAGTACGCAGTTTAAATATCAAAACAATTCTATTTCAGCCAAATAAGTTTAGTATAAGCACACAGTTTAGTTCTATTTAACCCATAGATAGGGCTCTATCTGGAGTTACCACTCTGAGCCATAGTGGACCTGGAAGCAATGACAATAAAGGCATACTCCACATTCCCCAAAGCTCCAGCATCACTCTAACCTCACCATCAGATTGTTTAGTGTCATATCTAGGACACTCATTAGGGTGATCTTACTCCTCTGAAGAGAAGCAGTCAGTGTATTCTACAGCCCCTGCCGACTGGATAATGCATGAGTGGCATAACAGGAAGTGCCCCTGTTTCCCAAAGTAAACAGGATGCGGGCTGTTTCCCAGTGGGAGTGCCATATAAATTGCATGAGTAGCATGCTAGAATGAGGCATGTTCATGTGCATAGGCGGCAGATTAGAGATGTGACCAGAATAATTCGTGTGGGTACCCAGAATATTATATTACCAGAAGAGTCAAACAGAGACCAGAGAGAAAGAAGAATGCAGAAGACAACAACTAGAGGTCACATTGCTCTGAGCTCTGGCTTGCACCAGACTGTCTAGGGTTGAGAGGTAGAGAAAAGCTTGAGATATTTGAGACTTGTGAAAGTAAAAGAGAAGCTATGGTGATTTGATGTCTTCAGGTGGCTCTGTACCAGTCTAGTGAAAGTAAAGGATGAAGCAGAAAAGCAGAGAGTTTTAAGCTAACAACTGCACCATTGCCCCTGTGTGCATGCATCTTGGCTGTCTCCAACTCGCTTGCACTCTACCTATACATTCATTTTGGGTAGCAGATTATGTTTTTGAACATCAGCATTGTTGTCTTTCTCTGTTATACAACATTGATCAATCTTGATCAATTCAAATCTATCTGTCTATCTATCTATCTATGTATTTCAGTCAATTCAGATCTATCTATATATCTATCTATCTATCTCTCTATGCAAATCTATCAACTTAAGATCATACCTACTTAAGATCATACCTATATACGTATCTATTGGTTTTATTTCTGTCTATGCAATGATTTATTTAACTGCAAGTCTAGTTTTTTTTGCAGGTTATCAAGATATATTAATATGAATGATCAAAATGAAACAAAATTAACTGAAGGTTTCTGCTGCTATATTCTCTAGCCTTCTTTTGTGACATAAAGTCAAATATGCTACCTTGTGTAAGAACAAGAGTAGTACTATTTAACCCATATCTGGATTGCCCAGTCAGCTGGGGCTGTAGAATCCACCGACAGCACCTCAGCAGAGTGGTAAAACTCCCCTAATGGGTGTCCTGGATATGACACTAAACAATCTGATGATGAGGTTCCAGTAATGTTGGAGTTTTGGGGAATGCAAAGTACCCCTTCATCGGCATCGCTCCAAGGTCCACTCTGGCCCAGAGTAGTAGAACTTGATAGGGTCCTGTCAATAGGTCAAATAGAACTAAATTGCATCCTTATGTTAAACTGAATTTCTTGAAATAGAACTGTTTTGACATTTGGACTGTGTACTAATGCTGGACTGAATTGTTTGAAATGGATCTGTTTTAGTATGCTAAACTGAATTGTTTAAAATAGAACTGATTTTTGACATTGAAACTGTGTAATTATACTAAACAGAATTGTTTAAAATAGAACTGTTATTATGTATAAAAATGGATTTGACATTAAAATAACCCACAACAGTTGATATGCCATAAAACCAAACCAAACCAAACTCACATTTGGAGGCACGAGGGGGTTTATCGCTTTCCGAAAGGTATTAGTCTGAAAGTGAATGTAATAGCGCAACTAGAGTTTGAACTCCCTTACTTTGATGTTGTAGTCCAACACATTAGCCATTATACTACAGGGAATCCCTCCAAGATGAGTATAAAAGTCTGCAATGTATAAAGAATTATGATAATACCTTGTCTTAGAAATATGGACACAATGTTAACAGAATGCTTGCAATTTGAATAAGTCTTTCATTTCAACAACATTTTATTCTTTGATATGTTTATTTATCTTGAAAACACAAAAATTATTCTTGGGAGTTGACACTTTGAGTTTAGAAATAATATTTGTCATTTGTTAAAACTGCTTCATTAAATAAAATTTGTTTGTTAATTCCATTGGAAAAGGCATTTTGCTAAAGAAACAGAAACAAAGGATTTTCAAAGTTATTGAAGTATATGAAAGCCATATATAAAAATATATACAAATATAGAATCATGTAGGTAATCAGACATATATATGTATACAAATTAGTTTACCTTCTCATAATATGTTGGATATCTATTTTTTCTGGGATATATATATATCACTATCATCGTCACACAGTATAGATTTCTATGTCTCTCTCTCTCTCAATATATATATATATATATATATATATATAAATGTGTGTAATGTTAACCACTGACAGACGGTTTCATCGTATCACAACTCTTCAGTATAGCTTGACCCATGAGATGCTTCAAGGTGGGATTAAATTCTGGCTGACTTTATGTCCGTCACACATCTTACCCCAGAGCCATAGTCATTCTCAGTGTAAGTCAAGGAAATTTTTATGTTTATTTTTCTACATATAAGTTATCGGTTACCTAGAGTGCTCAATTCTTGAGAACAGCTACTACATTTCAGCATATGTGGCAGCAAGCAAATTTGCCCCACAAGAGTGCTCAACCCACAATGGGGAGCATATATATATATATATATATATATATATATATATATATTGTCATCCACAGATAGAGTATCACAACTCTTCAGCGTGGCTAGACCCATGAGATGCTTCAAGCTAGGATTGAAACCCAGTTGACTTTACATGTGTTGTACATCTTACTCCAGGTATATCTATATATATGTAGTGATGACTGTGACATCTTGAGAGATGATAGCTATCATAAGAGCCACCAAAACTACAACTCAAACATCCTTATTGATTACTAATTCAACTTGTTATACAAGATGCCTAAGGTAATAATGTACTACGACATCTGTAGGTTATTGTATTATCGAGACTTATGTTTGTGACACTTTTACCACTTTCTGGGTCTACTAAGTTACAGCCTATTATTAACAAGCATAGCAAGATAACTGGTGACTATGCAAACTGTAAGTTTTATTTCAGAGTATCTTCTTTTTGACATTTCCATCAGAGGATACCCACGTCCGCATTGGTTTGCTGCTGCAGCCTCATTCTCCAGTTTTGATTTTGGAGTTAACTTCTCCAGGAAGTGTTGCATTCTGAATGATTTTGTCATTAGAGTGGAGCTCTTTCGACCAGCCAAAAGTGTATATATACACACATGTATATATAAATATATACACATTTGTGCATGAATATGTACAAGCCTCTCATATAAAAGAATTTTATTAAAGAAAATATTAAAGGCTTGTTTCAAAAGTTTTAAAATAATATCCTCATTCTTTTACACAAGATTGTAAATGGTTGGTTCAAGCCATTTTATTACCATTTAAATCAGACAGCTACTTGCAGACAACAGAAATGTAATATATAATACAAAATAAAAATACTTAGAAAAAGGAAAACAAAATTCAATATGATAGCATTCAACCTAGCAACAGATATACTATATTTCTCTTTCAACTAATTGATGCTGACTAGACCTCAATCCCAGGTTGTGTCATACCAAAAACTTTAAAAATGGTACTTGATACCTCCTTACTTAACACTTAGCAATATAACTTACGTATCAAGGGTAAAGTGGAGCCATCCTGGGAAAGAGGGAGCACCCTCCCCTACACCTCAGAGTAATAGCTATTGAAAAGGGAGCCTTCTAGTCACCCTTGACCATGGTCACCAACTTGACTTACTTTTTAGACCTAAAAATAATTGCACACATTGCATATGCATTGCAATATATTTTCTTCAATCATGATAGGTACTCCATGAAGTGTAATGGTTAACAAGCTTATCTGGCAAAATATTACTTGTGAATTTGAGTCTCACTGAGTGTCACATACATCTGGATTTAAGCTGCATCTAAGCAAAATTTAGTAAATAACTACTTCACTCATGAATAAATTAATTAAAATATTTAATGTGAAAATGACAGTCCAAATGCACCAAAAATTTTTCTTTATTCAAAAAGGAAAAGAAATTCTCAAAAAAAGACGAAGATAGTTTAAAGCACTCAGATCATGTGAACAATTTCAACACAATCTTCAAACAGTTATGGTCTTGTGCAAAAACTTGAGAAAATTAGAAAAATAACTATTGAAACCAAACTTGTCTGTTGTCTTAAATAATGCATTATATAAATGTATACAATGATTGCTGTGCAAATAGCAGGGTTGCTTCCAAGGAAGCCTTTATTAGGTAGGGTTTCAGGGCCAAAACATCATTACCACTAAAGCAAGGCAACTAGCAGTATCTCATGATAACAAAAGGTTTGTCATCCCTCCGTGAGAATACCAAATCCATGCTGATGCAGTAAAGGCTTTATTCTGAATCTTTCTTATATATTTCCTCTAGTCTAATGATGAAAATCCAGGGGATGAGTTGGTAATGAAACCTTGGCCGCTAACTCAATAGGATATATATTTGTTATCCAACCATTTCTTATACATTATTCATGCAGATCTTTTCCATATATATATATATAAATATATATATATATATATATATATATATATATATATATATATATATATATATGAGGGTAATTCAATAAATAAGGTGAATTTAGGATAAAGTGTTGGCAATAAGAAGTACTATAGTTGTTCCTTTTTCAAGGAAATCAATTGTGATGAGTCTTTTCATGTCACACGGCATAACCTTCTTAACTGATCAATGCACCGGGAATATTTTCTTTACAAGAGAGTCAGTGTGTTACAACACCATGGTCTGTCTTTTCACCTCAGGCTAATTGTGACAAACATATATTTAGCCTATTTGTTAACATTTTTCAACTAAAACATGATTCTTCATACATATCAAACATTTTTCAGTAATTTCACATGCTTTGCATATCTCAGCCACCAAAAGTTTGATCAGAGACTTTTTCAAGCCTGTAACTCTCTATTTAATTTGCTGCCATTTTGAATAGCCTCAAAACAAATATTTTTGCAAGATTAAAATAGTTTTTGCTATAAACCAATTCCAAAAAAATGCAGATTTTATATTCATGGAAAAAGATTCTAAAAAGAATATATCTTACAGTTCCTCACAAAATTTCCCTTGTTGAATGACCCTATATATATATATGTGTGTGTGTGTGTGTGTGTGTGTGTGTGCATGCTTTTGTGTTTGAAAGATAAAGTTATCTACACTGTCAAAATGCAAAGCCAAATATACATATGTATATAAATGTTTAGAAACAGACAATAACACATTTATCCATTAATAAAATTTTTGTTTCCATATCAAAACTGTGCAAGCATCACTGTTTGACAAGAAAGACAAGACATGAGAGAATGAAAGAAAAAGTGAATTCACTGGAAATAACTGCTGGCTTAGATTAACAAGTTTATCAAAGGGTTCTGAAAAAGTTTTTGCTGTCAGTCTGTGTGCACATTTCCCCTTAATAGGAGATAAAATGGAAGACTTTTGCCATTGACATGTTTGTATTTAGAATGACTGTTACAATCATTTATTTTGGTTGGAAAGTATTTTAAGTCCATTCTATGAATACTGACATATGTTTGTTCTCTAGTTCAGAAATATATATATATATATATATATATATATATATATATATATATATATATATATATATACATATAAGTAAATAAATACTGAGGTTTATATATATATATATATATATATATATGTGTGTGTGTGTGTGTGTGTGTATATATATATATATATATATATAAGTAAATAAATACTGAGGTATATATATATATAAGTAAATAAATACTGAGGTATATATACATGTGTGTGTGTGTGTGTGTGTGTGTGTGTGTGTGTGTGTGTGTGTGTGTGTGCATGATTTAAAGCAGTTACATTTATATAGATAGATAGATAGATGTGTATGTGTGTGTGTGTAGTGTGTATATATATATATGTGTGTGTGTGTGTGTGTACACATAAATATTATTCCATACGCTTATATACATATACAGAAAGAGAAAGAGTGGTTTGAATATGCATAAATATACACATATACCTATCTATGCTCTCATATATAAATATGCTTTCTTTTAGAATGTCCTTATATATATATATATATATATATATATATATATATATATATATACAGAAAGAGAGATAAATATGCATATAAATATGCACTGATACATATTTATGCATATAAATGCATGCTTTTATATATATATATATATATATACACACACACACACACACACACACACACACATATATATATATATATATATATATATATAAGCATATAGTTATAAAGATAGATACATGATGCACACACATACAAAAGTGCAAAAATCACACACATACATGTGCATATGTGTATGTTAGTGCATTTGTGCATACATATGCATTTATGCATACGTGTGTGGATGTACATGCATGCATATTCATGGTGGTTCTACTTGGGGTTTTTTTTTTGTTTGGTTGGCATGATTTATTTTGATATAGTTAAGTCAGGAATAGGTTGCTGTTTTTTTTCTCCTGTCACTTTTTTTTTTACATTTTCCCTTGTTTTCAGTGATGTCAGATACTATAAAATAAGGTCAATATTGGTTTGATTCTATTCTAAGAAACTGACTTCTAGTAAGATCTTAACAGTACTTATCTCTTTTTGTCTTAATACCCACAGATTAATGTTCAAGCTCTCATTATTCATTTACATGTGAGCAAAAACTGAAATTAGGATTTATTATTTTTTTATGGAGGGAATAAACATAAATTGAATCATTAGTTATTGATCTTGGTCAACCACTAAAAATGGTAAAAGCAAAATAGGATGATTTTTATCCCCTAGAATATTCGGATTTCATTGTTATACTCACATTTTGGCCCATAAGCTCTTTGGCCTTCTTCAGGCGTATTATATAGAACTTGGGAGCCAAGAAAGAACTTTGAATTGAATCCTTTATTCAATCTATGGGAGTAGATTGTTCCAATTCCATTAACTATGACCAGGTACAAATGTTAAGCTATATTAAGTATTTTTTTTATTGTAGGTGGAATTAAAACTGGTACCTCCAGATGATTTTACTTGGAAGCACTTTCAGACCAATACTTTGTCCACTGAATCATGTGTCCACCCCAAAACTTTCCCCAATATGGACAGAGCTTAGAAAATGCAGACTGTATCCTATGTAGAGGCATAAGGCCTCTACCAAAGACTGCCCATCATATGATACTAAACAGCTTCTACTAGTGAGGCTCCGGTTCTTGAGATTTGGGGTGTGTGGAGTACTCTTTCATTGCCATTACTCCGAGTTACACTCAGACCTGGAGTGGTAGTACTTGTTAGGGTCTCATCTCTTGCTCAAATACATCTGTTGGAATGTTATTTGTATTCTGTAGGCATAGTTGTTGCCATATAACAAGAAATTATTTGTATCAAGAATAGTTACTTGAAGCTATAATTGTTTATGAAAGGTTATTATTACTTATTTAAAACCATATAATTTTATACAAACAAATGACCAGTATTAAAATAAAAATAAATACTTGAAAACATATAATTATTACAATTTGATAGGAATACATGAAACCTAACAGATGTGAGTAAGTTAATTGTATTAGATAGGAATACTTGATATTGTATAACTGTGTGCAAAAGAAACTCTTAAAAAACAACTACACAAAAAATGTAGACATAAATAAACAATCAACACAATTCACCAACATCTAGACATAAAATAACACTAGATGTGTTGATATACCATTTAAATTTATAAATCAATCAATAAATCAACCAAAGAATTCATATTTCAAGACGCAACTCAAAAGTTTAAAGCACGTAAGACACAAAACGTCTTCTTCAAGAAAGGAGATATTTAAAAAAGAAATATATCCTTGATTTCTTGGTGGATTGATTACAATAGATGAAAGTTTAAAATATCCATAAAAACACAAAAATATTTGGGTTACTTAATAGATGAACAGATTGATCGATCTCTTTAGGTTATCCTAAAATTTGAGTCTCACTTTCTATATTCCTATTTTATATCAAAAAATACCTCAGCTTAATGCAGTACAAGAGAGAAAATGTAATTTAGAAGAATGTCCTATGTCAAGTAGAAAATATCTGCAAGCCTTGAAAATCTGCATTTAAAATTCCATTTTTTTTAATTAAACTTAGTCACCATCTATTGACACCAGGAAGAACTATTCAGTTATCTCAGTCATAAAGCAAGATCAATAAACAATTTTTTGTTAATATCTAAAATCTGTTGGAAAAGTGTCCTGTATTTTTAATATTACAGGAAAAGTAGACCTCTTCAAAGAATTCCTCTTGGCATTTCATACCCAAAACTCTACAAAGTCCACTTTCAAGAACACCATAAGCTGCCATGCTGCATTCTCTTTAATCTCATTCATGATCAGAATCTCCTTCCTTTTATTGGTGATAGCTATGGTGAGCGAAATCTGAACAATAGGTTGTCTGACAGACATGGATTATATGATGTTTTGCTAAAAATTCCTTCACAAGACATTTCTGATTCACTCATCTTATTATTGTGAATGCAATGGTCATATAATATATAAGCTCAATCAATAATAGCTGACTGTGTTGGGTAACTCCACGGAAGAGTGTCTGTTTACGTTTGTGCAATAAGGTTCTCTGTAATCAGTTGTCAAGATATCTCAAGCTCATAAACTGGTAAAAAAATTCTTGAAAAAAAGATTGATACTTTCTGAAAATGGCTGTTTCAGAAAAATTGATATAATTTCATAATCTAATATCTTCAACAATTATCATTCAAATGTTCTCAAATTTTTACAGCATGTGTAGAAATATTCCCCATTCTGTTTAAGGTTTAATTTCTTTTCAGGTTGAAATGCAATTCCCTGGAAAAAGAAAAACATTTAAACATTGAATATATAAATTTGTGTCCTGGGTATGACATTTAATTGCATCTTATGGTGAAGTTCCAGTTTAGGAGTTTCATTACAATTACTCTCAGGTCCATTTTGACCCAGAGTGGTCGTATCTATTTGGATCCCATCTAAGAGATAAATATAGTTTAAGTTACTTTTATTTGAAAGGAATAATTGAGAAATATAATTACTAATATTAAATTGCAATACTTGAAACCATTTATCTCTCTGCCAAAAAAATGGGAAAATAAAGTTACAAACAAACTATTCACTTACAAATCATATATATGAGTAATTTGGATTTGGCATTGAATAATTCACAAGGGTTGATATGGCCTTAAACTAAATAGCCTAATATAGCAATATGATTTTAAGTTGCTTCTACACATGCTCTTAAAATTTAAGATCATTTGAATGAGAATCGGTTAGGCTGTTAGATTATGAAATGATATATATTTTTCTGAAATACCCCATGCATTTCAAATGATATCAATTTTTTGAAACACCCAATATATATATATATATATATATATATATATATATATATACATATAAGGAATTGAATTAGAATAATATATAGAATAGTGACCCAGACATTGAATTTTCTATTTAAAATACAACAAGCTAATCAAATCTCAGGTTGTCTGGATTAATGCCAGAGATTTGGGTGAAAACATTTTTTCAAATAAGCAAACACTGGTAGAGAAAGAAATAAAATCTCATTTGTCAAAAAAAGTTTTTAAAAAAATCTAGTCTACAAAACAGTGAAAACCTCAAACAAATTTGAATCTTGCACATGGACATTTGTATGAGTTTTGGAGAATTTTATGCGTCTCTTTTTCTTTCCCTTTCAAAGGCCAGAAAATTGACTAAACCAATGAGCTGAACTGAGTTATTTATAGACTATAAAAAGACATTTTTTTCCAATCATGTGATGCATATCAAATTAGAATGCTCAGTTTTTCTTAGAATACGCTGACTGTATCCCGTGCAGAGAAGTAAGACTCCACTTCAAAAACTGGTGTTTTGAGTATGACACTAACTTGTATCTGGTTGTGAGACTGCAGTTCTGGTGATATGAGGAGTGTGGAGTACTCCTTCTTTGCCATTACTCCAAGTTCTACTCTGTGCCGGATAGATATTACCTTTTAGGGTCCCATCTAGGGGCAAAATTAATCTGTAGTAAAATTCAAAGTATTTGATTGGAATACTTGATGCCATATAATTCTAAATTATTTATATTAAGAAGAGTTACTTGAAGCTATAATTGTTTACTAAGGATTATAATTAGTTACTTGAAACTGTATAAGTCTGAGCAAACGAATGACGATTATCAAACAGAAATAATTACTTGAAAACATAAAATTATTAGTATTAGATAGGAATACTTCAAAACATACTTCTGTGTGCCAATTTTTTGTATTAGATAGGAATACTTGATATCATATGACTTTGTGTAAAATCTCTAAAGAAATAGCAAAACAAATCTAAACATAAACATACAATATATACACTTCCCTAACCTCTAGGCATAAAATCACCCTAGATGAGTTGTTTTGCCATTAAGATTAATCAATCAATTTGAGAAGCTGATAAACATCAGATCATCATCATCTTAATTAATTATCATCCTCTTAATTATCATCGTTATCATCATCATTATCATCATCAGCAGCATCAGCAGCAATTTTAATAACAATTTCCATAGTACCTAAACCAATGTCGGCCATTGTCTTACCTACAAACACCTTTATATCATCTCTCCATCTTCTATTTGATCTCCTATTGAATTTGCTATTCAATGGCATCACTCACCCAACATTTTACACTAACTTTATAATGATACAAGAACAATTTGCTACAGGAAAATTTGGTACTAGACAATTCCATACAAGAGAAGCTATTCTGATTAGTTTTTTAGAAGTAGATTATAATAAGTGATTAAAAAAGAAGAGTATAAAGAGAATTTTGTTTATTAAACAATTTTTAGAATATATCTTAAAAAGGTATTAGCTTACAGAGGTACCTGTGGTGTAATGGTTATCATCATAGGAAATGGACACGGCAACACAAGTTCAAATCCTGGACGAGACTGATTGCATTTCACAAAGCACTAATACCCTTGGGAAAGGTATGAATCCAATTATTCTCCCTCCAGCTATCGGTAAATAGTAGGGCAGACGAGGTTCTTCAGCCTTGGTGAGGCAACTAGTCTAGGAGAAGGAAAACTCTGAATTCAAACCTGTTAAACTCCGCTTAAAAATTGACATTGTGTCATATCCTGCCCAAGCAGAGGTGTTGGTAAATATGATTAGCTTACAGAAATGTCATCATTAATAAAATAAGTTGACAAAATTAATTTAGTCTTTATTCTTGTAGATTATACTAAAATGAGTTTTAAAGCTTTTTATAATGAGCAATTGTTTTTAAGAAATCCAATCTTTCCTTATCGGATCATAATTCTGTAAAGTATACCTTAAAATATAGAATAACCTCACTAAACAATGTTTGTTGCCTTAGATAAGTAGTTAACTATTCTAAGCTTCATTCAAAGGCATATTGAATTGTTCAGCATTGAATTGTCCGGCACTGAAAAGTGTAGTCAACCTTTGTAAGTAAATGTTATTTATCCTTGAATTCTCATTCGATTAGAATATTCTTATATTTCCTCAAATTGACAGCTGATAAATCCTCATGTGAAAATGAATAAGTTCTATAAATCAGTTATTACCCAGAACATATACTATGTACTAGAATGTTTTATACTCCATCTTCAACTATATACCTAAGTACAAGGTATGTTCAAAAAGTAACAAAGTGCTATTTATAAGAGTGAAATAAGCTATAAATGAAACATTACTTTGCTTGATTCTCCCCTTCACTTATTCCAGCAAGTTTTTTTAATTTCTTGATTGCCTCTTAAAACTCCTCTATGAAGCAGCATAGTAATTTTCTTTATTTTTCAGGAGCAAGTTGATTCCACTTTCCTTGGATGTTCATTTCAAAATTTGTCTATTTAAATGAGTCTTTCAATAAATTCCCCAAAATATTTTGCATCACAGAGTCAGGAGCCCATCGAGCTCTCCCATTGAATGACATTCTAATCACTTGCTAAATCTACCCAACTCGGTGAAAGTGAATATAAAGCCCAGCACTTCCCTTATCCATCTTTCATTTCAATTTCCCAGGATATAAGGAGTTGTTAGTGGGTCAAAGGCCTGAGTGGCTTCTCCAAGCAGGTTCAATTTTAAGCTAATTAAGTGGATTTGTTTGAATTGAGCCTGGTACACATATGGCAGAAGTTTTTTTCAAAACTAAAACTAATTAAAATATATATATGGTCAACAATTTCACATGAAATTTGCAGTATTATCTACAAGAAACTGACAATACTATCTACAAAACACTTTAAATGAAATGATTTTGTAGCATAGAAGATTTCCTTGACAATTTTATAATTTGGGCCTGCACTTCCTTTTTTGTATGGTAGAGGGCCTCACAAACAATTTTCTAATTAGGCTCCATACTTCCTAGCATTGGCCCTGTCTGCAAGAATGGTCACAAAACCTCAGACTCTAGGCTAGACCTTACAACTGTGATAACATTCTTGACTTTTGGAAAGTTTATTGGGTTCTCCACATCTTTATCACCAACTTGTTTAAAAGTGAAGAGAACTTTCAGTTGTTGTGGATTGACATTTTTCTTGCATTCCAATATGTCAGCGTCCACTCAGCAGATGTCTTCCCCACTTTTATATTTGGGTTTAGTGTCCTTATTTTTTCTTTCTTCTTTTATTGTTTTAGGAGCTTGTCTTCTGAGCTGTCTATCGAAGGACTTCTTTGTCTCTTTGCATCGGTTGCTGGTGTTTCTGCTACTAGTGTTATTAATGGTGCAGCTGCTGGTGGAAGTGGGCAGAGATGGAGGAGTAATTTTTTCCCTTGATGTAATCATGGTTACAGTGGTGTCCAGAGTTTGGGAGAAGATGCAGTAGAGAGGAAAGATCTTGAGGCTGGTGTTTCATTCCTTTTGTCTTCGAACGCTTCTCCAATGACATTCCACTCATTTGATAAGCAGAGAATATCTTATCTAAGTCATTTGTCTTTTTCATTTCTGTAAGAATAAAATAACTGTTGATTCTTTGCGTTTTCTTATATATAACATTAGGAGCATTTAATTCTAATTTATTTCAGTCAAAAAGACCACATCTATATTTAAAACAAAAATACCAAGATTAGTATATTCTTGTTCAATGATTTTGACATTAACAAAAATTATTTTTCATTTTAAGAAAGGTAAAAATTCAAGTTATATACTTTAAAATGGTTTGGGAAGCTAATGGAGAAGATACTGGGAAAATTTTCAGATTGTCTACCATTAGACAAGATAAGCTTACAAGATAAGCTCTACAATTAGACATGATAAGCTTAATATCAATCAAATGAAGATATTACTGATGTGCTTGGTGCTAATTTAGTCAAGTCCTCACTCACCAATGTTTAGTTCTCACTCACCAATATTAGCATTAGTATTGAACACAACAGAAAAAAAGAGAAATTATAAGTATTTGGATATATAAGAGCATTTAACCTTTTATACATAATATACATACCAATGGTATTAAAAAGAAAGTATGCTCAAACATGACCCAACTGCTAGAATTATACACATTGTTTCATGAACAAGCAGTATGTGAAAGAGGTACAAAAATGGAAAAAAAAGCATACTTCATGCAGGAAAGTAAAATTTCTACTTGGCTTTATTGTTTCCTGGCATGCTTTAAGAGTATGTCTCTTCTGTTCAAAGAACAGAAGCAAAAGAGATTGAGAATGGGTTTCTAAAATTGTCATGCGATACCATACTAGGCACTTAATAAATATTTCCATTCTCTTAAGAAGATAATTATCTATCTTGCCTCTACAACATTAGTTGAGAATAATCAACAATGATAGTGTTGATTATTCTCAAGTATATTGAAAATATCCAAATCATCAACTAATTATTCTTTTACACTAAGTTGGTTATATTGGATGTGTGACTGTAACATGAAATAAAAAATTACAAGACTTTATTTAAATGTTTTGCTGTTGAAAGAATTTATGAAGGAAATGAAAGTAAATACTTTATAACAACATGGAATGCAAGAGATAATGGTAAAGTGAAACAAACCATAGCTAATTGTAATGTTCTAAGCTGAACAGAAATTGGGTTTTCTTTGATATGCACATGCATGTATTTTACCCTCACTCTCTTTTTTGTGTAAACATGTGTATATATACATAAAATCAGCAGGAGTGCAGGTGACGTGTTTGAACTTCAAGTTTGGTAACAAACCAGGATTCTATCATATTTGCAAAGAAGATTAAAAATCAACGAAGATACAGACAGGTAAGTAACTATTTGTGTATTTTTGTTCCATATCATCATTATCATGTTGCACTATCAGCATGGATATTTCTGACCCTCTCTCATCACCTCTCCCTATCGTCCATTGCTTTTAGTAGGTCTTCCGGGCTACATCCAGTATCTGCACAGAGCGACTGTATGTATGTCTGAGCTGGACGTCCTGCCTTTGCTCATCCCTGAGAAGGGGTCCACAGGAGTACATCGCTTACGAGCTCATCCCTACTTCTCCAGCAGTGCCCTGCATGTCTGGTTTGTCTAATTTTGATAGTTTTTGTGACGGGTGGTCGGTGGCCGTACAGTTGCTGTTTTGTGGGGTGCTGTCTCCAGGACTTTTTCAATATTGTCTGCAGCATTCTTGTGTAATTGCCGTCAAGTTTTTTTCTTCATGCGTTTTGCTAGCATCAACGTGGTGCATCCATATAGCATATCGATACTACCGCTGCTTGGAAGAAACTGCGGTTCATTCTATCGGTCAGCTCTGACTTCCATATGACCGATAGCATATCGATAGCTGTCCATGTCTTTGCTAGTCATGTGTTGATGTCTGTCTCAGTTGATGAGACACTGCTCCCTGTAACACAAAAGATGCTGTCTATGATTGACATTAACTGGCCTCGTTATTAGAACTTCTCCTGAAATTTTCTTGAGTAATAAACAAATGTAGTATACTAAAATTAGTTATTAGTTGGTCAATAAATTGGTATAAGGCAAAGAACAAGCAGTGCTAATAAAAAATTGTGAATTAGCAATGTGGATAGAATTTTTAAATTCAGAGTGTATTCAAATTTGCTTATAAATGAAGCATTGGATAGGCATAACACAATATAAAATAACTGGGGTGCAAGTTTAAATGCGGGAAATAATCTAAAATAGGAAGAAAAAAACATTTCAAGAAAAGTAAAATGGAAGATTTTTAATGAATTAGTCAGCATAATACCAATATATATATATATATATATATATATATATGTAAATTCTTGTTACTTTACTTTATATATATATATATATATATAGTCCCTTCAATAAGTTGCCAGACTTTTTTTGTACAGGCATTTACAATTGTCATAGCCTCTTGAAAAGTCAGTATGTTATTGCTATACATCTTATGAGATGACTGACCAATTGATATGATTTCCCGTTCAAATGAACAGCTACAGTAGCAATTGAAATACACCCTACGAAAGCCCGATTGTCACAGCTAGTGAATTTCATTAATGCAATCTGACACTTTAGAAGAACGATATGCAATAAAATTCTGTTTTAATCTTGGAAAAAGGCCACAGAAACATATGGAATGCTTCAGACTGCTTTTCAACCATCTTGCATGAATTGAGCATCCGTTTTTGAGTGGCATAAGAGATTCAAGGAAGCCAAGGAGTCTGTGAGGGATGATGAGAGGTGTTGGAGGAGTAAGGAAGTCAATGCATCAGAGTTGATTGGCCAAAGGGTTAGGGTTAGAGTTAGGGTTACTATGTTGAGGTTTTAAGGGAGTTCAGGAAGAGATTCTGTCAGAAGAGTCTAGCACTCTTCAAATCGGGTCAGTGGCATTTCCACCAGGACAAAGCACCAGTCCACAACTCCATCCTTGTCACAGACTATTTGACCCAGATGGGCATAAAGACAGTTGCTCACCCTCCATGTAGTCCAGACCTTGCTCCCTGTAACTTTTGGTTATTCTCTAAGCTCAGAGGCTGTTGTTATGAGACAATTGAGGAGATGAAAGAGGCTGTGATGAAGGTAATTGACAGACTCACACAAGAGGACTTCCTTGGGGCCTTCGAGAAGGTGTTGGAGTAGTACAACAAGTGCATTGCAGCCGGAGGAGATTACTTCAAAGGCGACTAGAGTTTCATATGTGTACTATCAATAAAAGTGCCCATACAAAAAAATCTGGAAATTTTTTTAATGATCCTTATATATATATATATATATATATATATATATATAAAGTAAAGTAGAAAAAATTGGTGCACTGTGCGAAGGATGAAACACATGGTTAGTTCTTAAGTAGAATACAGCTGGTTTGAATTCAGAGGTTTTTCCTTTTCTTAGACTGGGTACTTTACAAAGTTTAAAGAACAGAATGCCCTATTATTTAGCTATAGACAGGAGAAAACATGAATTTGTGCTGTTCCCAAGGACATTAGTGTGAACTGAAATTCCATAGCCTTGTCCTGGAATTGAACTTGGTTCACTGATTTTATTTCCTAGAATGATAACCAACTAAAAGCTAAATGTATGCATTTCTTCCTTCAACTTAATTAAAGTTATCTGAAATTTGTACTGTGATAGTCATTCTTTTACCTTCATACTCCATATAAAATAATAATTGATAAACAGTGTTGTGAAGAATTTCTTCTTTCACCTTCAAACTAACCTTAAATGGTTTTAACATAAAACAAATCCATCCTCAAAACACCCTTGAAAAATAAAATGGACAGATATGGGTTCATACAATTACAATTTCTATCTATTATCACCCAAAAAATGTTTACTAATATTTTCGATCATCTTAATTCTTAGTTATTTTTCAAAACTGTTTTTTATTGCAGATGACATTGACTATCAATTCCTTAAAACAAAGAACAGTACTAATGAGAGATAATAAAGATTAAGTGCTCAGTGAGATTTAAACTCACATTCTCTTCACTCTTGGGATGCCTTCTTATATCCACATCTTATTGTTATTATCATTATTATTATTTTTATTTACTTTTTCACACCAGTGTTAGCTGATGGTCTTTCACACCAGTGTTGGCTGATGGTCTTTCACTGGAGTCTGAGTGACAGTAAGTCTCCTCAGGTCTCTTAAACTCTCCTCAATATTCTGGCCAGTCTTAGCAATTCTGTGGTCTGGACGGTCTTAGTCCTTCCTCTGATTTTCAATTCTTCTAGTTCCCATTCCCAGACTTTGGGGGCCATTCCAAGCATACCCTTTAAAAAAATTCAGTTCTTGGTTTGATTAGGCAATTTTTTCCAAAAATATATTACTGTATTAGCAAAAAATCCAAATGGCTTTTAGACTTTGAAATCTTTCTTGACAGTAAATTTTCTGTTCAAGGAGAAATATTGAAAAAATGTCTAC
Organism: Sepioteuthis lessoniana; assembly: GCA_963585895.1. Lineage (NCBI taxonomy): Eukaryota > Metazoa > Mollusca > Cephalopoda > Myopsida > Loliginidae > Sepioteuthis > Sepioteuthis lessoniana. The sequence goes on along the minus strand of OY757917.1, from coordinate 76,101,726 downwards.
CATAATTAGAAATTCCATTTATCATTTCAAAAGTTTCAATTAAATAACCACTCATTCTTCTTTATAGAAAAGCAGTTGATCTTAATTTCTCCAATCTCTTCCTGTAACTGTAATCTTTTACTCTTTTTATTATTTTTGTCACTCTTCTTTATATGTACTCCAATTTCAATATTAGACTCCAATTTCCATTTCTAGATGCTAGAACCCAGACTTGAGTACTACATTTTTTATGAGGTCTTCTAATAGTTTTATAAATTTAAAAAAAATTCTTAGCCACCCTTGTTATAGAATATCACAGCATTTAGCCAATCATTTCATTTTCCCTCAGTACAAAGCAATACAAAATATGATTGGTTGACAGAAACCCAAACTTAACTTTTAAAACACATCATTTTATATTTGATCTTATGGAGATCCATATTTATAGCTAAAATTTTTTAAACTAATATTATTAGAAACATCCTTTATATTTATTTTATAGAAAGCATTGTTGACAATTGATAAAAATATCAGCATCATCATCATTATAATCAAAGCGTGCTGACAGCTTGGATTCTCATAACTCTCTTTCACCGTCCATTACTACTGGCCATTGCTCTTGGTAGGTTATCTTGATGGTACCTAGTGTCAACATAGAGCTTCTTAATGTGTGTAAATGTATTGGAGTCCATAGAATGAGGCATGTGAGTTTGTAATTCTACTTCAACAGTAAAGTTGACGACTTTAGTCAAGGGTGACTAGAAGGCTCCCTTTTTCAATAGCTACCACACCGAGGTGTAAGGGAGTGCGCTACTCCATTCTCAGGATTGCTCTGCCTTACTCTTGATCCTTACCTTATAATGCTGAGTGTTAAGCAAGGTGGCATCAAGTACCGTTTTTAGAGTCTTTGATATGACTTAACCAGGGATGGAACCTGGGTCTTCTGGGCAACTGATGAACACTTGTCATTAGGCTAATAAAAACATGCTATAACTGATTGCTTAAGCAATACAGAGCTGAGTAAACTTCAAAGACTCTTCTAAGATTTCCCTTACATTGAATAAAAGATTACAACTGATAATTCTCTCAATAGAAGATACTGTGTGGGGAATGTATGATTAACTATTAAAATTGTTATGAATGTGTTTGTGGCTTCAGATACTGTTAGAAATGAATTAGTGTTCGTGCTTGGTAAGATAACATTGTTATAAGTTTCTGATATGCTTTAATTTGATAAAACAGAACAGGAACAAAGGAAACATAAAAATTATGATTTATATTCTGCTAGTTTGTAGATAACAATGTTTTATAAAAAAAATAAAAGGATTATCTTTGAGCCAAATGTTTTGCACTGTACTTTATATAGGCATAGATTTAATCATTAGCCATTTACATGTCATAAAAAAGCAATGGAACTTTTATGTCTACTTATAATCATATGATTGGGAAAACATACATGTATATATAGAGTTGTTCAATTTAATGTGTATGTCTGAGTAGATTTAAAATTCATGTAAAATATGAATGCCTATTTATACATAAGCATATATATTTTATCATTAATTTATCCCTATCCATACATAAATAATAAATGTGGATGGAGGGGTTTAAAATTATGCATATGTACATAAACATACATACACACATACACTGATATATGTAAATTTGATACATTAAAAATCTTTTTATATATATATTTACTAAAAATCTTCATTTAAAACATGGATGTATCACAACGTTGGGTTTGTTCTTCATTTTGTTTTTTTTTGTTTTTTTTGTGTTTTATAAAGATTATTCACTTTTTTCTAGAAATAATTGCATTCTTATGAAGAACATTTAACTTTAGAATAAAAAGAGAAAGATTAAAAAACATAATTATAAAGAAATATTATTCTTGTTTGTATTATTGCTTTTGTTCATCTTATTAATTCACAATATATTCCAAGAAAAGGTCATTTAAAAGAATCATGACAAATATATATATATATATATATATATATATATATATATATATATATATATACGGGAATCATTCAATAAATAAGGGATTGTTTTTAAAAAAAACGGCAAAATACATTGATTTTCCAGAATTTTTTTCCATAAATATAAACTGCATTGCTACAAATTGGTTTATTGCAAACATTATTTCAATCTGTGCCAAACATTTATTTCTAGGCTATCCAAAATGATGACAAATCAAAGATATTGTTCCAGGCTTGAACAGAGGTCTTTTATCAAATTTTTGGTGGCTAAGATATGCAAAGGATGTGGAATTTGCAGGAGAATATAAGATATGTATGGAGTAGCATATTTTATTTTAAAAAATTATAATAAATGAGCTCAACATGGGTTTGCCACAATGAACCTGGATTGAAAAGACTATGGAGTTGAAACATAGTGACTCTCCGGTTAGGAAAAGGTTCTGGGCTCAGTAGTAGAAAGGACATGCTGACAGTCTTGTGGGACATGAGAGGTTACATCACTATTGATTTCCTTGAAAAAGGAGCAACTTTTACTTAGGCAAAACTCACCTAATTTATTGAATCTCCATTGTACGTAAATGTGTGGGTATGAGCGTTTAATATTAGATTTAAGGTCATTACCACAAACCAGGTAATTGTTTGTGAGTTTTAGACCATACAGGCAGAAATTGCCTTTAAGGTATAAAATTCAGAGACTCATGACATCATGGTCTCCATCAAGACATATCAACACCTCAGATTCCTTTGACTATCACTAGCCATCTGTCTCAAACAACCATTGCACTTAGTGAGTCCTCTTGATGGCACCCAGAGTCCACACAGAGCTGATGAATGTAATTTTTTGCTGATCTACCAACATTAGTGTGTCCATGTGACGGGGTCCATCGATGACCTTGACTTATGTCTCTCTCCTTATTTCTTTATCAGCACCTTTGATGTGCTCATCTTTCAACAACCATTAATTTTACATTTTTTTCAGTTTGCTCTTAAACTCATATTTAACATGTATAGGTGACTTTGTCTTGTTTTGCAGCAGTGACCCCTATGTTTTACACCAACAGTTATATATTGGCATTGTGGGTAAAGTGCTCACCAGGGTTCAATCCCAGAACTAGTCATACCAAAGACTCAAAAAATGGTACTTGATGCCTCCTTGCTTAACCCTCAGTATTATAAGGTACTGATCAAGGGTAAATAGACCAATCTAGGTAAAAGAGTAATGCCTTCTCTACACCTCGGTGTAGTAGCTATTGAAAAAGGAGCCTTCAGGTCGCCTTCGGCTACAGTTGCCTTTGGATACAGTCGCCAACTTACTTTCTTATATATATATATATATATATATATTAGATATTATTCAATCCAGTAAATCTGGAGTGGGGAATAACTCCAATCAAGACCAATGAAATATTCAAAAATAGAATATTAAATCTAAATAATCCTGGTAAAGAGCTCAGTGTAAAAAAAATCCACAAAGCAAATAATTTTCTTGTCAAAAAAAACAACAATAAAATCTTGTAAACTTCTTAACAGAAACATAGGAAAATATTTTTTAGAATTAATTGATAAAAACTTTAATCACTATAATATAATGCATAAAATATTTAATAGGAAAACCTTAAAAGTTAGTTATTACGGTACAAATGATTTTTTTAAATGATTAACACTCATGATACTAAAGTAATTAGAAAATATTATGATCAACTTGATGATGATAATAATAATAATAATAATAATAATAATAATAATAAAAAAAGAGAATCAGCAAAATTGTAGACTTTGCTGTCCCAGCGGACCACAGAATAAATCTGAAGGAAAGTGAAAAGAAGGATAAGTACCTCGACCTTGCTAGAGAATTGAAAAAGTTGTGGAACATGAAAGTAATGATTGTGCCAATTGTGATTGGTGTGCTAGGCACAATAACTAAAGGATTATTAAAAGGCCTGGAGGAGTTGGAAGTTGGCAGATGGGTAGAGACTATCCAAACGACAGCATTGCTAAGAATGGCCAGAATCCTGAGACGAGTCCTGGAGACTTGAGGAGACTTGCTGTCACTCAAAATCCAGTGAAAAACCATCAGCTAACACTGATGTGAAAAACTCTAAAGGAGTAAATAATAAAAATTATAATTGTAATTGTAAAACTAAAATTAATTGTCCTATGAATGGTATGTGTAATTTGAAAACCATTGAGTATCAAGCTACTATTTTCCCAAAGGAAAATGTAAAAGATAAAAAAACTTAAATTGGAATTTCGTTGGTTAGATCGAAGTTAAGATATAATAATCATATTCATTTGTTC